>CM062294.1:429047882-429415505 GCA_031216915.1 Pictodentalium vernedei | reverse complement strand
ACCGGTTCTCGTTGATGTGTCAGAAGTGTAAAATCAGCAGGTGAATTTTTCGACCCAGCTGAAAGTTTATGTGTTTTAAACAGTTTATGTCCCGTTCACGTGTGCATAAACTGTTTGTGGAAATTCAGGAGAGGGATAACATGCGTGTTAAAGAACTCGTTCGTTTTAGTGACACGCGCTGGTTATGTCAGTAGTATAGCTCGTATGTTTCAGGGACAGGTTGGATGACCCCGGTGGATGACCCCGGAAGTGACGTCATGTCACGTGACGTAGTGGCGCCATGTTATGTTGTCATGGTAACCCACGTAAGCGGCCATCTTGTGACGTCATCTCCATAGTGATACGTGGTGCGAGTGCGCATGCGCAGCGCGTGTTGTTAGGGTGATACGTGTTTCCGTCGTCCATTTTGTATACTGGAGGCCGCCATCTTGGTTTCTATGGTAGCACGTGGTTGCTATGTTACCCAATGTTTCTGCAATAGAACGCGGTATGTTCGGTGGGTATGTTCGATTGTAGAAGAGTAAATCTAATTACCACAAACAACCCGACAATCCTTCCAAATCACCAAAATCCACCCGAAATCACCGAAATTGACTTTATTTCCCCAATTTATCGGTTTAGCACGTAGTGCTATAGTACTAAGGGGTACAAGGGGTGCATTCGACTGAACATGAGTAATGTTCTGGCTTAGAATTCTCCCAGAATCCCTTTTTGGATCCCTATCCCATGACGTTTTTCCCTATTAAGAATAGCACGCAGTGCTATAGGACAAATTTACCCAGAATTCTCTGCTTCTATCTATATATGTAATAGTTATCGTCTATCTGACCCTGTTCCTTTGTTCTAGAGTATACTCCAGTAGCGTAGAAGAGCCTATCGACTGGAACAGTATACCTTATAATTGCTATATTTAGCAATTTCTAGTCCATTCTTAGTTAGTTCTGACCCTATACCAAGTACTCTTGTTGTTTCATTTATATAACTAACCAATCAGATTGCTTGATTTCCCATAATGCAGAGTTATCTCCCTTCTGTATAACAAAAGACTATATCCAATGGCCATATCCCATGGAATCCCATTTTTGCAAAACACCTGTGGCTATGGAATCCCTTTTTATGGTATGAGGCCATGAGGGCTATATAAAAGCCCTCAATGAGTCCTCATTTATTATCCCTCATAGCCTCATTGAATTTTGAGGTTATGAGGACCATTAAAAATCCCTCAATGAGGTATAATTTACTACGACTCTTAACCTCATTTCAGTATTTAACAGGTATATCCTATGGAATCCCATTTTGGAAAACGCCAGTGACTGTGGAATCCCTTTTTTGTCGTATGAGGCCATGAGGGCTATGTATATATAGGGCTATATATAATTAACCCCCTTGAACTGAATGAACTATATATAATATAAATAAATATTAACACCTTTTTGAACTGACTGAATTTTTAAACTTCATGACAATATAACGAAAGGTGATCTGAATTTTTAAACTACAACCCATTGAACTGAATTCTTCTAATAGGGAAGGGGAATACCTTCGAGTGTCGATGTTAAAACACGGAATCCAAATTTTACGGACTCGGCTAGGAACCTCAATAACGGAATGCCTTATATGTATACAGGGGAAATCTGATTCAACCTTGATCAATGTTATAGTCGAGACTGAGATAGGTATAGCTAGGAAGTAATGGATGAGATATGGGACAGAATAACAGAAGCCAATAGTACTGGTACAAGGCCGCAATGGAACAAGACTGCTGTAGAAGCTAATGATTGGACAGATAGGCCATAGACCTGTAATGGCCTTGGAGCTTTGGCGACAAGATGGAAGCGGTTGGTAAGACTACATTAGATCCCATTGAGGGCTTTCACATAGCCTAATGCGACACAAAAGGGATTCTCCAAAAGGTATCCTCGATAGGTATCCTCAATAGGTATCCTCAAATAATACAATACCAGGCCATAGGTATCCTCAAATACTGAAATGAGGATAAGAGTCGTATAAAAAATCCCTCATTGAGGGATTTTTAATGGTCCTCATAACCTCAAAATTCAATGAGGGTTTTTACATAGCCCTCATGGCCTCATACGACAAAAAAGAGATTCCACAGTCACAGGCGTTTTCCAAAATGGGATTCCATAGGATATACCTGTTAAATACTGAAATGAGGATAAGAGTCGTAGTAAATTATACCTCATTGAGGGATTTTTAATGGTCCTCATAACCTCAAAATTCAATGAGGCTATGAGGGATAATAAATGAGGACTCATTGAGGGCTTTTATATAGCCCTCATACGATAAAAAGGGATTCCATAGCCACAGGTGTTTTGCAAAAATGGGATTCCATGGGATATGGCCATTGGATATAGTCTTTTGTTATACAGAAGGGAGATAACTCTGCATTATGGGAAATCAAGCAATCTGATTGGTTAGTTATATAAATGAAACAACAAGAGTACTTGGTATAGGGTCAGAACTAACTAAGAATGGACTAGAAATTGCTAAATATAGCAATTATAAGGTATACTGTTCCAGTCGATAGGCTCTTCTACGTTACTGGAGTATACTCTAGAACAAAGGAACAGGGTCAGATAGACGATAACTATTACATATATAGATAGAAGCAGAGAATTCTGGGTAAATTTGTCCTATAGCACTACGTGCTATTCTTAATAGGGAAAAACGTCATGGGATAGGGATCCAAAAAGGGATTCTGGGAGAATTCTAAGCCAGAACATTACTCCTGTTCAGTCGAATGCACCCCTTGTACCCCTTAGTACTATAGCACTACGTGCTAAACCGATAAATTGGGGGAAACAGTCAATTTCGATGATTTCGGGTGGATTTTGGTGATTTGGAAGGATTGTCGGGTTGATTGTGGTAATTAGATTTACTCTTCTGCAATCGAACATACCCACCGAACATACCCCTGTCTTGTTAGAAGCCATTGGTAACATAGCAATCACGTGCTACCATAGAAACCAAGATGGCGGCCTCCAGTATACAAAATGGACGACGGAAACACGTATCACCCTAACAACACGCGCTGCGCATGCGCACTCACACCACGTATCACTATGGAGATGACGTCACAAGATGGCCGCTCACGTGGGTTACCATGACAACATAACATGGCGCCACTACGTCACGTGACATGACGTCACTTCCGGGGTCATCCACCGGGGTCATCCAACCTGTCCCTGAAACATACGAGACATACTACTTATGTCGCTACAATTCCCAAACTTCCCAAACACATAATTGACACTGACTTGAATGATTTCAAACAAGAATGTCTGGTACCAGTACTTGAAAAGACCATTATTCTCTGCTCAACACTGCCAAATTTACAAAAATCAGTTAAGCTAGTACTCACCCTACAAGTGTCTTACGTCAGGGGTGTAATGTGAACGCAGTTTTTCAGCTCTCCAATATATAAAATATTATCTGAAAAACAAAATGTTCAACAAAAGATTGTCAGACTTAGGGGTCGTATATTTGTCACCAGAAAGGGGTAATTTATTACTCGATAATCCATATGATGTGGTTGATATATTTGCAAAACGAAATGGTAATACAAGATAATCTTAACATTGACCACTGTAGCCAGTATTGGTGTACCATGATTGACTATTAATAAAAATATATTAAAATGTGAAGAATTATTTGTTTTTGCACCCCTCCTCCCCCCTCCCCTCCACAAAAAAGCAAACCCTGGTTACGTGCCTGTTCAATTGGCCCCATCCACACGTATTTTCATCAGGTTGGAACCGTCTCTGTAAGTATGTGTAAATGTTGCTGTTGTATATTGTATTGATGAGAATAATTCGTGACCAAATGTGTAATATATTGTGTTCAAATTCGATACTATTGTATGTATGTGAGAAAAGCTAAAAAAAAATCAAAACGACGATCTGAGGAAAATTAAATATATATATTTAAGTGTTGTTCTTCTTTTGGTTTGGTTCCGTTTTCGCCAGCCGAACTTGGTGCCGTTTTCGCCAATTTGGTTCCGTTTTCGCCAGTTGGTGTAGTTTTCCCCAACGAGAGTTGTTGCCCTTTTTGCACGGTGTCGTTTTCGCCTGCACCCAATTGGAAAACCTGCAATAAAGGATTCCTTGCAGAGACAACTACATTGCTGGACTAAACCTAGTGAGTGTGTGCTTTCAGCCAGTTTTTACGAATGAAAAACTTTACGGCGCCTCGTGAAGAATATTTATATAAAGGACTGATATTATAGTATTACGTGTGTGAGAGAGTGTGGTTGTGTCTGTGTGTGTAGTATTAATCAAATAAATATATACACATCTATTATTATTTTATCTGTCATCTGCCATTGAAGAATTCGCTGAAACCTCAGATGCGGAGACCATTTTGCCTTTTGACTCTTCAGGGTGCATTCACTGAGTCGTCTCCATTGACGAGGTGCGTGTGCTCAGTCTAGTAAAAGGCTCAAACAATATTTCGTCCAACTGATGGTTGCGACATACCGGATGGTTCCAACGGGTCGCGGGCAGATCGATGTGGGGACGACCCCAGAGACTGAAAAGCGACTGGAACACTGCTCTGTGGGGAACTACTCGGTGGAAATAACCCTGTCTTGTCGGGACAGGGAGTCGTTTAGGACGTTCAGACAACTGGTAATGTAATGAACCACAGTCGGAGTTGACATCCCATGTGAGCAGTAAGATCCTGGGCCAATTCGTACCTGGGAACCGAGTGCGTGCCGCCCTGTTTCCGAATGTAAGCCACCACTGTCGAATTGTCGGGACAAGAGGAGGACGTGACGATCCGAGAGGTGGGAATCCACTGCTGGAAATTCAACAGAACAGCAAGAAGAGCTGCCTGATCCTGGTCCCAAACACCGTGAATGGAAAGACCCAGAGGATCCAATGTTGCGCCCCATTGATCAGACATCGCTGGCATCAGTGGAACTCATTGCATAATCCACTGATCGTCCATCCAGGGGAGATGGTAACGACTGAGGGATGCTGGTAACTACTTATATTTATTTATTGGTGTTTAAGGTCGCATCTTTATGCACAATGGCTAATCGCTACGGTTGACGTTTTACGGGTTGGGGAAGCCTGAGTACCTGGAGAGAATCACCGAGCATCGACGAGAAACTGCCAGCTCCTCAACATTCTAACTCTGTTCAATCTCTGGTCAAGCAGGGTTACGGCGGTTGAAGACATGTGCACCATCGACGTGCAGTTCGCCTTAGTACACGACATCATCGTGTCTCCATTTAGGCAACCGTAATAAAGTGCCTTGCCCAAGGACCCAACGCAGGTCGTCCCGGACAGTGATCGACCTCGGGACCTCCAGCATAGAAGTCCAACAGTCTACCACTGAGCCACCACGCTCCCGATACTGGTTACTGAAGCACCAGATCCAGAGGATCGACAATGACTTGGCAGAAATTGTTGGAGAGGTCCGACATGCAGCCGATATAAAGGAATGAGATCCGTCACTGAACCGCAGAGATCGAGCAGCCAGAGAATACTCTGGGATGACGCGGACGTGGACTAGGTCAGAGTCAGGGCAAACGCCAAGATTCAGCAGAGTACGGAAGTCCATCCCAGATGGCACAACGACTGAGAAGAGATCAGGTCCGACTTCTCCTCGTTGACTCTGAACCCTAGCAACAAAAGCAGGTTCAACAGTGTGTTGACAGCGGACTCCAGAAGAGGAGCATTGGAATGTCTCTGGAGGATCTCGTCCAGATAAGCCGAAGTGGTCACCATGGATTGTGTGCGACGGAAAGCCAGCACAAGCGACATCAGTTGGGTGTGGGCCCAAGGAGCTAAAGTGAGGCCGAAAGCCATGACCTTGAACTGGTAAACTTGCCCGATAAAAGTGAACCAGGGATACTTTCGCAATGTCCAAAGAACCGGCACGTGAAAGTAAGCGTCCCACAGATCGAGGCTGGAAGCGAAGTCTCTTTGGTGAATGGCGCGGCGAACAGACCTGACCGTCTCCATGCTGAACTTGGGAGCAAGGATAGGCTGGTTCAGGATACTCAGATGGATAACCGCCCCTTCTTCGGCACCAAGAACAGGCGGAAATAAAAACCCGTGGAATGAATGTTCTCGATGACCTCGATCGTCCCTTTGACAGGAGATTGTCAATCTCCGTGATCAAAAGTTCCTGATGTGAAACGTCCCAAGGAACTGGGGTTGGAAGGGGCACCCGTGACATAGAGGGGTACCTACACAAAGATAACAGCAGACTGGACTGCACAACGTCTAACACCCACAAATAGGATGTGGTCTCGGTCCAATGGTCTGCAAACTCTGATATCCTTCCTCCAACTTGGGATGAATCGAAGTGAGGACCCTTTCGAGTCTCGGCGAGGCCAGCGAGAGGAGAAACCACCTCCTCTACTAGTAGAATAGCCCTGAGACCTCCCTCTTTTTTGCCGACGCTTACCCTTATCACACGATTAACAGGAAGAAGCAGAGGCAGGAGGATCAGCCTTTGACTTAGCAAGAGACGAAGCACAAGGACGTTTGTCAGGCTTGGAGTGGCCACAACCTCCAACAGAAGGTGGATCAAGCTGGTGAAACAACAGCTATTCCTTAGAATGATGCAGAACGTCATCCCGGACCATCCCCACAGAATCATGGAACAAACGCAGACCCACCAAAGAAGTGGATCGAAGAGCAGCATGCTGCACCTCAGGAAGGGAACTGCTAGTGTCGAGCACAGCATCCCGGCAAACCAGTTACAGGTTAGCCGTGTAAGTATGCATCAGTGCCTTGAAAAGCACACGCAAGGGAGGCTGTAGGTCTGGCGGCAGATAAGCAGCTAAAGCAGGGATGTATTATCCGAGAGATATAGCATGCCCAGCATCTCTCTGGAAAAGCCCACCAGGAGTCCTGATCCAAAACCGTCTTAATAATAATAACCATAACGCACAGGGGGCAAAAAGCTATCAGCCCTAGTGAAGATGAAGTCTTCATAGCCTTGGAACTCAACTTAAGATTCCAAGGCTGCAAAAGCCTCGACAATCGACTGGTGCGGTCGAAGGTGCCCAGAAGCATGTCGCTCCACAGGCGGCGGGTGCGCGACTGACGGTCGCGACCTGAACAAAGTCGGAAGACTGATGGCTCTCGACGTCAGGTGTGTCGGACCCAGATCCTGAGTCGGAAGACACATAGCCCATCTCGAGCATACCAGCCGCCCCCCCCCCCCGCCCCCCCCCCCCCCTCATGGTGTAGGAACACCAGCGTGATCGGAAAGCGACCTGCTTCCAATCTCGGGAGGCAGAGCTGCCGAGGGCGCCCGAAAACCACAGTAGCCTCACTACAGGAAGGCTCTTTGAAAGAACCTGCGTGAGCAAGGAGAGCCCCCCCCCCCCGCGAAGGTCGCTACACGAATCTGCCGATCCGACGTGGTATGGACCAGGCAAAGTGGTTTCATGTCTGCTTATAGAGGCATGAAATACCCCGAGGATCTAGAGCGCGGGAGCTCGGGAGAGTCGTCATGGACCTCTGAGGGACAGAAGGTCCAGGCTGCTCAGATTGTGCCGGTGCCGCTAAACTGTCCGAATGGCGAGAAAGCGCAGACGGAGGCACCACAGAGTCCATTGTGCCCCCCACCACGGACATCTGAATCCAAATCAAGACCTGCTTGGTCCGACGGCGGGGAGACCGAAGCAGAGGAACCCGTCCGGCAACCCCTTGTACCCTTCCGAATCCGCCGAGTTGAGGTCAGGGACGGTGAGGCCGATATCCCACGTCCAAAGAAGCAGAAACCCCTGCAGACCCCTGCAGTGATAAGCCGAGGCTAGATGAAATGGAAACCGAAGACGTCACCAACTGAGGCGCTGCAGGAGTGGATACATCAATATCTGTTGACAACGGCAGAAAAGCAGAGAGCAATCGAGCTCGGCTCCAAAGGAGGAGTCAAAACCCTAGTGACAGGCTCAGATGTCGACTGGGAGGAGGGGGGGGGTGGCATCTGTCCCGGAACCAGGCATCTTTTCGCCAGAAAAATCAGCAGCTACCGTGGTATCAACTGCCAGAAAAGACTGTGAATCCCCAAAAGATGGGGTAGAAATCTCTCCAGACAGGGTTGACCGAAACGCATAAAAAACAACAAAACAACAAAAAACAAATCCGGACCCCAAATTTTCAGAGTAAAAAAAAAAAAAATTTTTTGTCTTAAAATTGACCGAAACACATAAAAAACCTAAAAACTAATTTCCGAATTTTGGTCCAAAATTTTCTAAGTCCCACCCGGACCACAAATTTTCAGTGAAAAAAAAAAAATTTTGTCTTAAAATTGACCGAAACAAATAAAAAACAAACAAAAAAATTCCGGATTTTGGTCCCAAATTTTCGAAGTCCCACCCGGGCCCCAAATTTTCAGTGTAAAAAAAATTTTTTTTTTTTTCTCTTAAAATTGACCGAAACAAATAAAAAACAAAAAAAAATTCCAGATTATGGTCCAAAATTTCTAAGTCCGCAACGGGACCCCAACTTTTCAGCCTAAGTATGAACCCAGGGACTTGGCTTGAATCTGGACCCCAAATTTTCTGTGTAAAAAAAAAAAAATTCATAAAAAACTAATTTCCGAAGTTTGGTCCAAAATTTTCCAAGTCCCACCCGGACTCCAAATTTTCAGTTAAAAAAAAAAAAAAAAAATGTCATAACAAACTATTATCTCAAATATCAATTAAATTGGTTCAGCGGTTTGGGAGGAGAAGACGCAAACACCATGTTCATGGACGAGACGACGGACGGTGAGTGATCACTATAGCTCTCCTGACTGAAAGTCATGAGGGGAGCTAAAATTCGATTTCATATTTTCGAAATGGTGGTGGGTGGGGGGGGGGGGGGGGGGGGGAGGACTACGATATAACGCTTGAACTATGGAATTGCGCGTATTCACTCCCACGATTAGGAGCCCTTCCCAGGATATTTTTTTTCTTCAAATTCTGAATCTCGGAGATCGATTCTGGTGCCTCCGGGGGAAACATGGGGGTTACAAACAGTTAATTATGGTTTGCATTTGGGGGCCTTCAGCCACCACCCCCCCCCCACCCCCTGGCCCACCCTGGGAGCTCTCACATAGGGATTGGTGGAGTGAGAACAAGGCGCTCCAGTCTTAATAACTCATAGAGTTGACAACTGACACCACTGTTTCCTGGAAGTCTGCTACCGTATTCGCACCAGAACTGATAATAAAATAATCTTTCATCCGAACAACTTGTAGCCAAAATGTGCTTCATATATCCAAGAACAAAGCTAGGCATTCAAAACACTTTCGAATACAGCGATAGGACTGCATTTGGGAAAAAGACAACACTGTCTGCATTTTATATTGAAGATGGTTTCCATGCAAGACAGACATGCGCAAATCACTCGATACCTCGAATTTCCATCGAAAAACAAAATCTTAATTCTCAGAAATTTCAACAGGTATCATGATACCTTGCATTGAATATGGCAACTGTGCAATCTCTATCTAATAACAGTATACTGTATGAAGGCGATCTTTTTCATTCTTTGATTTTAGATGGCGTTGTTTTTACATGCTTTTTCTGTCCGATGACGTCGACCGGAAATCTAAAGTATATTATTACGTAAACAAAAGCAAATGCTTTGGAATTTACTCCCATGCAGCTCTGTCGCCGTGTTTTGAAGAATGTTGATCCCCTAGCTTTGTTCTTGGATATGTAAAGCACATTTGGCCACAGGTTGTTTTCGTGAAATATTATTAAATTATCAGTTCTGGTACGAATACGGCAGCAGACTTCCAGGAACCAGTGATGCCTACAGTCGACTCTATGAGTTGATTACACATGTGTTTCGTGTTCTATCCATCTCAATCTTCATTTTGATGTATATTTTGTGTATATTTAATTTGAATTGAAGGAAGATGAGAGGTGAGAATTTTCAAAATAAACAAAATGCGCCCTTAAGTATTGGACTATTTTCAAATTATAAATGGTTTCTCTCCCCAAACCTTTCTGTTAAATCCCCTCGTAGTGAACAGAAACATCTAAATGCACATGAATTAGTTACACCTCCATCGAGCAAGTATGATAATATCCACGCCGTCGTGCACCTTAGCGAATTCGTTGTTTTCCTTGCACAAAATGGCATCTCGATCAGTGTCGATGGCGAAATGATCTATTTTGTCTTGAAAATAGTCTATAATAAAACAAACAATACTTAATCTTCCTTATATATATTTATTATTGCATTAGCTTCCTTAAATAATCACTTTTCGCACATTCAGATGTACATTTAGTACTTGAAAACGTAGTTTTTATACACTTACCGTCCTTTTTACAGGATACCGTCCTTTTTGTCGCGGGAATCCCCGAACGGTTATTGAGATATGATACCGTTCCGTTTCTCATTCTGTGTTTTTTGATATGTATTGAATGTAATTTTCGATGAATAATAAGTCAAGCAAAATCACACACGTGTTTTCTAGCTCAAATTCAGGCTGATTTCCCCACATTTGGTCCCTCGACGATGGAACGGGATATGAGGATGTGCGGGGCACACCGCGGACAGGCTACGAAGCTACTGAAAGAATTGGACTCTGCAATACAGTCCGGAAGATCAGTAGAAGGTTCGTTGGTATTGACAAACTTGAAGTGTAAATTCGCGCTACTCGAAAACCTCGATAAAGATTGCTTGGGTACACTTATCGACGAGCAACTGGATTCTTTCATTGTTGAAAGTGACGATTATTTAAACTACCTTCATAAACGTTTAGTTGAAAGTGAAATGGCACTGAATGAACTCTCGATAGTCGATGTGCAACAAAAAACCGGTAACGGCAACGACATCAACTCGAACAAAAATGGTCGATATGAAAATACGAACAAGAAAGTCTCATTGCCGAAGATTCACATTCCAGTTTTCCGGAAACTTACTCGAGTGGCCTACGTTTTGGGACTTGTTTAGATTAGCCGTACATGAGTCGCAACACATCAATCCAATTGACAAATTCACTTATTTAAAATCCTATCTCACAGGAGAAGCAAAATTATCAATAGAAGGCTTACCAATCACGTCTGAAAATTACTCGAAGGCAGTTGAATTGGTACAAACTCGTTTTGGACAAAATCATAAAATTACACAAGCCTTTTTGACATCTCTTTTGGAGATAGACAAACCTACAACAAATGATTTTCATTCTCTTAGTAGATTTTCGGATAAAATTGAAAGTTCAATCAGATCATTAGAATCTCTTGGGAAAACACCTGAGACCTACAAAACCCTTCTTGTACCCTTACTTTGGGACCACCTTCCCAACGAGACACAACACAACGTAGCACGAGCTCGTGGAAATTGTGAATGGGCTTTGGATGATCTTCGTACAGCAATTCTTAAAGAAGTTGGAATTCTCGAGTCGTGTCTACCAATTCGCAAAACTGGCTCAGACTTTTCCAGTCAACCAGTAAATGAAACTATTACTTCATTGTTCACTAACACAAAATCAAAACCATTTACTAGAAATAATTCAGCTGTGAAAAATAATCATCTTCGCAAATGTGTTTATTGCGGTCAGCATCATTTCCCATCAGATTGCACTGAACTGAAAGACTCAAATTCGAGAATGGATTTTCGTAAGAAAATCCAATATGTGTTTTAATTGTCTTGGTAAACACAGAGTTAGTACTTGTTGCTCTCAGTATCGCTGCCTCAAATGTAAACAGAAACACCACACCAGCCTGTGTACTAATGTTTCACAGCTCACACCAAACTCTGAATATACTGCGCCCGAAAGTAATCCAAAAAAAACCAAAGGTCACCAGACATACAAAATATTTCTGCCGATAATACAGATCTAAAGAAATTAACAACTGTGAATTGTGCCACGTTTGAGCAACATACCACCTCTGTTACTAGTAATTCGGACGAACGTCAGTCTTCAACAACACCTCATGTTTTATTGAAAACAGCAGTTGCCACTGTCGCAAAAGAAACCTTTCAAAACCGAATGACAGGTCATCATATTTTATTTGACGATGGGTCGCAAAGAAGTTTTGTCACCCAAGATGTTGTTAATGAACTGAATCTGCAACCAATCAAGAAAGAGTCATTAAATATTTCTACGTTTGGGGCTTCTGGCCTTCATGTTCAAGAACTGAATATTGACAATGTAAACGTTATTTGTCAGGACAATTCGTCTGTTACAGTCTCTGCATCAGTTGTTTATGTTATCACGAAACCGATACATTTTCAATCGGCATGTTTAGGCACGCCTACATTCTCTTCTCTTCGACTCGCACAACCACTCGATTATTCACACTCACATTTTGAACTTTCTTTATTGATTGGCAGTGATAGTTATTATGACTTTGTTCAAGATAAAATTATAAAACCCGACAATGGACCTGTCGCCGTTAGTTCGAAACTTGGTTTTCTCATTTGTGGTCCATCCAACATTACCAGTATAATTAACTCGACTATTCTTCATGTTTTAACTCAGCCAGATGATACAGATCTAGAACGGTTTTGGTCCTTAGAGACTCTTGGTATCACACCTCAACAAACAAATTCACATGACAAGTTTCTTGACAATTATTGCAAAAATTCCATTAACTTTGAAAATGGTATTTACCATGCTAAGTTACCATGGAGAGACGACCATGGCATATTACCAAGTAATATTGAAATCGCGTCTACCAGAACACGCTCGAATGTTCGGCGCCTTTCTCAAAACACAGAACTTTTGAAAACATATGGGAAAATAATTCAAAATCAGCAGGAAAGCGACTTCACCGAAAAAGTACAAATTCCCAACTCTACAAACTCCAACAAAGTGCACTACTTGCCCCACCACGCAGTATTCAAAGACTCCACAACAACTCCGCTTCGCATTGTTTTTGACTGCAGTTGCCAAGGCAACCTACCATCACTGAATTCATGTTTGGAATCTGGTCTGGCATTGATAAATGATATATCTGAAATTCTTTTGCGATTTCGTTTGGGAAACTACGGTGTTACAACGGACATCGAGAAAGCATTTTTACATGTTGGACTTGATGTTGCTGATAGGATAGAGACAGTGCTCGATTTTATTGGCTCAGTGACTTAGATCCTGAAAGTAAATTTGACATTTATAGATTTAAAAGCATTTTATTTGGTGCTAAATGTTCTCCATTCATTCTCAATAGTACCATATCTCATCATTTGCAAAACACTGGACACTCACCAACAACAGATGTTATGACCCAAAATATTTATGTTGACAACATTGTTACCAGTTTTGATAACACTGATCAAGTTACCTCATTTTATGATAACTCTCGTAAAATTATGTCATCTGCTAACTTCAACCTGAGAAGTTGGTCATCGAATTGCGAAGAACTTCAGGAGTGTGCAATCACAGACAATATTTCAGAACCATCACTTAATGTGAAAGTTTTAGGTATTCTATGGAAAGTGGAAGACGATTCATTAACCTTTCCCCACACAGTGGGACTACCTGACAAAAATTCAATCATCACTAAACGACACATATTGCAACGACTTTCCAAAGTGTTTGACCCTTTCGGTCTATTGACACCAGTTACCATTCGAGCTCGTATTCTCGTCCAAAGTTTATGGAAAGACTCCTTTTCATGGGACTCTCTGTTACCTAACAAATATTGTGCCTTGTGGGATACCCTTTCTGACGATATTCGGAAAGCTATGCTTCTAACTCTACCACGACAATACATACAAGACATTAATTCTTCTACAGAATCTGAACTTCATACTTCATATATTTGGGGACGCGAGCTCTCGAGCATATGGGGTGTCTGCTATCTTCGACATTCAAATGAATCAGCCTTCGTCATGGCAAAGACACGTGTTACACCTATAAAATCACTGACAATTCCTAAACTAGAACTCATGGCAGCAACAGTTGCTGCAAGATTGGCTGCTTATGTCCTCAAGACCATTTCGTGTCAGATTCCTCACATCCAAACTTATCTTTGGACCGACAGTTTGATTGTTTTCAGCTGGCTACAATCATCTAAACGACTTCCAGTGTTTGTTCAGAATTGCGTACAAGAGATTATGAAGTTAACTGACATTTCTAACTGGAGGTTGTGTACATCTACTTCTAACCCAGCAGACCTTTTAACACGTGCGTTATCTGTCAAACAGTTCCTTGACAATCATTTGTGGTTTCATGGACCTGAATGCATTTTCAACATGAGTGAGAGACCCGTGACAACATGTGTCTCTCATACAAGTGAAGACATGAACACAATAGAGCAAGAAACTCATCGTTCAGGAATACACCAACTACTTGATATTACACGATATTCTGCGCTGAGAAAATTGATACGTGTGACAGCTTGGGTACTCCGTTTTGTGAACAATGTCTGAAAACCCACAAACCAAAAGAAAAATGCACTTTCGTTATCAGAGATTCAAAAAGCTGAGACACTCTGGATCATTTCTTTCTCGTCAACAGAATACTCGGCTGTACGTGACCATTTACAAGGTCATGCTGTAAAACAACCTGACATCACACAACAACTACAGTTATTCCTGGATGATCAAGAGGTTATTCGCTGCAGAGGACGTCTACAAAATGCACCCCTTCCAGACAGCACTAAATATCCCATACTGCTTCCGAAACAACATGCATTCTCAAAGCTGATTGTTCTTGATACACATGACACCTCAAAGCACTCGGAGTTAACTCCACAGTGACAGCCATTAGGCAGACTTATTGGATTCCTCGCTTGTGTCAGCTGGTGAAAACACACCTTAGATTGTGTGTGACTTGTCGAAAACTTACTTGTCATTCTTATCGATTACCACAACCACCACCACTTCCAGGAAGTCGAGTTTCAGATGTCCCTCCGTTTTACTACACAGGTGTAGACTTTTGTGGACCTCTTTTTGTTAAACAAGAAAATTGCTCAAAAAAACCTTTTTATGCCTATTCACATGTGCGGTTACATGAGCAATTCACTTGGAATTAACACCAGATCTTACTGTTGAATCATTCATGTCTGCTCTTCGACGTTTTGCTAGTCGACGATCTCTTCCTCGAAAATTAATATCTGACAATGCCAGTACCTTTTTGTCTGCCAGTTCTCTCATCCGAGACATCTTTCATTCAACCGACATGTGTGATAAACTTACTCAAAAAGGAGTAGAATGGCAGTTTATAGCTAAACGAGCACCTTGGCAAGGCGGCTTCTACGAACGCTTAATAGGGATAACAAAAATGACTCTCAAAAAAGTTCTTCAGAAGTCAACAGTAACCTTTGAGGAATTAAGAACACTCCTCACTGAGATTGAGTCAACAGATAACAATCGTTCGCTCACATATGTGTCTGAAGACATCTTTGACGGCGAACCTTCGACACCCTCTCAGCTCATATCTGGACACATCAAATTGCTGCCACATCCGCCTGTTCATAATTCAGATCTAGACGATCTAGAATTTACTTTAAACAAGAGTGACTTAACTCGTAGAGCTACAGTTCACGCAAGTTTGCTAAGACACTTTAGAAAAAGGTGGTTACACGAATATTTGACAGGTCTTCGTGAGTTCCATAGTTTCAATGGTGACAATCGCGAATCTGTTAAGGTGGGCTCTGTAGTGCGAATTGAGGATGATAAACCCTGCCTTCAGTGGCGTCTTGCAGTTGTTACTGGCATTCATCATGGTAGTGATGGTCATGTTCGTGCAGTGTCACTTAAAACTAAAAATAGAGTTACAAATAGACCAATTTCCAAGCTCTATCCCCTTGAAGTATACTGCACATATATCAGCAATATATCAACTAGCGACACTGAAAATAACAGAGACAATATTGCACCAGAAACACGTGACACAACTCCTCTTGATACCAAGACCGTGTCTGACAAACCTCAACGCCAAGCAGCTGTAGAAGCCAAACGCAAAATGAACTTGTGGTTATCTTGAGACAAAAACAAGCTATCGATCAGAGACTTTGGATAACTCCAAATTATTTCTTTCCTTTTCGGCTGGCGGGAGGATGTCGGGAATCCCCGAACGGTTATTGAGATACGATACTGTTCCGTTTCTCATTCTGTGTTTTTTGATATGTATTGAATGTAATTTTCGGTGAATAATAAGTCAAGCAAAATCACACACGTGTTTTCTAGCTCAAATTTAGGCTGATTTCCCCCACACTTTTTACCGGCAAAAAGTATTACCCAAACTGAGGCTCAATGGGAACACAAGAGTACCCCGGCAGCGAAAAGGGGTAAAACCGGAAGAAAATCGGCCCTCAGAGGGGAGAAATGCTTCTACGACAGCCCCCGCTGACACCTAACTCCAAAAACAACTGGACCCAAAGAGTTAAACAAAAATAAAGACTGAACAGCACGGTGCGCTTGTTGTAAACAATTGTGAGTAGGTTGATAAGAAACCAGTGTTAGTTCACGACGGTGGTGGGTTAGCATATGCAAGCAGGTTTAAGAAGCTTACATCCCGGTGACATCACTTTTGAAATTAATGATTTTGATGATGTTATGTGAGCAGGGTGGGAGAAAAATAATCCTCAAGTGGTGTGGGATGGAAATCCTCAAGTGGTGTGGGATGGACAGCTGTGTCAAATGAAGCAAATTGGGATGTCATGTTTACTTATAAAATGCAGATGATGATGATGAAACAGTCCAGCGATCAGTGAATAGGGCCATCGAGGATGGCTACATGGGGTGGGTGAGATACATATTTCTCACCCAGGTATCTCACCTGGGACATGGGCAGGTGGTGGGAGAATATTCTGGCACAGCAAGAGACTTGAAAGAGAATAAATATTCTGTTTATCTCTAGAATGAGGGAAGATGACCAAATTCCATTTAATTGAATACTTCTGTTAATTGAATATATTTCATTTGCAGATGGACTATTCAATTAACTGGTAGAGTGCTACATTATTTTTCGAAAGTGATTTTTAACATGATTACTATATTTTTTAGGATATCATTTTAGCAGCCACATATTAACATATTTTTCGTAAATAAATAGTTTTTATCAAAATTTACTGGAGAGTGCTTGTGATAAAACAAATTTGTGTAAGCATTTGTTTCCTACTGCTGAGCAAAGAACGAGCTAATGTATATAGTCTAATGCCACTAAAGTGGCTTTCAGTACTTTTTCAATAGCGCCATGAAAGTGAAAATGACCAAATAGCTGGGAATAACTTTTTTGTTTTGCAAATTTTTTTGCCAGACCCAGAACAGGACCCACCCCCTAATGAAGTGTAAAACATGGGGAAAAAATTCTAACATGGAACCCCCAACACATTATCAATGCTCTATTCTGTTATTCTGTTCTAAGTTATGAATCTAAGCACTTGAGTTCACTTTGGTTGTAATTACTTGTCTGTAAAATGATATTTGGCAAAAAACTGCATGACACCGGCAAGAACTCCACTTTTGGGCTCGGACCCACCCACCCACCTGGACCTTGTTGTATCCTGGCATTTTTTGGGCGATCCCCCCTCCCCCCCCCCCCCCCCCCCCCCCCGTTCACATACATAATTTTAAGATGGTTGCGTTTGTTGACATCAATTTCACAGTGAACCATTAGGCCACTAGATCTCCAGAGCCGTTCGGACTTCCTAAGGGATCGTTTTTTTTTCTTGCCTTATGTCTTCGTTTATCCAGGGTGCTGGTGGTCGAGCTGTCACTGTGCGAGTGTTCAATGGTGCACACTTATTTAGAGCCGATTTGAACAATTCGCCAAAACTTGTAAGCAGCTGGTTTTCTTGATGCTGCACTAGAGTTTGGATGACTTTTTTCATGACAGCTTCCCAATGCGATGAGTTAATTCCATTTATATTCCTACTAGTTATTCTTTGCACTGAACGTGGTGGCTTCTGTAAGGAATCGTTACAGAAAATTGCCTTGTTGTCGTTGTCAGAAAGAGCAGTGTCTACTACTGCGACATTGCTGATGAAGTCTCAGCAATCAACCAGTTAAGGTGATTCTAAACTGAAGATTGTAGTTTGAGTGGACAGGTCGAAAACATGATGTTTTTTCATTACTTTTCAATAGTAATGGTTATTTAATACATGAATGATTGCTTCCTACCTAATAGATTACAAAAATGTGATAAAAATTTTTAAAAAAAGAATTTACTCACCAAAAAACTGCTTTTAAAAATCCCTAACTCACGGTCAACTTCCTGCCACCAAAACTTAAAATATGAATCTCACATTGAAAAATATGTTTTCTATGTGCACTAGAGAACAACAGTTGAGTCATAACTTTTTAAAAAATAAATCCAATTGTATGTTTATTTAAATTTTTGAAGGACCACTGCATGCACTAGTCCAGCCTTTTTTTCACAGGGAACTATTTACAGTTCAAAAGAATGGCACACCACACTAATCAGTAATCTAGTTGACCTCCCTGGAAATATTAGCCATACGAGTGATATGTCTGTTCTGCCCTCTTCCACACGTAAAACTGTCTTGACATGAAATGATCCTGTTGAAAGTGTATCGTTAAATCCCAATAATAGAAAATAAAAGACTGCATGGCTACTCCCCCACCATAACAAAAAAATGAATTTTTCAAAATTGAAAAAGGGACATTATTCTGGCAAAAATTGTCGGATCAAACGCTGATCTGACTTGACCTGCATTTTATGTTGATACACCTACACAACAAATTTTATTTGATTCTGTCAATTACAGCTCAAGTTATTGGTTGGAAACTAAAAAAAGGGAGTTTTCAAAGTTGAAAAAGTGTGACCCTGGAATCACCTACCAGGACTACATGCAGGCTCGAAGGGAAGTTATGGAATTGAATTCCGCCAATAAGTCGTATCGATCGACCAATACTTACAGTGCTCAAAGTATAAAATATTCGTCCAATTATTGAAAAAATCCGATAAGGTGCTTAATGTATAAAAGTATTTTTCATGTGCAAAATGCTATGTTTTGGATCATGAATAAACTCATGTTGTGTCAGAAACCTACCTTGTATTATTTTTTTTTTTTTTGGTGGTGGTGAGTTGACCCGTGGCAACTTGACCCGGTGGCGAGTTGACCCGTTCCCAAAAATTTTTGCTCGATTGTGCCTTGTGTGTGTTGCCATACTTCACTTTCGTTGAGAATTTCTATGCAACGACTGATAAAATAATTTTCTAGAGAAAAATTTCATGTTCACACTTCAGTCATATTTTATTTGTGATTAGGAGGTCCAGTGGGGTGGATGGAAAGAAAAAATATTATTTTTTGCACTTTGAACAAGCGACTTACCAACGCATGTGACTTTCCGGTGACAACAACTTCGATCAACAAATACTTGCAGGCATGAGTCTAATAGCCCACAGATTATTTGAAATTATCGATGATCTTTGTGGATTGCAAACAATTTTAATGAAATACACCATTTACAATGATTCGCAATGTAAATCAACCAGATCGCAAAATTAGGAGCATTATTTCTGGAACTCACCGAAACCAGACCGAAACGGGACCGAATGACAGACCAATAAAGTTAATCACCAATATTACATGATGAACAATAGTTCCCCCGATTTGCAATTAAAAGAAGTGAAAAAGCAACCAGTTTACGAATATTTCAACAATGAAAGAATACAACATGGTTTTCTAATTGTCACCGTTTTGTTAATTAAAGAAAATTGAAATTTTTGTTCTCTATTGGTAATTTTGGCGCATGAATACAAACTAATGGCAAGGTCGATCCATGTAAACAAATTGATTGCTTCAGTTGGTGAGGGAAGAATATTTACATAGAACAGACAATCAATGCAATTTGCCTCTATTAGTCTGCTTCCCTTGAGATATAACGACAATCAGAATTTCAGCAGTAGCATTGTCATGAGAATTTACGGGACATATGGCGAGATCTTTTGTCGCAATGTTGCCCACAACCTTCAGTGTTTTGAATTTCCTACGTAAACATGGCGGACACTGTTGAGACTGAAACGACCCAGGTTGACAACGTGCTTAGTCCTATCTTCGATGTGTTTTATTAAAAATTAAGACTCAACTGCTGCAGTACATTATTGATAGCTCACGTTGGTTGTTCATTGGAAGGTGAGGCGTCTCGCTATTTTTTGAAATCCTGTCCACGCCATTTCCGACTTTTTGACAGTACACATTTTCTAATGTCTCCAAATGACTCGTAAATTTGTTAAATGCATATTTTGCGGGTCCCATCACGTTCTATGTGACATGACCATTCCCCCAACCCTGGTATCCAAGGGCAAGGCTGTTTCGTTGCCAAGTTATTGTTCAATGAAATGTTCACATTTTTCTGTGTTTCTGGCTTCCATGTTGGCAGCCATGACTTTAGAATCACCTTAATATAGTTCTGCCACATATAATTCTCTTTACCTCCACTTATAACATGAAGAAAACATTACAGTTATGCTGTTTCCAAATAACTTTTCATTTTACAACCACTCTATCACGTGCAGTGGTGCATGGCGGCATTGTGTACTAAGGCATACTGCACGTCGATGGTGCACTTGTCAACCAATGCTAACCCTTCTAGTGTGGAGTTAGTAAATTTGGGATTCTGACAGTTGCTCGCCATTGCTCAGTGGTTCTTCCGGGTACTCCGGCTTCCTCCACCTATAAAATTCAGAAGGTGGCGAATGGCACTTATTTTCCTAAGCTCTAGATAGGAAGTACGACACATATGTTCAACCTTCTCATTCATTGTTAAGCAGGAGCAAATGTGGACTCCGAGGTTCTTAACACAGTTCTTGAAAGGGATGATTGAATTACCAACTGACAAGTGATGGTTTAGGAGTGGGGTGACTTTTGAGTGTGTGCCTACCAATGCGGCTTCTGTCTGCACGTCGATGGTGCACTTGTCAACCAATGCTAACCCTTCTTGTGTGGAGTTAGTACATTGGGGAGTCTGAAAGTTGCTCGCCGTTACTCGGTGGTTCTTTCTGGGTACACCGGCTTCCTCCACCTATAAAAATGTCCGAGACGAGGTGGGCCTGGATGTCGAAAAGGTCATTAAACCCCAATAAATAAATATACTATCATATGCAACTGGATATTTTGGAAAGTAACATACAGACAGGGTTCATACAGGTTTGGCAGAATGTTTTTCCATAGCTTTTCCACAGCCTGCTTTTCAAATTTTCCACAGCCCTATACCCCATTAAAACTACAATATACCTAGGTAAATGTGGTCACCCCATATTTATTTATTCATTTACTGGGGTTTTAACAACACATTTGACAGCCAGGGTCACCTCATGTCTGACAGTTTTACAGATGGATGATGCCAGAGTATCCAGGGAGAACCACCAAGCAGTGGCAAGCAACTGTCAGACTCTATGATGTACTAACTTTGCACAAGCGGGGTTAGTGTTTGTTACCATCAACGTGCAGAATGTCTTAGCACACAATGCCACTGTGCCTCCATGTGGGCAATTAGGATTAATTGCCTTGCCCAAGAATACAATGCAGTTACGGATCATGGGCCTTTTTGTTTTAAGTTCATTGCTCTAACCAATTAGCCACCACAGTCCCAGGTAACCCAACAATGGATGGAAATCTCTCTGTTCCTTCACTTTTAAAACCAGCAGAAATGAGAATCCAACAAGAAAATCTGTTGGTCTCCGACAACTGGATAGAATATGCGTAGAATACCTGGTGGTCCAGGAATAGTAGATTAGCTTGTTGAGTCATTAACTTTCTACATGTGTAGCCATTATGGATACAGGTAGATGCTCATGTGCTGTTTGGCAGAGAAGCAACTGGTAGGATGACTGAGCATAAAAGTAAAAAACAACACAAACTTCTATAACCAATCTTCTGTACATTTAGGTTACCTCCCAAAATTTGCACAAAATGTCATTGGCTGGAATTCAGTTATTTGTGACGTAAAGATCTCCAAAATAAATCCTGAATTTCCATAGCTATTCCATGCCTCCTTAACCCTTTACCTAACAAATCAGCTGCATCTGCACAAATCTGGGCTCGTTCCAACAAGGGGGTCGCATGATATGGTTTTGTTGAAGTTTTTTGAAAAAATTTAAAAAACAATAATAAAATTAAAAAATTTTATATCCTGTCTGTTGGGTAAAGTGTTTAAAAAATACTCATATTTTCCATATTTTTCCAGGTCCTGGAAAATGAGATTGCATTTTTCCATACCTTTCCAGAATTTTCCTTAGTCAATTTGAACCCTGTAAAGACGAATGAGACAGATGGCTGTTTGAATTTTTATTCCACAAATTTCTACAGAAAGTACACACAAAATACAACCTGAAATGCATTCTGCAAAAGGAGGATATAGTAATAAGACAGACAGTATCTATCATCTTTCATTAGCTCTTTGCATGCTGCTGGCAAATATTCCTGCCCAGGACAGGATTTCTCTTGTAATTGAAATAAGTATAATTTGCCCTCTATTAATAAAATTTTACCCACAAAAAGTGAATGAAGTTTTTCATCAATGATTCCTTGAGTAAAATTTAGATGAATTTTTCATCAAATCTTGTCATGACTAGATTTGATGAAAAATATTTTGAAAATATTCAGTGGGTTTAGAGTTAAGAAAACATGTAACACAGTAACACTGTGTTCAAACTATTGCTGTGTTTAATTATTACATCAAATTAATTTCACCACTTGATGAGGACTAAACTTGAGGGCTTACATCCAATCCAAAATCTGCTGTGGCAGGGCTGGGTCCTGGCCTCCCACTTTTCAGATCATATATTACCCCCCCCCCCCCCCCCCCACATCTGGAGGAATAAGCTTGATAAAAGTATGATCTTAGGATGACACAAAAAGATATCCCCCCACCTCCCCTAGAACACCCCAGTCCACAAATCTGCAAATACAAATGACAACAACAATACATTAATCATGTTTGTTCAGTGAACAAAATATCAAATTAATCAGATGAAAAGTTTGAGATTAGACCTCACAAAATAGATTGTATGTTTCTCAGGCCATTTTTGTAAAGTTGCATTTGGGCGGGCAGTTTTTTATTTTAGTTTTTAAATTATTTCTGTGCCATCGAAAGTACATGTTCTTGGTTTGTTTTATGTTCTAGGCCTCATAATCTACAGAATAGCATGGGTGGTGGTGTATTTCATCCCTTGCATGCAAGAATCTTTAGGTAAATCATTGCAAAGCCTTGTTGCACTTAAGGGACAAATTTATCAATTTTATTAACTTGGGTAAACTATCAAACATAAACAATTTAATTTTTTTAAGTTTGCACTGATTATAAAAAGAGAGCATGCGGCAGCCAATAGAACCATGTGGGAGGGCCTGAGAAACAGATTTTTAACTTTTGTAGGCCTTAGTTGTGGATAGGATACAGAGTCATAATAGACTTGTTCAATAATGTGATGAAAAGGAGCAATAACTTTTGGGAAATAAGGTACAGCAACATAGTCTAACAATATGAGTAAGTTCATATCATGGCTATTCATCATACAAATATCAATGATATCTTATGAAAAATGTGAGACAAGCAGATCTTTAGATCAGTCTAATTTCAAATTAGACTGATCTAAAGATCTGCTTGTCTCACATTTTGGCACAATGGCAAATATGGATGTGGCCTGCATGGTTGGAGAAGAAGCACCAGTATTTTCTTCTTCTTGGCATCTGTTTTAGGTTTTAGGGCCCTGTCTTAAAACGATAGTTTACAAGCCCTTGTTATAGGTCTTTGCCATTATCACTGGTTCCCACCACCCTTTGATGTAAGTTTACACGACTAACTCGAGAAGGCTTCCTAGCTTCCTAGTGTCAACCCAAAGGCCTATTTGAATGTAAGCTAAATTACGCATGGCATTTACTGAGAAATTCCACAAACATGAATATAATAGATCTCAAGCTTTAAGTGCATGGTCATATAGAATTAGCCACAGAAAAGCAATCACTGTTGACAGTGTCGTATATGACACTGTCAACGCCGATTGCTTTTCTGTGGCAAACCCGGTGGAGTTTTTAAAAATTTATTTATCTGTTGCATTGTTTGATTCGAAGTTAAGCTCTAAGCTATATTATAAGCATCAGGGAAACCTGACCCAACTTTTTATTGCCGAAACACTGCAAAGCTTTTGAAAAAGTTTCAAACTCCGCATAATTTGGGCGCAAATATCTTATTTGGGCACAGCGTTTACCATCGTTAGTTGGGAAGAATTTAAAGGTCTCGAGACAAGCTGTGGAAAAAATTTGAGGTGGACTTGTTCAATAATCTAATTGAAAGAGCGGAAATAACTCTTTAAAAATATGATGCAGCAACATGGCATAATGTATTAATGATATGCACAAGTTCATATCACGTCTATTCTTAATACAAAATATAAAAAATATCTAATGGAATGTGTGAAACTAGTTATGGATAAAAGTTCAGGATGGACTTAATCAATAAACTAAAGTGTGAGAAAGGACCATAACTCTTGAAAAATAAAGTCCAGATAAATGGTGCACAAGCCTGAAAATAAGCAATCTGTCATGTGCAAAAAAATGAGGTCCCGAGAGGGTGAATTTGCTGATGCTTTCCCAAACAGTGCGCCCATGTATCCTCTGGGTACCTCTTTCCATTTAGGTTAAAGACCTTGATTCAGATTGAGGTTCACAGAGGGTAAATTTACTGCTGCCGTGCAGGGTAGCATCATCAAATTCACCCTCTGGGGACCTTATTTTGCAGATGACAGTCTGCTTATTTTCAGGCTTGATGGTACAATGATATGCATATGGTCATATCGAAGTTATGCATCATAGAAAATATCAAGAGTATCTGATGGAGAGTGTGGGGTTAGTTGCAAATAAAAGCCTGGGATGGACAAATGGATGCAGTCACAGATGGACAAATGGACATGAGGATCCCGATATACCCACGCATATAAAGTAGGGGTATAAAAATAACTCATGGCCATTTTTAGTCAACATTTATAATTTATAATCAACAATCGCAATAATTTTTCTTAAGGTTGCATCCACAGATGGATGGACAGAGAGATGGATGGAAGGACTGACGGACAGATGTGCAGATGGACAAGCTGATTTCAAGTATACCCTCACACAACTTTGTTGCAGGGGTATAAAAACCAAGCCTGAAAATAAGCAATCTGTCATTTGCAGAATGAGGTCACAAGAGGGTGAATTTGCTGATGCTATCCTATACAGTGGGCCAATTTATCCTCTGGGCACCACTTTCTGTTTAGGTTTGAGGACCTGATTCAGATTGAGGTTCACAGAGGGTAAATTTAGTGATGCTACCCTGCTATGCAGGGTAGCATCACCAAATTCACCCTCTGGTGACCTCATTTTGAAGATGTCAGTCTTTTTATTTTCTGGCTTGATAAAAACATACCTTTATTGGGTAGCATGATGTTTTTGTAATGGGCAGAAAAATCTACCTGCAAAAGCAAAAGAGTTAATTGAGTGATTGATTTAATTCCAAAATTTTGTTCAGAAAATTGATCGACAAAGAAAATTTGTATAGCAACTTTTAGTGAAAAATATGGAATTTTATGATCTAATGAGAAACTGTAAGACTCAGTAACCAGAGTTAGCAGCAGTTGAGGGCAAGAGCACCTTCAACATGCAGTATGCCTTAGTACACAGCACCACGATGCCCCCGTGTGAGCAATCAGGATTAAGAGTCTGATTCAAGAACACAATTCAGTTACTGCTGAGCAGGTACCAACCATAGACCTTTTGGATTGAAGTATAATGCTCAAACCACTGAGTCACCAAGTTTCCTGCACCTGATGTGTTTCTGCTCTCTTCTAGCTTGCTGACGATGATGCCACTTTTCAAGAATTCAAGAACACCTTCCAAACTGCTTATTAAAGTTGCTTATTCATTTATTTATTTATTTATTTATTTATTTATTTATGTTTGAGGTCAGATATTTTTGCACAATGGCTAATCATGACCACAACATGAGTATCAACTCAAGACCAGAGGTGAGCTTTAATAAGCCATGTTGCCCATTTTAGAGAGGTTTTGCACCTCGCAAGCATTGGTGACTGGGTCCTATTTTACCAGTAAAACAGAGCCTGTTTACCACAGTGAACAGGCACTGCTTCACTTCTCGGTGTTCCTGCAGGGAATTCAAGATGCTTAAAAATCAAAACAAGTATTTTTGTGCTTTGTGGATGTCTATGAGTGATGTATTTTGTAACATCACAATTTTTACTGAGACTATTTTCTAGCCATGAAAGTCACTTTTGAACATATTTGTGTGGTGGTATTTCATTTTTAATTTTATATTTGTCTTTTCACCAATAGTTTTAAATTTTATAGCAGGCATCTCTTCTGTAATCTGTAAAGAAAATTATGATCGGTTGTTATTTTTAACCACTGAATACTTCCTTGTTTGGGGAGCAAAATTCCTCAGCCAAGAGAATTAAAACAAGAGACCCCAGGGGGCCTGAGGGCGCTCACCTGACATGGTAGCCTAAATATCAACCCAGAGAATTGATTTCAACAAGTTGTATCTGCTCCTCCTAAGAAAAGCTTATACCAAATATCCAAATATTCTGACCAGTGGATCTAAAAAAAGATTTTTAAAGAATATTCCTCATATTGAACTAAGTCATAATTCAGCCTCCCACAGGGAGCCCATATATGAACCCAGGGACTTGGCTTTAACAAACCTGAATCTCACACCCCTAAGGATTCTGCACACCAAATATCAAAACATTCCGACTGCTGGATCTGAAGAAGAAGATTTTTAAAGAAACATTCCGACTGCTGGATCTGAAGAAGAAGATTTTTAAAGAAAATTCCTCATTTTGAACCAGGTTACAATTCGAGCTCCCACAATCAGCCCAAATATGGACCTAGGGACATGGCTTGAACAAACTTGAATCTTACCCCCCTAAGGATGCTGCATAAAAAATATTAAAAGCTTTCATCTGAAGAAGATTTTTAAAGAAAATTCCTCATTTGAACTAAGTTGTCCTTCAGGCTTCCATAATGAGTCCAAATATGAACCAAGGGACTTGGCTTGAACAAACTTGAATCTCAGCCCCCTAAGGTTGCTCCATGCCAAATATCAAAACAACTGCTGAATCTGAAGAAGAAGATTTTTAAAGAAAAATTCCTCATATTGACTAAGTTATAATTTGGGCTCCCACAGGGAGCCCAAATATGGACACATGGACTTGGCTTTAACACACTTGAATCCCCCCCCACCCCCCTCCTCCCCAAGGATGCTACTCACCACATATCAAACCATTCCAACTGCTAGATCTGAAGAAGAAGATTTTTTAAGAAAATTCCTCATTTCGAATAAAGTTACAATTCAAGCTCCCACATTAAGCCCAAATATGGACCTAGGGACATGGCTTGAACAAACTTGAATCTCACCCCCCTAAGGATGCTGCATACCAAATATCAAAACATTCCGACTGCTGGATCTAAAGAAAATTTTTAAAGAAAGTTCCTCATTTATAATTTAGGCTCCCACAGTGAGCCCAAATATGAACCCAGGGACTTGGCTTGAACAAAATTGAATCTCACCCCCCTAAGCATGGTGCATACCCAATATCAAAAGATTCAGCCTGCTGGATCTTGAGAAGAAGATTTTCAAAGAAATTTGCCTGAAATGCACTAAGTTCAAATTTGGGCTCCTATACTGAGCCCAAATATAAACCCAGGGGGCCGATTTAAACAAACTTGAATCAGATCCACCCCACAATGTTGCATACCAAATATCACAAGATTCTGCCTGCTGGATCTGGAGAAGATTTTTGAAGAAATTTGCCTGAAATGCACTAAGTTCGAATTTGGGCTTCTATAGTGAGCCCAAATATGAATCCAGGTGGTCGATTTGAACAAACTGGAATCAGATCCACCCCACAATGTTGCATACCAAATATCAAAAGATTCAGCCTACAGGATCTGGAGAAGAAGATTTTTGAAGAAATTTGCCTGAAATGCACTAAGTTCGAATTCGAGCTTCTATAGTGAGCCCAAATATGAATCTAGGGAGCCGATTTGAACAAAATTGAATCAGATCCACCCCACAATGTTGCATACCAAATATCAAAAGATTCTGCCTGCTGGATCCTGAGAAGACGATTTTTTAAGAAATTTGCCTGAAATGCACTAAGTTCGAATTCGAGCTTCTATAGTGAGCCCAAATATGAATCTAGGGAGCCGATTTGAACAAAATAGAATCAGATCCACCCCACAATGTTGCATACCAAATATCATAAGAAAATTCCTCGTTTCGAACAAAGTTACAATTCAAGCTCCCACAGTGAGCCCAAATATGGAGCTAGGAACATGGCTTGAACAAACTTGAATCTCACCCCCCTAAGGATGCTGCATACCAAATATCACAAGATTCTGCCTGCTGGACCTTGGGAAGAAGATTTTCAAACAAATTTGGGTGAAATGCAGTAAGTTCAAATTTGGGCTCCTATACTGAGCCCAAATATAAACCTAGGGGGCCGATTTGAACAAACTTGAATCAAATCCACCCCACAATGTTGCATACCAAATATCAAAAGATTCTGCCTGCTGGATCTGGAGAAGAAGATTTTTTACGAAATTTGCCTGAAATGCACCAAGTTTGAAATCGGGCTTCTATACTGAGCCCAAATATGAACCCAGGGGGCCAATTTGAACAAACTTGAATCAGATCCACCCTACAATGTTGCATACCAAATATCAAAAGATTCTGCCTGCTGGATCTGGAGAAGAAGATTTTTTAATGTTTTTCCCATTGCCTACGGTGTTAAAAAGTGCTGACTCAGCACTTTTTCAAAGTCCCGAAACTGTACCCTGTGATAAAACCGATGACAATTTTTTTTTACCAATTCTTTCTGTTGGTCCTAAGGAAGCTTCACACCAAATAAACATTCTCGATGCCGTGCAGTTTTGGAGATATGGGCGTTTTAATTTTTTTCTATTTTTAGCTCCTGCGGTTCCCATGGGGCTACAGGGAAAAAAAAATCAGCATAAATTAGGTACTTATGACCCAATAAGCCTTCACATAAAATTTGGTTCAAATCAGCCTCTTGGTTCGGAAAATAGAAATTTTGGGCGGGGCCAAAAATTTTGCCCCTCCCATAACGACACCAAGTATAGCCCCACAAACTTCTCTTGAACAAATATGAGTCTTCACCCCAAAAGGAAGCTGCACACCAAATATCAAGTCTCTGCTACTGCTGGTTCATGAGAAGAAGATTTTTTAAGATTTCAGCACACTTTTTGGGTGTGGCCCTACCCACGGGCGAGGCAACTTGATTTGAACAAAAGCAAATTGCGATGTCATAAGAAACTATTACCTCAAATATCAATTAAATTGGTTCAGCGGTTTGGGAGGAGAAGACACAAACACCATGTTGATGGACGACGACGGACGACGGACGGTGAGTGATCATTATAGCTCTCCTGACTGAAAGTCAGGTGAGCTAAAAAAGGCCCCAGGGGGCCTGAGGGCACTCACCTGACATGGTAGCCTAAATATCAACCTAGGGAATTGATTTCAACAAGTTGCATCTGTCCCTCCTAAGAAAAGCTTATATCAAATATCCAAAGATTCTGACTAGTGGATCTAAAGAAAATGATTTTTAAAGAATATTCCTCATACTGAACAAAGTAATAATTCAGGCTCCCACAGGGAGCCCAAATATGAACCCAGAGATGTGGCTTGAACAAACTTGAATCTCACCTCCAGTGGGATGCTGGATACCAAATATCAAAAGATTCTGACTGGTGGATGTGAAGAAGAAGATTTTTGAAAAATGTTCCTCATATTGAACTAAGTTATAATTTGGGCTCTCACGGGGAGCCCAAATATCATCCAGGGACTTGGCTTGAACAAACTTGAATCTTACCCCCTAAGGATGCTGCATACCAAATATCAAAGCATTCCGTCTGCTGGATCTGAAGAAGATTTTTAAAGAAAATTCCTCATTTTGAACTAAGTTATAATTCGGGCTCCCACAGGGAGCCCAAATATGAACCCAGGCACTTGGCTTGAACACACTTGAATCTCAAGCCCCTAAGAATGCTACAAGCAAAATATCAAAACATTCTGATAGCTGAATCTGAAGAAGAAGATTTTTAAAGAAAAATTCCCACAGGGAGCCCAAATATGAACCCAGGGACTTGGCTTCAACAAAATTGAATCTCACCCCTATAAGGATGCTGCATACCAAATATCAAAACATTCTGAGTGCTGAATCTGAAGAAGATTATTTTTAAAGAAAATTCCTCATTTTCAGCTAAGTTACAATTCGAGCTCCCACAGTGAGCCCAAATATGAACCTAGGGATATGGCTTGAACAAACTTGAATCTCACCCCCCTAAGGATGCCACATACCAAATATCAAAACATTCCGACTGCTGGATCTGAAGAAGATTTTTAAAGAAAATTCCTCATTTTGAACTAAGTTATAATTCTTGCTCCCACAGTGAGCCCAAATATGAACCCAGGGACTAGTCTTGAACAAACTTGAATCTCACCCCCCCTAAGCATGCTGCATACCAAACATCAAAAGATTCTGATTGGTAGATCTGAAGAAGAAGATTTTTAAAGAATATTCCTCATACTGCACTAATTTAAACATTTGGGCTCCCATAGAGAGCTCAAATATGGGCCCAGGGATTTGATTTCAATAAACATGTGAAACAATCTTCCAAAGATGTTATATGTGAAATTTGAAAGCTTTTGGAGCAGTGGTTTGAGAGAAAAGTAGTCTTAAATGTTTTTCCCATTACCCACAGTGTTAAAAAAATGCTGACTCAGCACTTTTTCAAAGTCCCAAAAGAGTACCCCATGATAAAACCGATAGCAATCTTTTTTCACCATTCCATTCTGTTGGTCCTAAGGAAGCTTCACACCAAATACGAATTCCCAGTGCCGTGTAGTTTTAGAGATATGGGCGTTTTAATTTGTTTCTATTTTTAGCTCCTGCAGTTCCCGGGGGCAGACGAGAAAAAAATTTTGGGGATAAATAAAGTACTTATGACCCAATAAGCCCTCCTATCAAATTTGGTGTAAATCAGCCTCTCGGTTTGGAAATAGAAATTTTGGGCGTGGCAAAAATTTGTGCCCCTCCCATAACGAAGGCAAACATAGCTCCTCAAACTTCTCTTGAACACATCTGAGTCTACACCTCAAAAGGAAGCTGCACACCACAGATCAAGTCTCTACTACTGCTGATTCATGAGAAGATTTTTTAAGATTTAAACACACTTTTTGAGCATGGTCCTACTGAGGGGCGAGGCAACTTGATTTGAACAAAATCAAAATGCAATATCATAACAAACTATTATCTCAAATTTCAATTAAATTGGTTCAGCGGTTTTGGAGGAGAAGACGTAAACACCATGTTCACGGACTACTGACGCCAGACGGTGAGTGATCACTATAGCTCCCCTGACTGAAAGTCAGGTGAGCTAATAAATACTTATAAATACACAATGACACATATCTAGGTAATGACCTGATAACAAAGTACATGTAAAATATTTTAAAGGTCTGTTCATAAATACTGACCGTTGTTTGTAACAAATGTACAGGTAAAGTATTGTAAATGTGGGTGACAGTTAGATGCTAAACTAGAAAAGAAATCTCCATGGGGGTTAAAGTTACAATGGGGATCCTTGTATGGTGCACCATAAGCCAAATGTTAGCAATTGTTTTGGCCTGTTTGATTCAAACCCTTCTAAGGTTGATTCATACTAATTAATAAATATTTGTCCAGTCCTTCTTAAAATATAGGGATTTGAATTTTTTATCTTTAGCTCATAGGGTTTCCACAGGTGAGAAGGTTTTATTTTTCTCACTGGAATTAGAAAATCGGGTTGTGCTAATAATGTTTACCCTCCCCAAACAACACCAAATATTAACTCAGGAACTTGGCTTCAACACATTTGAATATACACACCATACAAAAATTTATTCAAATCAGAACTTTCATACAGAAGTTCTGTACAAAAAACTGATTGCACCTAATTTCGGTACAAAATGGCCACTGGTGGCCATCTTGAATTTTGGACCACACCCAAAAACATCCGTTCTCGTCCCATGGTGATAACAAAGGTACCCAAGAAGTTTCATAAAGATCAGTTGATAAATAGCCAGAACCGTGTTGACAGACATCCAGACGGACGACGGGCCATGACAAAACCTCAAATCAAAGGAAAAGTCATCAATAAATATAGAAGTTCTGTACAAAAACAAGAGGCCCCGCAGGATCTGAAGCGCCCACCTTGAGCAGAACACAATATAAACAGAGTCCAAGAATGAATCTACATTAAGCAATCCATCTCCATAGGCTACACTGTCAACCCTTGAGTCCCTCAGGAGTGACAAAAATAATCTGGGCATCATGCCTTTTCTTCAGTTGATCATAATGTAATTTGGAGAGCTCCCCTATGAAGCTCCTTGATACAACCTATGTGGATTAATCTTAGTTACACACCTCTAGGGAGTACTGAACACAAATTTTTTAAATCTTCAGCAAAATGGCCAATTCCAGCAATCCATATGGAGCCCAAATATTAACCCAGTCTCTCGATTTGAACACAGTTGAATCTGACCTCCCAAGAGATGTTGTGTACCAAATATGAAAGCATTCCGACTGTTGGATCTGAAGAAGAGAAATTTTGAAGAAATTTCTTCATATTGCACAAAGTTAAAATTTTGGCTACCATAGCGAGCCCAAATATTACCCTATGGATCCGATTTGAACAAACTTGAATCTGACCCCCATAGAGATATTGTATACCAAATATGAGAGCATTCTGACTAGTGGATCTGAAGAAGAGGATTTTTGAAGAAATTCCCTCATGTTGTACTAAGTTAAATTTCAGGTTCCCATATGGAACCCAAATATTAACCCAGACTCTTGAATTGAACAAACGGGAAGACCCCCCCCCCCCCCCCCCCCCACCCCCAGCATAGAAAGGGTTCATTCAACATGAAATCAGTAGAGAAAGAGTCCATCATGAGAGAAAACAATCTTTGGAAAAAAACACACTGAAGTCATGAGAGGGTTAAATTAAAGATCTTCAGACAGGAATCAGATCAATTTTTTTCCAAGGAACCAGAAAAAATACATCTACAGTATTGAAAGGGTTTTTTGTTTGTTCATGACATCAATAATGAAAGTGTCAATGACACTGTAGCTTATCTTGTGTGTTGTGTTTGATGAAAATGATAATGTTCAATGTTTATGAAAGGATTATGAAATAAGACAAGAATTGTGATAATTGGAAATATGTTCATTTCTGTTCCCTGTATGCTATGTTTTTGATAAAAATAATATGAGGTGTACACTGTACTAAAGAGCTGCGGGGTGGGTTAATATGACCTCGCAGTTAATGTATGTGGCCCTCACAGTTAACGCATATCAACGAAAGTTACCAAGTTACAGTGAAATTATTCCAAAACGAGTCATCCTATCAAGTTACATTGAAATCCCTTCATAAATATGGAATGTAGACTGTGCTGAAGGTTTTCGGGCTTTGGCCCCTGTAGCCGTCAGTTTCCCAATTGCGTCCAAAGGGGACGTTCTCATCTAGACATTATATGAAGTCAACCTACCAAGTTACAATGAAATCCCTTCATAAATATGATTTGTAGACTGTGCTAAAGGTTTTTGGGCTTTGGGCTCGGGCAGCCATCATGGTTGAATGATCGCAACCAAAAGGGGACATTCTCATCTGGGCATCATCTGGAGTGATCCTACGAAGTTACAATGAAATCCCTTCATAAATATGACCTGTAGACTGTGCTCAAGATTTTCGGGCTTTGGGCACCTGTAGCCATCACAGTTGACCAATCATGACCAAAAGGGGATGTCATCATCTAGGCATTATATGGAGTCAACCTAACAAGTTACAATGAAATCCTTCCATAAATACGGCCACCCATAGACTATGCTAAAGGTTTTTGGGATTGGGCATCCATCAAGGCTGAATGAGCGACCAAAAGGGGACGTTCTCATCTAGACATTATTTGGAGTCATCCTACCAAGCTACAATGAAATCCCTTCATAATTATGACCTGTAGATTGTTCTAAAGGTTTTTGGGCTTCGGGCCGCTGTAGCCGTCACAGTTGCCCAATCGTGTCCAAAAGGGGACGTTCTCATCTAAACATTATATGAAATCAACTTACCAAGTTACAGTCTTCCCTTCATAAATATGACCTGAAGACTGTGCTAAAGGTTTTCGGGCTTTGGGCTTGAGCAGCCATCATGGTTGAATGATCGCAACCAAAAGGGGACACTCTCATCTGGGCATCATCAGGAGTGATCCTACGAAGTTACAATGAAATCCCTTCATAAATATGACTTGTAGACTGTGCTCAAGATTTTCGGGCTTCGGGCACCTGTAGCCATCACAGTTGACCAATCATGACCAAAAGGGGATGTCATCATCTAGGCATTATATGGAGTCAACCTAACAAGTTACAATGAAATCCTTCCATAAATACAGCCACCCATAGACTATGCTAAAGGTTTTTGGGATTGGGCAGCCATCAAGGCTGAATGAGCGACCAAAAGGGGACATTCTCATCTAGACATTATTTGGAGTCATCCTACCAAGCTACAATGAAATCCCTTCATAATTATGACCTGTAGATTGTTCTAAAGGTTTTTGGGCTTCGGGTCGCTGTAGTCGTCACAGTTGCCCAATCGTGTCCAAAAGGGGACGTTCTCATCTAAACATTATATGAAATCAACCTACCAAGTTACAGTCTTCCCTTCATAAATATGACCTGAAGACTGTGCTAAAGGTTTTCAGGCTTTGGGCTTGAGCAGCCATCATGGTTGAATGATCGCAACCAAAAGGGGACACTCTCAACTGGGCATCATCTGGAGTAATCCTACAAAGTTACAATGAAATCCCTTCATAAATATGACCTGTAGACTGTGCTCAAGATTTTCGGGCTTCGGGCACCTGTAGCCATCACAGTTGACCAATCATGACCAAAAGGGGATGTCATCATCTAGGCATTATATGGAGTCAACCTAACAAGTTACAATGAAATCCTTCCATAAATATGGCCACCCATAGACTATGCTAAAGGTTTTTGGGATTGGGCAGCCATCAAGGCTGAATGAGCGACCAAAAGGGGACGTTCTCATCTAGACATTATTTGGAGTCATCCTACCAAGCTACAATGAAATCCCTTCATAATTATGACCTGTAGATTGTTCTAAAGGTTTTTGGGCTTCGGGCCGCTGTAGCCGTCACAGTTGCCCAATCGTGTCCAAAAGGGGACGTTCTCATCTAAACATTATATGAAATCAACCTACCAAGTTACAGTCTTCCCTTCATAAATATGACCTGTAGACTGTGCTTAAGGTATTCAGGCTTCGGGCTCGGGCAGCCATCATGGTGGAATGAACATAACCAAAAGGGGACATTCTCATTTGGGCATCATCTGGAGTGATCCTACAAAGTTACAATGAAATCCCTTCATAAATATGACCTGTAGACTGTGCTCAAGGTTTTCGGGCTTCGGGCACCTGTAGCCATCACAGCTGACCAATCACGACCAAAAGGGGATGTCATCATCTAGGCATTATATGGAGTCAACCTAACAGGTTACAATGAAATCCTTCCATAAATATGACCTTTTGCCTATGCTAAAGGTTTTTGGGCTCAGGCAGCCATCAAGGCTGAATGATCACGATCAAAATGGGACGTTCTCATCTAGACATTATTTGGAGTCATCCTACCAAGTTACAATGAAATCCCTTCATAAACATGACCTGTAGACTGTGCTAAAGGTTTTCGGGCTTCGGGCCCCTGCAGCCGTCACAGTTGCTCAATCACGTCCAAAAGGGGACTTTCTCATCTAGACATTATATGAAGTCAACCCACCAAATTATAATGAAATTCCTCAATAAATATGACCTGTAGACTGTGCCCAAAGTTTTCGGGTTTTGGGCTCGGGCAGTCATCACGGTTGACAGATCACGCCCAAATGGGGAAATTCTCATCTAGACATTATACAGAGTCATCCTACCATGAAATCCCTTCATAAATACAATCTGTAGACTGCACTAAAGGTTTTCGGGTTTTGGGCACGGGTAGCAATCACCGTTGACTGATCGCGACCAAAAGGGGACGTCCTCATCTAGACCTAGACATGACCGCAAACCTGCATATGAAATTTTGTGATGGTGGGGGTGGGGGTGGGGGTGGGGGTGGGGGCACTTGGGGGGATTCAAAATTATATCGAACCCCCCTCGCCCGCATTACTTGAATCGTTCTTGTGTTAGTCATTAAATAGTATAGGAACCGCAAGGCTCCCTCACGTCTGACCGACTTCATAATGCCACTAAGGGCGGAGAAGGACGTGAAGAACAAGTACTTCCCCAGTTAAAGAAGGTCCTCTCATGGAGGAAGCTTCCAGGGAACGTCCCATAACAGACACCTGAGAAGACTGATCCAAGGTTTCTGTGACGACAGAGGTGCTACTAGCAGGATTTCGCAACGAGACTGTTTGATCTTAACAGAATCTGCTGAATCAATGGAGTTGGAGGATACGCATATCCTATCATTCCGTCCCATGAGATCAACAGAGCGTCTACTGCATATGCTCGATGATCTGGGCATGGCGACACGAACGTCAGTAACTGCTTGTTCCGGTGTGTTGCAAACAGATCTATCATGGGACGATCCCACTGGTAGCAAATCTGCCTAAATATTCGCTTGTTGAGAGTCCACTCCGATGGCAACAGGTGACCTTTCCGAGGGAGCGAGTCTGCTAGTACATTCAGACGATCCGGTATATGACGGACAGAAAGATGAACATGATGATTCATGACGTATAGGAGAATCCTCTCCGTTAATTCGCATAATGGAATTGAATGAGTGCCGCCTTGGTTCCTGACGTAAGCTACTACTGTCGAATTGTCTGACAAAATCTGAACATGGACGTTCGCAATTATGCGAATCCAATGTTGAAGAGCTAGCCATATTGACATCATCTCTTGGATGTTTATGTGCTTCTCTAGGAACCGAGGGTCCCAAAGACCCTGACACTTCAAGTCTGTGGAATCTAGGGTCGTTCCCCATATGACTCGCATCCATCTTAATCGTGAAAGCCGGATCCGGCAGCTGCAGTGGAACTCCCTGAGTTAACCACTGAGGATCTACCCAAATCTGGACCCTTTGTTTTACTAGGTTCGTTAAAACAATATTGGTTTTGAGCGAATGCGTCTTCACACTCCAGTTCTGAGTAAAGAATACCCGGGGGTGGGGGGGGGGCACGCGTGCATAAACAGCCCATCAGAATAAGATCTGCAGCCACACCGCACAACCAAGTCAGTCGCATAAATTCCTTCACTGTTAATGTGTCTGAGTGTAGACAAAAGCGAGCATAACAACTGACTAATCTTGCTCTGGTTAACGGCAGACGAATCAGATTGTTGTGAGTCTCAAAGCTCATCCCCAAGTGAGTGAACGACTTGGACGGACCTAGATCCAACTTTTTCTCGTTTACGATGAAACCGAGACGTCGGAGTAATAGAAGCAGACTCTGAACACCGATCTGAAGAATGATTCAGTTGCCCCGTATCTCTGCAGAATGTCGTCCAAGTAAGCCAACGTTACCACAGACAAATGAGCTCGGAAGTATGACATTACTGAGTTCATTATTTGAGTGAATGCACAGGGAGCCAGGTTCAGACCAAAGCACATTGCTCTGAACTGATAAACCTTCCCTTGTACAGCGAACCGAAGGTACTTTCTGAATGCCAGATGTACCAGGACATGAAAGTACGCATCCTATAGATCTATGCTTGCCGCATAGTCGTTCACTCGAATGCTCGCTCTTACCGACCGAATGGTCTCCATATTGAATTTTGGAGCCATGATAAGCTTGTTTATCCAGCTCAAGTCTATTACCGTCGGAACGAGCCATCTGGCTTCGGTACGAGGAATAGGTGACTGTAAAAACCCTGAGAATCTTAATTCTCGATGACCTCTATTGCTGCCTTAAATATAGAACCTTAGTGAGCACGCCCACATACCCCACGTGCCCCGATATTTCAAGTTCTAATCATTTTTTAAAAATAAACATAGATTCTAGGAATACTGCAGAAAACAGTGTTCTGTAGTTTCAACGGTATTGAAAGAATTCGAGCAGAGAAAAAGCCCGGAAAACTGTAATTTTGATGAACTTTTCAAAGTCTATGGGGCCGTAATTTTGGTAAAAATCAGTGGAGCGGAACAAAACCCAAACTTGCTCTTTAGGCCACCATGTTAGACTAACATATCAAAAATCAGCTCAATATCTGGAAGCGTGTAGAAAAAAAGTCCGGAAAACTGTAATTTTGATGAACTTTTCAAAGTTCAAGGGCCGTAATTTTGGTAAAAATCGGTGGAGCGGAAAAAAATGCAAACTTGATCTGTAGGCCACCATGTTAGACTCACATACCAAAAATCAGCTCAATATCTGGATGTGTGTAGGAAAAAAGTCCGGAAAACGGGAATTTTGATGAATTTTTCAGAGTCCAAGGGCCGTAATTTCGGTAAAAATCAGTGGAGCAGAACAAAATGCAAACTTGATCTGTAGGCCACCATGTTAGACTAACATACCAAAAATCAGCTCAATATCTGGAAGCGTGTAGAAAAAAAGTCCGGAAAACTGTAATTTTGATTAATTTTTCAGAGTCCAAGGGCCGTAATTTTGGTAAAAATCAGTGGCGCGGAAAAAAATGCAAACTTGATCTGTAGGCCACCATGTTAGACTTACATACCAAAAATCAGCTCAATATCTGGAAGCATGTAGAAAAAAAGTCCAGAAAACAAGTAGGACTGACGGACTGACAGACTGACGGATGCACCAGTCAAAAACATTATACCCCAGCAACTTCGTTGCGTGGGGTATAATAAGAGGGCCTGTACCTCCGCAAGGAGAGACTCTCTTTTGAATGGATCCGACAGAAGACTTGTCCAACGTGGACATCTTGCTAGTGGCGTTTGTGCTCGGAATGATAGCCGTAGGCCATCCGAGACTACACTTCTCACCCACTGATCTTCCGTGACTGCTATCCAGTTTCTCGTGAAGGTTGATTACCTTCTGCCAACTGGCAAGCAATAGAGGTCTTGAACATCACCTGTATGACCTGCAAGACTTATGGGAGGAGAAACTACATCCTCCCCGCGAAGAACCTCGTCCCATCGGCCAAGGGGCATCTGACCGATAGTCCCGATCAGACTTACGCCTCTTTCCCGAGTCGCTATATTGACGACCTCCAGAATAATTGTAAGAGGGTTTCTTGTACCCTCGTTAGGAGTTCCCTTTTGACGTTTAGATCTGGAACGTCCTCCTTACTCTTGTCTGCTGAAGCAGGTTGTTGAGACGCCAACTTCAATAGCAGAGCACTTGACGCTTTCTTAGTAGCCTGTTCATAGACTAACAAAAGCTTGTCATCAAAATAGTATGTCCGGAGACCGAAGCGACCCGGAAAGAGCTTTTCACCTTGTCATCTATAAGTGATGACGACGCAAGGGCAACATTACATCTGATTAACTCCAGATTAGCCACTGTTAGGGCAGAGTTATATGTGGTATACAAATTGCCCTGGAAAGAACTTTAAGAGAGGTACAAACGTCCTCAAATTCCTTCCAGTTGAGACATAGCTCTGGTAAGGTGATCTACGTAAGACATTGCTTCCAAATTTGCTCTACTTGATGAAATTGCTGTTTTTAATTGTGTCTGAGCGAATAGTGAATGATGCAGGCAAGGATACATCTAGATCCCCAGTCTGCTCATCCAAATGCAGAAGAGATCTCTGAACATCTTCTCCAACCGTTTTAAATGAACATGGTCCAAGAAACGGTATGTTTATGGAAGATGTAGTTATGAAACCGCCTTCTTTCCTCGCACTTGAGAGGTGAATACAGCGTTGTCTACATGGCCGAAGGCCTGCGACACCTGCCTATACTGAACTGGAAAAGAAAGAACTTCTTCCTCTGTCCTCATAAAGTCTGCATCCAATGACGCCAGCGGTTTCTCTCTTGTCGCAGCATTCTGATTCATTGGAACAAATTCAGGGTAGTATTGATGGATAAAATCCATCGCAACCATGTGCTGTTCTGAAAGGGAAGGGTAATCCTCTTCCTTATCCCTTTCACCATCCGAGAGAATCAGTTGCGAATCTCGGTCCATTGCATCTGCGTGAACGGACGACTGGACCGACCCAGCACCGTCCGACTGTTCAGGTTCTGAGTCTGAGGGAGGCTGCAACTGCTCTTGCTGGGACGCTATGATCAGCTGCGCAATCTGTGACAGCAAGTCCATCATCGAGGTCTGAGGAGCAGCAGTCTTCCGTTTCTTAGCTGCTTGCTGCTCCTGGGACGGTGTGTCGGAGATGGATCTCTTCTCCGAACGTCCCGATAATCGAGGTCTCGTCTTCCTAGCTACCGGATAGTCCGACTTCACGGGCAAAGAGTGGCCCCTTCTTCGCGCAGCAGGCTGGATATCCTATGTTGGGTAGCTAGGATGCGGTTGTGTGTGCTTTAATAATGTAGCAGAGGAAGCCGACTGAAGCCGACCATGGCTGCAGACTAGATGGAGTGTCATGAGCGACGGGCGGTCATATGCTCCGTCTCGTGCAAGTTTCCAACCAGAAAACTTCATTTCGGCTTGTGAAACGTAGTGGAGGAAGCCGTGACTGAACTCGACCCCGGCTACAGACTAAACAGAGCGTCCCGAGTGGAGGGCGGACATATGCTCCTTCTTGTGCAAGTTTCTCATAACAACATCTGGCCCCTATTTCCTCCCTATTTCCATCATCGCTGTGTGAGCTTATTTATATTTAAGTGCTCGCTCTACCCACATCTAAACTTCCTTTGACCGCAACAGACTTACCCAGCATCACGGCTCCCACGGATACAGTAACCACTTCATCGGTCGAGCTAGCTGCTTGCAAGAGATTAAAATCCTTAACAAAAGGCTCTAACTCTTGCAATTGTGAGCACTGCAGCTAGCTCTATATGCTCAACGGCGCGCGATGGAAGGGTGGCAGAATATCATCACCATGTTCATGTTCCTCTGAAATGGAAACTTACAAAATGAATTATAACACGGTGAGAGGCCTGGCCTCAGAACCTCACTGCCAACAACGTACCGTGACACCCGTCTCCAACATCAGTCATCCCAGTGAACACAAGAATGACAAGAGTCCGCAGGAGTGCATCAACTAAAGTCGATATCAGTCCTCGAAACTTCACAACAAAATATATAATTAAGATACATGAATAATAGCAATAAAAATTAAAATGCAAAATATTTTTGGAAAATTTTTTTTTTAAAAAATGCCTAAGTTCCCAAAGGGAACATTAAGAGCATAAAGGCATCCCGATAGAGCATAATGGGGACAAAATCAAAATTTTTTGAGCTACATACCGGAATAATAATCCATGTATCCTACAGTAATTCTACAGTAATAGAATATAAAATAGTACCTAAATATGAGGACGTTGTCAATGTAAACAACGTCAATGAAAACAAGACATCAGGCACACAAAAAGGCCCAAAGTCAGAAACCAATTTAAATGCTACCAGATGCAAAGCTAGATCTTCATATGAAGAAAAAACGATACATCGGATAGAAGATGCAAGACTAAATGACCTAACACCCCTAGGGTGGGGACATAACCATGGGGGAAAAACAGAATAATATTCTGTAATAAATGTTAAACTCCCAAGAAATTTAATAAAAAATTTCACTAAAAAATAGCCAAAAAGCTTAAGAGTTTAACAGGAAGGGTTCATGGAAGGATAGGGAAGGAATACTTAACAAACAGTGGAATAATCATTATCAAAAATGATGACGTCAGGAGTATGTCCTGAAATTGGGAAACATGAAATAATTTTATAAATATTATAAAGTTACAGCCCTGAACGTCAAAAAATCACCGTTGAACACTTCCATCATCCAATAACAGCCACCAATTCTTGCACTGATTTGTGTCTGGCATCCTCAAAAAAGGAGATTTTAAAGCACAGATGTCAGTTCATTGTTGCTGACTTTAGGGCCAAACAAAGAATGATGTTTGTGCCAATTCTGGTCACTTTCTGACGGCTGTGTATGCGTTGAGAGTAAAAGTATGGAGGACCAGATAGGACTTTTAATTTTCGGTTTTGCAATCAAATTTTGGGGATTAGGGGGTTCAAAATTTGTTTGGCCCTTGATAACTTTGAGTTTGCACAAGCGAGTCTGGGCCATTGGGTTACTAGTATAAAAATATTCTCATGTTTTTGCAGAGATTCTTTCTGATAATCTGTCTTTTGTTACATGTATCACAATTCACTATCAGCTGGAATTTCATCCAGTGTATGTATAAAAATATGGATCATTAACTGCCATGAAAGAAAACATGACAAACTGAAAGACTCCCAATTTTCACAGCAAAATGTGAAGGAATACAAGTTAAACTAATCACTGATTTATTTAGGTAAAAAAATCTGGATTTCAATTTTAACTGCTTGAGAGATAGACTATTTTTGGCAGTCTGAATATGTTATTTAATTTTTGTTTTATTACAATTTATTTGAGAGAGCACATAGGCACTCTTCAATAAACTATAATAAAACAAATTTATATAAAGACAAGAGCAACGTGAAGCAGGGCATATGCCCCCTCTTACAGTATCATGGATAGAATTACAAAAAAACATGGAGGTCACTGTGACCTTGAACTTTGGCACATCATGGTAAAAATAAACAGGCTTCTTCCACTCATCATACCTAACCCACATATGAAGTTTGGTAAAGATTCAGTTGGTAGAACTTTAGTTATAGTGAGGAAACCAATTTCAAGTGTATTGAACATTGGAGGTCACTGTGACCTTGACCTTTGGCACATCATGGTCAAATTAAATAGGCTTCTTCCACTCGTCATACCTAACCCACATATGAAGTTTGGTAAAGATCTGGTTGGTAGAACTTTAGTTAATTGATGGAATGCGAAAAGACAACAGACGATGGACGCCAGGCACGGTGATAACATAATGTCCCCTCCTCAAAGAGGTCGGGGGCATAAAATTATTATCTGCGTTTGACTGAATGTGAAACATGAGCAAGGAAATGTTGGCTTTTGCATTGGTACCCTAATTTTTTTGAAAGCCCTTATAGTGGCTTCTAGCACTCAACCATTTAATAAAGATGATCTCTATTCAGAGGAATTATAAAGAGTCTTCAGTTGAAAGAGAAATTTCAAAAACATGTTCAGTAATTGGGTCTGGGCCGAGCCTTTGATTGCACCTAATTTTGTACAAAATGGCTGCCATCGGCCATCTAGAATTTTGGACCAGACCCCAAAACACTCATTCTCATCCCACAGTGATACCAAAGGTATGCATGAAGTTTTGTAAAGATCGGTTCATAAATAGCCTCTAGCCCGAGCTCTATTGGCATTTGCACTTACAGTGCTGAAAGTAACACTAAATACATCAAAGTTAGTCTAATTTGCATAATTTACGCACGAGAAAAATGAAAAAATTTATAGTAATTTATATATTTTTTATACTTACCAATGCCCAAGACTTAGCTGATGCTAACTCTTAAAAATTCAGGGCCAAACACAAATTTGGACCCCCTAATCCCCCAAATTTGCATCAAAATCCAAAAAATCAATGTCCAATATGGTCCTTCATACTTTTGTCCACTGCGCATGCGCAGTGTCAAGGAAGTACCGAAATTGGCGCCAAATCTTCATTTTTACAACCAGTGCCTGGTAAATGTTATATAATCAGTGGGGAGGTATGAGTTCCCAACTCATGGGAGGGCCATCCCCGTCTGGGTCATTGGTAAGTATAAAAAATATATAAATTACTGTAATTTTTTTTATATTTTTATACTGTACCAATGACCCTAACTTAGCTGAATAGAAAAAAGGCTGGAGGGCCTAGGACATAAAGGAAAATTCAATAGGCTCAATTACATATAAACAGAATTATCCCCTCAAGGAGAAAAGGAGAAACAGGATTTACATGTATCTTTCTTGTTTATACGAAAAAAGAAAGACATATTACCAATTCGTAATTGAGCACAATAACATCAATGATCTCTATTAACATCCAGTATAACCCATTATACTAATTTTTTAAAGGAAAGCCAATAAATAAAGATAGTCCAGAGAATGAGACTCTTTATACTCATTTCAAAGTGTCCGAGGATTGTATATTAACGCTCGTATGACATGTGACAAATACAAATACTTCACACTGAGCTACACTTTAAAAATATTACATAAATGAGATAAACATTAGCTTTACACTTTAAAACCATCCCAGTACCGATTCGGAATTACTGACTCTGGGGGTGCTTTTCACTATAAAGCAGGTACCTAAGGGAACACCCCCCCCCCCCCCTTCCCCTTGCCCTGGGTCAAATACCCCAGAGTGAAGAGGGCAGCAGGACAGAGTCACTGCCGGAACAGAAAGCCTGCATAACTATAGTTGCAACTGTTTAGTGGACAACATTCTGAGCAACAGATAACAGACCTAAACAACAATGGTCCCCAGAAATAGACTCAATATTTCTAAGGTAAAAATTTGTGAATGTAGAAGGCTGAGACCAGTATGCAGCCTTCATCAAATCGGTAATAGCAATACTATTAGTATAAGCCCAAGATGTAGACAGCACTCTAACTTCATGTGCTAAAATCTTAAGCACAGACTGCTGTGTAGAAGATAATCTTTCATAAGCAGTACGATTAGTCAACTGAATCCACCTTGAAATAGAATGGACCGTGATGTCCCTTCTATTAGGTAGCAGAGACAGAAAGAAACGTTTTCGTCCCTTTCTGATAAACTCAGATCTACGTTTGTAAATACGCATAGCTCTAACTGGACACATCAAAGGCCTATGGCCGTCTGAGGACGGAAGAGCCTTAATAACAATAGGTTCAGGGTACTTAATAGGAGCCTGATTCTTAGCCAAAAATCCCATATTGGTAGTCAAAGTAATAGTATTACCTACACTACGATAGTGAGAGTTATCAATAGATAGAGCATGAAGCTCACTAACTCTTCTAGCAGATGAGAAGGCTACGAGAAACGCTGTCTTATAAGATAAGTATTTGAAGTCTACCATATCAAGGGGTTCAAATGGCACTTCTTTTAGCTTCAGAAGAGTCCAAGCTAAATTCCACTTAGGAATTAACCTAAGGGTTCTAGGTCTATTTATCGAAAAGTTTTTAACTAACTTTGATAAAGAGACATTAGATCCAATTTGTAAGCTATCATGATGAGCATAAGTATCCGATAGCATAGACCTATAACCCTTAATAGTTACTGGCTGCAGTTTGATCTCGTCAAACAAGTAGACCAAAAAATTAGCAATGTCTGGAATGGAAGGATCATAAATATCAATAGAATGATCCCTACACCAACGAGAGAAAAACTTCCACTTAGCAGCATAATTTAGCGAAGAGGAGGTCCCCCTACACTTAGAAATTGCGTCCACTGCTCGCCCTGTAAATTGCTTGCTGTGCAAGAAGGACCGCACAATGGAAATACGTGAAGGTTGAGACCTTGCGAATTGTGATGCAGTGTGCGTGATTTTCCCTGCGAAAGAAGGTCCTCCCATGGAGGAAGCTTCCAAGGAATGTCCCATAACAGACACCTGAGTAGATTTATCCATGGTCTGTGGGGTGACAGAGATGCTACCAACAGAATCTTGCAGTGAGATTGCTTGATTTTTAGCAATATCTGTTGAATCAACGGAGCTGGAGGATACGCGCATCATATTGTTGCGACGCTAAAATTAGTATGTTAGCTGGCTTAATTATTTAGTTTCAGTGGCATTCTGTCCCTGTGATATTTTAGGTAGACCCAATTTATATCTGTGCTGGGAAAGCTAGAAAATCAAGAAATAGCCCAAATCCCATATTTACATCTCATCAGCAATATGCCAGTATACTTAGACAACATATCAGCGAATGGCCCTATTTTCACAACAGATTCTAACCAATTTTTAGGTATTGACCAGTATCTATCATAACTTTGAATGTGGATTACTCGCCACAAACAGTGATTCACCTGACCACATATATTCTGGAAATGGTAGATATATTTTTCACCAACCTACCTGGTTTTTAGGACGTTTTAGGGCGTATTTTAATCATACGAGTGCATTTTGTAAGTCACAACTTTTCCTGGTTGTCCCGGTTTCGAAGCTCGCGTTTCATTTTGGTCCACTTCATTTCATTCGTAATAAATATTTCTCACACAATCGTTGTTAAACTTCATACTTTTCGGGTTCGGTAAACATCCAGTTTTCATGTACGATCGCCGTTCTAGGCTGTCATGCATTTTAATTGTGTCTATTTAATCCGAATGCTCATCAAAAACATGTGTAAATTTCTACTATTTACAATTTCCAACTCAAGCTTCGCTACTGGAATGCATCTTGGGAAAAGTTGTGATATCTCGATTCTGATTGGTCGAAGCCTGCCCGGGTGGGTATAAAAAGGGCTCCCCTCGGGAAATCATGGCTTCACGTTGTGTGACTTCAGCCAAGACACTCAAAATTGAGCAACTAGAAATAAACATTCGTTGGAGAAATAATTATTCTCATTAGACAAAAATGCAGTCAGAAATTGGGATGGTTAGTTTCGCCGGCAACGATACTTATTGAATATTGTTAACGAAAGTAGCGGTGGGAAATCTTGGTGGAACTGGTAGCATCGGTCGATCGTCTGCCGGTGAAATTCCACCAGCAACAAAAGATTATCCACCAACACTTATCTGAAATACTCCAACGATCAGGTTCAACCGTTTGAAAGGATGGAAAATTATAATCATCTAACATCCACCATTTAAAACATTTACCCATCGCCTCAGTAAGCGTCTTTAATAAGATATTCTGGCAATCCCGTTTCACCAGCATTTGGGTGAAACTGGATTCCACCAGCATATTGGTGTAGCCTTCGCCGGCATCCTGGTGGACTCCACCAACGTGACGGCGCTCGATCCACCAACATCTTGGCAAGCTGTAAAACAATCTTGGTGTCAGAAATAAATACTATTAAACCTATTGTAGGCCTACTCTTTATATTGCTACTGCCCTACACTGACTTAAATTTGTCCGTAATTAACATTCAGCCACTGTGACTTTTTGCTGGTGAATTTCCTCTGGCATTTGGGTGGATATTTCTAAAACGTTCAAGTTCCATGATTCCCATCTACTGGAGTGATCAATCACTACTTAATGTGTATGTTTATTGGAACTAAATAAACAAGAAGTTATCATCTCTTGAAGAGATATTTTAATGACATTATGTTAATAAAGTTCATCAACTTTCAAACAGGTGTTTTCATTTAGCCTTACCCATTGTTTCATTGTTTGCATTATCACCTCTCTTTTCACAGTTATCATCAGGGGACCCACAAACATGTTGCGCTCTTAATATATTTGCCCACACCTTCATGAGATCCAGTTCTTCTGCGTAAAATAAACTTATAGAGAAGTTTATCCCCTAACCTTGAGAATTCGACTTGCTCATACAAGTGCATGAGGGTGGTTTCTTTTTAATTTGGACACTCTCAAACCCTTGTACTTGCAAGTCACCTTTTGACATTCAGCATCCTGACAGTAGCTGAAATAGTATCTCTTGGAGGAAGCCGATACTGGGGTACCGGCACGCAATATTTGGTGTCAGAAGTTCGGATTTTACAAATTTGTTAAAAAAAAAAAAAATTTTATTTGACAAAATTTGTATTAATACCTGTTGATAGTGACCCAGAAAAATAATAAACCTTTTTGTTATAAAATAAAGAAAAAAAAATGGATGAATCTGACGAGATATCATTCAAAAACAATGCAAATAATGAGTCAGTTGACTCAGCAGATACAATTAGCTATGACTTCTCATCTAAAGGTGATGGGGATAGTGTTAATAAAAAGTCAGTCCAGCTGGAAGACGAGATGGAAAAGTTTGATAAATGGCTTGAAGGTGAAATTACTACATTTGAAGAGAAAATGAATGATAAATTGAAATTCTGGGCAGAAAAACTTCATGTCCAGATGGAAAAAGTTTTGACTCAACAAAGTTCCATGATGGAGAAGTTTCTTAGCCGAGAAAATGGAAGCGAGAGTGCCAACTCTTGTGACTCAAAAATATCTCACTCAACCCCAATTGAAATAAATGACAATCTCAAAAGTGGTCAAATCCATAATTATCAAGGATCTTGTGATAGAGGTGGCGATTCAGTTAGCCACGAGAGAGTGAATAAGACCCTAAGGTGGGGGCACCCTGTAGCTCAGTCAGGAAGGTGTTTTCCTGAGGCTAAAGGGGACAGTTTTCCAAGAAATTATCAGAGGGTGGACCGCAGTGGAGCTAGTGAGATTACTGGTGCTGAAGGTTACACATCCCCACAAAATAGGGATGGGCATGTAAGCCCACTTGGGAATGTGAATAGCGGAAAATATGAAATGTTTGTTCCCGAGACTGTGAGCACCCATGGAAGCATGGATGCTGGCAGACCCAGCAGTGCAAGTTTGTCCTTTGGGCCCTGTGTGAATAATCATAATAATGTTCATATACGGCCACAACCATATGATGGGTCAGAGGATTTGGAAGAATATCTTGCACAATTTGAAATTTTAGCTGAAATAAATAACTGGGGTTACAGAACCAAGTCTCTTCATTTGGCAGGGAGCCTGAAAGGTAGTGCTAGGGCTCTCTTAAGTGAACTGACCAGTGGTCAGAAACGTGATTTCAACTGCTTGGTTCATGCCCTCAATGGCCGGTTTGGATCAGCCAACAGAGCAGAAATATACCGAGCACAATTGCAAACCAGGGTGAGAAGAAAAGATGAATCTCTACCTGAGCTTGCTCAATCGATAAAGAAATTAACAAGGCAGTCTTATCCAGAGGCATCGGCTTCAATGATTGATGTTCTTTCATTAGACTATTTTATAGATGCCATCTATGATAGTGACATGCAGCTAAGATTAAGAGAATCAAGGCCGAAGAACATCAGTGAGGCCAAAACCTTAGCAGTAAGACTCGAGACTCACAGGCTGGCTGATAGACAACGGAGCAGGACTATAAGAAGTGTAGAGTCCAGTCAATCAAGCCAGGCCCAAAACGACTGCACAATCCTTGGGCCAGTTGCAAGGAAGAATGGTTGTGATATCCAAGAGCAAATGGAAAGCTTCAGAAAGGACATTGATATCCTTACTGAGGAGATAAAATTGATTAGTAGAAAACCATTTTCCCCAGTAATGACAAGAGATCTAACTGGGAGAAAAGGGGAAACCAAAATTATCAGAATGATAGTTACAAACAAAAGTACATGAAGGGAGACAACTCCAGGGGGAATAAAAATTTTCATGAGAAAAGGAATAATCCCAAGACCTGGAATCAAAATTTCTCCATTATGGGAAATAATTCCAGGAACTGGAATCAAAATTTCTCAAACAGGGGAAGTAACTCCAAGCCCTGGAATCAAAATTCCTCCAACAGGGGAAGCGATTCAAGGACCTGGAATCAAAATGTCTCTGATAAGGGAAACAGACAGATGTTGAACTCGGGGGCCAGAGTTCAACCGACTCTGGAAGGCCCACATTAGTTAATCTTGGAAGCTTTGGGACTAGTGGAGGGGGTTATTTTGTGTCGTCAAGCATACAGAATACCCCAATCGCCCTTTTGGTAGATACAGGCGCGAATATTACTATACTGAGTAGTAAATTCATTGACTCCTTAGCCCCCTCCCACTGTCCTAGCATAACACCTGTAAAGGCTAATTTAGTAACTGCAACAGGTGATATTTCACCTTTCATGGGTGAGGCAAAAGTGGAAATTAAATTGTGTGATTTTGAGTTTGAACAGGATGTTCTAATTGCAAACATTAAGAATGAAGGGATACTGGGGATGGATATCCTCAAGAAAAATAAATGTGACATAATGCTCAGTAAAAATTATCTGTTGATAAATGGTACAAAAGTGCCTTGTCATAGAGACGAAAGTGACATTAAACTACAATGTTGTAGGATAGCTTAAATGATGATATAACTGTGCCCCCCGAGAGCGAAGTTATCGTTCCAGGGAGGTCACTGGACTCATATCATCACAATGAAGTTGGGATATTAGAACCTACAGTAAATTTTGTGGAGCGGAATCAAATTCTTGTTGCTAAAAGTTCGGTTCGTCTGGGGGATGGAAATGTACCCCTGAGATTTATGAATATAAGTAAAGATACTTTAACAGTTCACAAAAACACAGTTGCAGCTGTGTTCGAACCAGTTGATGAAATAGTGGACACTAATGTAAATAATGAGACTGTTTCTGTCAATACAACAAATCTATTTAACTTAAGTGACGAGTTGCCTGAGCACTTAAAAGATCTGTTTGACAGAAGCTCACATAACTTAAACGAGCAGCAGGCAACTCAACTAAAATCCTTATTAATTGAGAACCAAAGTGTGTTTTCGAAGAATTCTGGGGACATTGGGCATACCTCTTTAGTTGAGCACAAAATTGATGTGGGGAATACTAGGCCAATCAAACAACACCCAAGACGCATACCCCTAGCAAAAATAGAGGATGCGGAGAATGAGATAAAAGATATGGCTGAGAAGGGTGTAATAGAAGCATCTGACAGTCCCTGGTGTTCACCAGTTGTTCTAGTCACTAAAAAGGATGGCAGTGTCCGATTTTGTGTCGACTATCGAAAGTTAAACAATGTAACCATCAAGGATTCTCATCCCTTACCGAGAATCGGGGATACATTGGATGCACTCTCAGGTTCAAAGTGGTTCTCAACCATGGGCCTCAAGAGTGGGTTTTGGCAGCTAAACGTCAATAAATTTGATCGACCTAAAACTGCATTCTCAGTACCTGGAAGTGGCTTGTGGCAGTTTACAGTCATGCCATAGGGTCTTTGTAATGCGCCGGCCTCATTCGAGCGTTTAATGGAAAAAGTACTGGCAGGCTTGTCATGGAAAAAGTGTTTAGTTTATATTGACGATATAGTCAGTTTTTCAAAGACATTTGAAAACCAAGTAGAAAATTTAAGAGAGGTTTTAAAAAGACTTAAACAAGCTAATCTTAAACTTAGTCCCAAGGAATGCACATTCTTTCAGAAAGAAGTGACGTTTTTGGGGCATATTATCAGTGAAAAAGGGGTATCAACAGATCCTGAGAAGATATCAGCTGTTAAAAGCTGGCCTCCCCCCAGGAATGTTAAAGAGGTGAGAAGCTTTTTAGGTCTGTGCTCCTATTATAGAAAATTTGTACACCACTTTGCAGAAATTGCAAGACCCTTGCACCGATTGACAGAGCTTGGGTGTAAATTTCTGTGGACAAATGAATGCCAGTCAGCCTTTGACAGGCTGAAGCAGGCCTTAACAGTCACCAGTTTTGTCATACCCCTCAAGGGAGGGAACATTTATTTTAGATACTGACTGCAGTGGTTTTGCACTAGGATGTGTTCTTTCCCAAGTACAAGATGGGAAAGAGAGAGTCATGAGCTACTACAGTAAAGCACTTAGTAAACAAGAGAGAAGATACTGTGTGACGAGACGGGAGCTCTTAGCTATTGTAGCCTCAGTTCGTCATCTACACCATTATCTGTATGGCCGACATTTTAAAATTAGGACTGATCATGGTGCTTTGCGCTGGCTCCTTAATTTTAAAAGTCCTGAAGGCCAGACAGCTAGATGGCTAGAATTACTGGCCACCTATGACTTCACAATAGAGCATAGGGCAGGTAGAATCCATTCCAATGCAGATGCATTGTCCCGTAGGCCATGCTTTGGAAATAATTGCTCACATTGTGCACGTGCAGAGGAAAAAGAAAAGAGTTTTACAATGGAGGAAGGTGACTTCAGATTAGGGAACACAGAAACGCCAAATGGCAGCACTGATCTCACTGGTCACACAATGGGGACAGGGAATCGAGATACTTCTCTTGAAGTATATTCCTGTCAGTATGACTCGCAGTGTGTTGAAAACTCTGTCAGGTTGGAGGTTTTGGGCAGAACTGAAAGTTCTGGACACACAACTGGGACAGGAAGCCTAGATACTTCAATGGAAGTATATTCCTGTCAGTGTGAACACCAGATTGAGGAGAGTTCTGCCGGGGTGGCTGATAGCATGGCTAAGAGATGCTCCAACCTTTCTACTGTCACTGATGACGCTCATTCTTCCAGGTCTCTTATCAAAACTCATGAACTGAATAGCAGAGATGCAGGGGTGCTTGAAACTCCAGCATATTTCAGTCAACATTCCGATCCTCTCGTAAACACAGTGAGTACCAGGGCAAACACAAAGAAATGTTTAGATTTGCCATCAGGGGACATAGATATTCAGGTTGAGAATGGTCCACTGGCTGTAGAAAAACTCAGTGAGATACAGAAAAATGACCCCAAAATTGGACAAGTAATAAGGTGGAAGCTCGAGAAGGAGCGACCACAGTGGTCAGATATTTCTTCTTGTAATGTATCTGTAAAATACTATTGGTCTCGATGGGATTCATTATTCCTGCACAATGATATTCTGTACAGGAAATTTGAATCCGAAAGGGGAGATTTAACTGACTGGCATATTGTGCTTCCTGAGAGTCTAAAAAACTTTGTCCTGAAACAACTGCATGATAACCAAAGAGCAGGACACTTAGGAATTAGGAAAACCCTTTTCAAGGTCAGAAACAGGTTTTTCTGGCACGGCTTGAGATCTGATGTAGAGCATTGGTGTAAAAGCTGTGATGTATGTTCATCAAGGAAGCAACCCTCAAAAATACCCAAAGCTAAACTAAAGCAATACAATGTGGGTGCTCCAATGGAGAGAGTGGCAGTGGACATTATGGGTCCTTTGCCACGAAGTAAAAATGGAAATAAGTATTTAATGGTCGTCGGTGATTATTTCACCAAGTGGCTTGATGCAATACCACTAAGAGACCAGAAGGCAACTACTGTAGCTTCAAAATTAGTGGATAAATTCATATCTATTCATGGTGTGCCACGACAAATTCACTCTGATCAAGGTAGCAACTTTGAATCAGCGGTATTCAAATCAATGTGTGACATACTTGGTATAGATAAGACCAGAACAACTCCAATGAGACCCCAATCAGATGGAATGATTGAAAGGGCAAATCGAACCATTGAAAGTTAAAAAATTTATAGTAATTTATATATTTTTTATACTTACCAATGACCCAGACTTAGCTGGTGCTAACTCCACAAAAACCAGGGCCAAACACAAATTTTGCCCCCCAATCCCCAAAATTTGCATCCAAAACAAAAAGAAATCATGTCCTAAAGGACCTCCATAGTACGACTCTACTGCGCATGCGCAGTGACGCAGTCGTCCCGAAATTGGCGCCAAATATCATTCTTACTGGCAGTGCCTGGTCAGCGCTATGTACTCAGCGGGGAGGCAAGAGTTCCCAACTCAGGGAGGGCCATCCCCGTCTGGGTCATTGGTAAGTATAAAAAATATATAAATTACTATAAATTTTTTAACATTTTTATACTGTACCAATGACCCAGACTTAGCTGAATAGTAAACAGGCTGGAGGGCCTAGGACATAGAGGAAAATCCAATAAGCTCAATTATAAAATAAAGAGGTAACCCCTTAAGGAGAAAAGGAGTATTAGGCTTTACATGTATCTTTCTTATTTAATATTTAAATTAGAAAGATACACTACCCTTAATAATTGAGCACAATAACATTCATGTTCTCTATTAACATCCAGTATAACCCTTATACTAATTATTTTTAAAGCAAGCCAATAAATAAAGTAGTCCAGAGAATTGAGACTCTTTATAATCATTTAAAAGTGTCCGAGTATTGTATATTAAAGCCCGTTTGACACTTGACATATACAAATGCTTCACACCGAGCTACACTTTAAAAATAAGACATGAATGAAATTAAACATTAATATTACACTTTAAAACCATCCCGGAAGCGACTCAGAAATACTGTCTTGGAGGAGGCATTCCCTTGCTTTTCACTATAAAGCAGGTGACCTAAGAGTTCTGGGTCTATTTATCGAAAAGTTTCTAACCAATTTCGATAAAGAGACATTAGATCCAATTTGTAAACTATCATGATGTGCATAGGTATCAGATAACATAGATCTATAACCCTTTATAGTAACAGGTTGCAGTTTGATTTCGTCAAACAAGTATACTAGAAAGTTAGCAATGTCTGGTATAGAGGGATCAAATATATCAACAGAATGATCCCTACACCAACGACGGAAAACCTTCCACTTAGCCGCATAGTTTAGCGAAGAGGAGGTCCTCCTACAGTTAGAAATCGCGTCCACTGCTCGTCCTGTAAAGTGCTTGCCATGCAAGAAGGACCGCACAACGGAAAAACGTGAAGGTTGAGACCTTGCGGGTTGTGATGTAGTTGGCGCGATTTCCCCTGCCAAAGAAGATCCTCTCGTGGAGGGAGCTTCCGCGGTAGGTCCCACAACAGACACCTGAGTAGATTTATCCACGGTCTCTGTGGCGACAGAGATGCTACCAACAGAATCTTGCATTGAGATTGTTTTATCTTTAGCAATACTTGTTGAATTAACGGCGCTGGAGGATACGCATATCCTATCATTCCGTCCCAAGGGATCGACAGAGCGTCTACTGCAAATGCTCTTGGATCCGGACACGGGGACACATACGTTTGCAACTGATTGTTGAGATGTGTCGCAAATAAGTCTATCATTGGCCGTTCCCATTGGTAGCAAATCTGATTGAATACTTGTTTGTTGAGAGTCCACTCCGACGGCAACAAGCGACCCTTTCGTGAAAGGGAGTCTGCTAGCACATTCAGACGACCCGGTATGTGACGGACCGAAAGAAGAACGTGATGTTCCAACACAAACAGAAGGATTCTTTCCGTTAGATTGAACAACGGAACTGAATGAGTGCCTCCCTGATTCCGTATATACGCCACTACTGTCGTATTGTCGGATAGGATTTGGACATGAGCATCGTGAATAATGTCCATCCAGTGACGTAACGCAAGCCAAATTGACATCATTTCCTTGATGTTTATGTGCTTGCACAGGAATTGCGGATCCCAAAGACCCTGGCATCTCGAATCCGTTGGGATTAATGATGCACCCCAACCTGTTTGACTGGCATCCGTCATAATGGTAAAACTCGGATCCGGCAACTGCAGCGGAACTCCTTGAGTTAACCACTGAATGTTTGCCCAAGTCTGAATCTCTTGTTTCACTTGATCTGACAAGAGAACGTCTACATCGAGCGAATGAATTTTCACACTTCAATTCTGAGTCAGGAAAATTTGAAGAGGCCGTGTGCGTAGCCGTCCCATCGGAATGAGATCCACGGCGGCTCCGCACAGACCTATCAGTCTCATAAATTCTCTCGCCGTGACTTTGTCTGTATTCAGACAATAGCGAGCGTAACAACTGACTAATTTCGCTCTGGTTAACGGCAGACGAACGAGATTGTTGTGCGTCTCGAAGCTCATTCCCAGATGAGTGAATGACTTGGACGGCACCAGATCCGACTTCTCCTCGTTTACTATGAAACCGAGACGTCGGAGCAATAGAAGAAGATTCTGAACATCGTTCTGAAGCATTAACTCGTTGCCGTACCTCTGAAGAATGTCGTCCAGGTAGGCCGACGTTACCGCAGACGAATGAGCTCGGAAGTAGATCATTACCGAGTTCATTACCCGAGTGAAAGCCCAGGGTGCTAGATTCAATCCGAAGCACATGGCCCGGAACTGATACACCACTCCTAGGACTGCGAAGCGTAGATACTTTCGGAATGTCCGATGTACCATGACGTGAAAGTACGCATCTTTGAGATCTATGCTCGTTGCATAATCGTTCACCCGAATACTCGCTCTGACCGATCGAATCGTCTCCATATAAAACTTCGGAGCGACGATCAGCTTGTTTATCCAGCTCAAATCTATGACTGGACGGAACGAGCCGTCTGGTTTCGGAACCAGAAACAGATGGCTGTAGAATCCCAGCGATTCCTGGTTTTCTACGACCTCTACCGCGTTCTTCATTAAAAGAGACTGCACCTCTGATAGCAGAGCGTCTCTTTTCTGAGGGTTTGACGGAAGATGAGTCCACTTTGGACTTCGAGTTAATGGAGGCTTTCGTTTGAAGGATATCTTTAGACCTTCCGAAGTCACTCCTCTCACCCACGGGTCGTCCGTAATCGACGCCCACTCTTGAGAAAAACTCGACAACCTTCCGCCAACCGGAACGCGATAGAGGTTTAAGCCATCACCTCCTGGATCTGCGAGGCCTGCGGTAGGAGAAACCACGTCTTCCACGACCCACACCTCGCCTCGTCGACCTCGGGGCGTCCGACCGATTGTCCCGGCCTGAAGGACGTCCCGAACGAGAGTCACTATCCTGACGGTCTCTCGAATAAGAGCTAGAGGACGCACCGGAACCTCTATAGGAACCTCTCTTGGGCGGATAAGACCCAGAAGTGCCCGCCTTATTCGTGTCTGTTGTATCCGACCTTTTAGGAGCGGATCTAAACAACAGAGATTCACTAGCTTTCTTTTTAATATTATCATAAATAGCGGAAAGCTTGCCGTCAAAGAGAAGATCTCCTGAGACCGAAGCAACTCTAAGAGAGTTCTTCACCTTAGAATCCACTAGTGTGGATGTAGACAGGGCTGCGTCACGTCTAACCAACTCCAGATTTGCCACTGAAAGGGCGGAGTTACACGTGGAATAAGCTACTGCCCTTGAAAGAAATCTTAAGGAGGATTGTATATCCTGAAACTCTTCCCCTTGAAGACGCAGTGATAACGCCTTAGTAAGGTGATCTGCGTAAGATAAGGCATCTAAATTGGCTCTGTTAGACGCAATAGCTGTTTCCAACACTGCGGTTGGAATAGAAGCTGACGACGGTAATGATAGCTCTAAGTCTTCCGCCTCGTCGTCCATACGCAGAGGAACTCTCGGTATACCCTGACCTGCCGTGTCGAATTTATTCCTTGCATTAATGAAAGGCAGGTTGAGAGTATTTGCGGACAAGAAGCCTGCTTTCCCCGTCCTGGAAGCAAGTTTAAAAATAGCGTCGTTCAATAAATCAAATGTTCTTGCAACATTATTGGACTGCGACGGAAACTCGGGAGCGATGTCCCTGAACCGCTCGAAAAAATCAGAGTCCAATGACGCTATAATTCTCCTGTCCGGAAGCGCAGCAGTCTGGCCCGACGGAACAACTTGAGGAAGAAAGTGCCGGATGAAGTCCACGGCAGCTTTGTGTTGTTCCAATTCATCCGTATCCCTTTCACCATCCGGTCGGACCTCCCGATGTTCCCGGTCGTCCGCCCCCGATGCTTCGGCGGAGCGTACCGACCCAGCGCCGTCGGATAATTCTCGATCCGACACCGTTTCTGTCGGCTGCTGGGATGCTGCGATAAGCTGTGCTATCTGCACTAGAATGTCCGACGTCGAGACCTGCGGAGGAGCGGTCTTTCGCTGCTTCGCCGAGGGCAGCTCCGCATCAGATGGCTCCCGCATACTTTTCCTATGCGAACGTCCGGAGTCCATCGGTCTCGAATCCCTGGCTGCCGGATGGTGTGACCTGGTCGCCGAAGAATCCTTCATCGGCGAAGCTGGCAAAATATCGGAGGTCACGCAGCCAAGGTGCGGTCGTGTGCGCCGACGAGAAGAGGAAGCCTTAACAGTCTCTGCGGACTGCTTATACAACGGAGCGTCCCGAGCGACGGACGTATGCTCCGCTAAAGACACATTTTGTACCACAACATCTGGTCCCAGATGTTGTTGTACGAGAGAGGGGCCTCTCTCGCTCGCGGCCCGGCTGGACCTGGACGAGCTAGGAACCGGACTAAAAGGCTTCCTCCGTTCTCGTTCACTATCCGCCGTCACTGGGTGTGCATCTATTATTTTTATAGTGCTCGCATCACCCAAAATTTCCTCTTGGACCGCATCGGACGAACCCGGCTGCCGAACCATTCGGTGAATGGACGCTACACCGGGCGAGCTAGCGGACGACATTTGTCTAATCTCCATGAGCACTTTTGCCGCTAGCTCTGTATTTATTTGTGACGACGGACGCACACTTGAAGAAGATAACATGGAAACATCACCCTGTTCTGGTTCCTCTGAAATAGAAACTGAGAGAGTAGAGTGACCTTGTGGAGAAAGAGCCGGCATCGCTCTTTCTCCAGAAACAACATATCGTGACACACGTTTCCAATGTTTCTCATCCCAATGTTCACATACAGGACAGGGATTAATGCGAGAACACTGACTACAATTAATGCAATAATCATGAAAGTCAGAGGAAGATTTCTTCCTATTACAATTTGAACAAAGTCCCTTCATTGTGAAAGAACAACAATAAGTCCTAGTTACTCGCAAAAACCCCTGACACAAAGATACATAATAACATGATCCATTAATAAATGAAAAAACAATTGCAAAACAAAATAATTTTGAAAAAATATTTTTTCAGAGAAGCCCAAGTTGCTGAAAAGTAACGTTGAGCCCCGATGGATCCGATGGCAAAGTGTGGTCAAAAATTTTAAAATTATATAAAATAATTAATGAGACACTTTCGGATAATATAAATGTATCTTATAATGAGATAAACTACCACAAAGGCAAACAGCCCCCCTCAAAAAAGGCTGTTGCCAATGAAAACAAACAGTGTAAACACAGTAGAAAACATGACTCCAGGCACTGAAAAAACTGGCCCGGAATCAGTCATCAATTACACTCTATCTGATGCAAAACAGAGACTCCCAGGGGAGAATCTGCAGAACATCAGATGGAAGATGCAGAACACAAACGTTATACACCCATGGGTGAAAACGTAACTATGGGGAAAATAACAGAAAACATTCTGTAACCAAGCAACTCTCCCAGGGAATTTTTAGAAATGAAACTTCTCAAAAATATGCCAAAAGCATGGGAGAATTGCAAGGGGGGACTTTAGAAGGTTAGGGGGAGAGGAAACACTGAATAAGCAGTGCAACAATTAGCAAGAATGACAACAAGAGGCGTTTGCCTCGAAAATAGGCAACTTAACATAATTTCAACAAAAAATTTTAAGTACAGCCCTGATTATTTTTTGCCACTTCTTTTTTCCTCTCCTCCTTCTATCCTCCTTAGAATCACATTTTCTCCAAGAATTACGTGTCTGGCATCCTTTAAACTGAGATTTACAAGCACAAAGATCAGTGAGATGTTGACTGATGAAGGGCCAAACAGAGAATGATATTTGGCGCCAATTTCGGGACGACTGCGTCACTGCGCATGCGCAGTAGAGTCGTACTATGGAGGTCCTTTAGGACATGATTTCTTTTTGTTTTGGATGCAAATTTTGGGGATTGGGGGGCAAAATTTGTGTTTGGCCCTGGTTTTTGTGGAGTTAGCACCAGCTAAGTCTGGGTCATTGGTACAGTATAAAAATACATGATTTCGGCCTTTATTAATAAAAACCAAAATGAATGGGATAAGCACATAAGTATGTTAATGATGGCATACAGGTCATCTGCTCATGAGGCAACAGGTGTTTCACCTTGTCAAATGGTATTTGGAAGAGAGATCAATTTACCTATTGACTTGATGTTTGGAAAGCCTGATATTGATGAGGAGATATATGACTGTGATTATGCTTATACCCTGTCTAAACGTTTGGAGGCAATTCATGAGATTGCTCGAAACCATTTGACTATTAATAGTGATAGAATGAAAAAACAGTATGATCATAGAGCAATAAATCACACTTGTTACAAGAGAGGCGACCCTGTTTGGCTTCTTGACAACCAAAGACGAAAGGGGATCTGCTCAAAACTACAAAGGTCATGGAAGGGACCGTATCTTGTTGTTAAACAAATGAATGATGTTGTCTACAGGATACAAGAGACCCCCAAGTCTAAACCTAGGATAGTACACCATGACAGGCTCAAACCCTACAGAGGGGAGAATGTGCCATCTTGGTTAGATTAGTGTGAATCTAAAAATGTCTAATGAGAGACATAAAAGTTCCATGATGGGAACACACTGAGTGTACAGGTAACACGGTGAGCGTTTTATTTGAGTAAATATTGAGAAAAAGAAATGAATTTATTGTGACAATCATAAAAATTAATCTAGCCAGGTACTAAGAAGAAATAAAGAGAAATAAAAATAGGGGGGTCTGACAAACGATTGAGTATTAGTTTTTCTTTATTTTCAGATCACTATGTATAAATGCACAGTGTGCAAAGACTTTGACAACACAGTGAAATACACAGTCAAACGTCACATTATTGAACAACACTCTGGCTTTGGGTTTCAGTGTGCAGAGTGTTGCAAAATCTTTATGCGCCCCAACCAGAAACACAGCAAATGCAAGAAAGGCACCACAGGAGCAACTATGGACCTTTTCAATCGATTAACAGGAGAGACTGGTTTGGAAGCAAGAGGTGGACTTCGAGACTTTAAGAAGTCCATTGATCGCAAAGTTGAGACACAGAGGATTCCAGGTGAAAGACCGAAAGCTGTTACTTTAAAAATTCAGAATCGGAAACACACGATTATTGAAAAGGACCCCAACCAGAAGGAAATGAAAAAGAAGAGGGTGGAGGTGCAGCCTCCTGTAAACAAACCAGAGGTGCAGCCTCCTGTAAACAAACCAGAGGTGCAGCCTCCAGTAAACAAACCAGAGGTGCAGCCTCCAGTAAACAAACCAAAGGTACAGCATCCAGTAAACAAACCAGAAGTATTGCAGCCTCTGGTAAAGAAACCAGAGGCATGGCAGCCTTCAGCAGAGACCCTTGCCATTTGGAAGAGTCCAGGGAAGAAACAAGATACCCCAGTGATGTCACCCACATTATCTCCACTGAGTGTTTATTCAGAAGAGAGTTTCTTGGTGGAACTGGTAGCGTCGGTCGATCGTCTGCCGGTGAAATTCCACCAGCAACAAAAGATTATCCACCAACACTTATCTGAAATACTCCAACGATCAGGTTCAACCGTTTGAAAGGATGGAAAATTATAATCATCTAACATCCACCATTTAAAACATTTACCCATCGCCTCAGTAAGCGTCTTTAATAAGATATTCTGGCAATATGGGTGAAACTGGATTCCACCAGCATATTGGTGTAGCCTTCGCCGGCATCCTTGTGGACTCCACCAACGTGACGGCGCTCGATCCACCAACATCTTGGCAAGCTGTAAAACAATCTTGGTGTCAGAAATAAATACTATTAAACCTATTGTAGGCCTACTCTTTATATTGCTACTGCCCTACACTGACTTAAATTTGTCCGTAATTAACATTCAGCCACTGTGACTTTTTGCTGGTGAATTTCCTCCGGCATTTGGGTGGATATTTCTAAAACGTTCAAGTTTCATGATTCCCATCTACTGGAGTGATCAATCACTACTTAATGTGTATGTTTATTGGAACTAAATAAACAAGAAGTTATCATCTCTTGAAGAGATATTTTAATGACATTATGTTAATAAAGTTCATCAACTTTCAAACAGGTGTTTTCATTTAGCCTTACCCATTGTTTCATTGTTTGCATTATCACCTCTCTTTTCACAGTTATCATCAGGGGACCCACAAACAAGTTGCACTCTTAATATATTTGCCCACACCTTCATGAGATCCAGTTCTTCTGTGTAAAATAAACTTATAGAGAAGTTTATCCCCTAACCTTGAGAATTAGACTTGCTCATATAAGTGCATGAGGGTGGTTTCTTTTTAATTTGGACACTCTCAAACCCTTGTACTTGCAAGTCACCTTTTGGCATTCAGCATCCTGACAGTAGCTGAAATAGTATCTCTTGGAGGATGCCAATACTAGGGTACCGGCACGCAACAATATCAATCCGTCCCAAGAGATCGAGAGAGCGTCTACTGTGAACGCTCGAGGATCTGGGTGTGACGACACATATGTCTGCAACTGATTGTTGAGATGCGTCGCAAACAAGTCTATCATCGGATGATCCCATTGGTAGCAGATCTGATTGAATACCCGTTTGTAGAGTCCATTCTGATGGCAACATACGACCTTTCTGAGAAAGGGAGTCCGCTAGGACGTTCAGACGACTCGGAATATGATGGTCCGACAAAAGAACCTGATGCTCTAGGACAAACAGAAGGATTCTTTCCGTTAAACTGAACAACGGAATGGAATGAGTGCCTCCCTGGTTCCGAATATACGCTACTGCTGTCGAATTGTTGGACAGTATTTGAACATGTCAATTCTGAATGTTCATCTAATGTTCATCCAATGATGTAGCGCCAGCCAAATTGACATCATCTCTTTGATGTTTATGTGCTTGTTCAGGAATTGCGGATCCCAAAGACCCTGGCACCTCGAATCTGTTGGGCTCAATGTCGCACCCCAACCTGCTTGACTCGCATCTGTCATAATCATAAAAATCGGATCCGGCAGTTGCAGTGGAACTCCCTGAGTTAACCACTGAATATCTGCCCAAGTCAATCTCTTGTTTTACTTGGTTGGACAAGACGATGTTCGTTTCGAGCGAATGAATCTTCACACTCCAATTCTGAGTAAAAAATATCTTGAGTGGACGAGTGCGTAGGCGCCACCATCGGAATAAGGTCCATGGCGACTCCGCACAAACCTATCAGTCGCATAAATTCTCTCGCTGTCACTACATCTGAGTGTAGACAAAAGCGAGCGTAACAACTGACTAATTTTGCTCTGGGTAAAGGCAGATGAACCAAATTGTTGTGCATCTCGAAGCTCATTCCCAAGTGAATGAATGACTTGGACAGAACTAGATCCGACTTCTTTTCGTTTACTATGAAATCGAGACGTCAGAGCAATTGAAGCAGACTCTGAACATCATTCTGAAGCGTTAATCTGTCGCCGTACCTCTGAAGAATGTCATCCAAGTAGGCCAACGTTACCGCAGACGAATGAGCTCGGAAATGAGTCATTACCGAGTTCATTATTCGAGTGAAGGCCCAGGGTGCTAGATTCAGTCCAAAGCAGATTGCTCGAAACTGATCAACGACTCCTAGGACAGCGAAGCGAAGGTACTTTCTGATTGCCGGATGTACCAAGATGTGAAAGTACGAATCCTTGAGATCTGTGCTCGCAGCATAGTCATTCACTCGAATGCTCGTTCTCACCGATCGAATGGTCTCCATATAAAATTTCGGAGCCACGATCAGCTTGTTTATCCAGCTTAGATCTGTAACTGACGGAACGAGCCATCTGGTTTTGGTACCAGGAACAGGTGACTGTAAAAACCGGGAGATTTCTGGTTTTCTATGACCTCTATTGCATTCTTCTCCAGAAGAGATTGCACCTCTGATAGAAGCAAATCTCTCTTCTGAAGGTTTGATGGAAGCTGAGTCCATCATGGACTTCGTGTTAATGGAGGTTTTTCTCTGAAGGACAGTTTTAGACCTTCCGAAATAACCTCCCAAACCCATCGGTCGTCCGTAATTGACAACCAATTGGTTAAGAATCTCGACAGCCTTCCGCCTACTAGAGCGCAATAGAGGTTCTGACCTTCACCTCCTGTACCTGCGAGGCTTGCGGAAGGAGAAACTACGTCCTGCCTGACCCACACCTCGACCAGTCGACCTAGGGGCATCTGACCGGTTGTCTCGGCCAGCATTACATCCCCTACCTGAGTCGCTACTCTGACGGTCTCTGGAGTAAGACGTAGAGGCTTTCTTAGATCCGCTATAGGAACTTCACTTGGACGTACTCGCCCCAGAAGTCCCTGATTTACTCCTCTCTGCTGAGTCCGTTTTTTCGAAACGGACTTAAAGAGCAGAGAGTCTGAAGCTTTCTTGGTAATCTGATCATAGATTAGTGAAAGCCTACCATCAAAGAGAAGTTCTTCTGAAACCGGAGCGACTCGAAGAGAGTTTTTAACCTTAGAATCCACCCTAGTGGATGAAGCCAAATTTGCCACTGAAAGGGCGGAGTTATATGTGGAATATGCGATTGCCCTCGAAAAAACTCTCAAGGAAGTTTGAACATCCTGGAATTCTTTACCATCGAGACGTTGTGATAACGTTCTGGTAAGGTGATCTGCGTAAGATAAGGCGTCTAAACTGGTTCTGTTAGACGAGATTGTCGTCTCCAACGTGCTGGAGAGAATCGATATAGACGCCGGCAATGACAACTTCAAGTCTTCTGCCTGGTCGTCTAAAAGCAGAGGAACTCTCGTAACGCCCTGTCCTGCCATTTCAAATTTATTTCTACTGTTGATGAACGGCAGATGTAGAGCTTGGTGTGATAAGAAACTGGATTTGCCAGTCTTAGAGGCTTGCCTAAAAATAGTATCATTCAGCAATTCAAACGTCCGTGAGACATTTCTGGATTGGGATGGAAACTCAGGCGTGATGTCCTTAGTCAGGCCGAAGAAGTCAGTGTCCAGTGACGCTATCAGTCTCTTATCTGGTATTGCAGCTCTCTGGTCCGGAGGAACAACATCTGGAAGGTATTGCCAGATTAAATCTATGGCCACCTTATGTTGTTCTAGAAGGGAAAAATTCAGCTCTGTAGATTCCCTTTCACCATCCGACTGGACCAAATGTGAATCTTGGTTGTCCCTATCTGACATTGCAGGCTAGCGTACCGACCCAGCTTCCTCAGACAGTTCCTGATCTGAAAGAGTTTCCGAAGGTTGCTGGGATGCTGCGATGAGTTGAGCTATCTGCGATAGCAAGTACGTCACGGCAGCCTGTGGAGCTGCGATCTTACGTTGTTTAGCCACTGGAAGCTCCTGGGACGGAGCCTCTTGCATAATTCTTTTATGTGAACGTCCCGGCTGGTAAAGCCTCGTGTACTTGGCTACCGGATGGAGTGACCTGGTCGATGTGGAATCCTTGGTCGACGAAGCAGGCTGGATATCTGAGGTCACATAGCCAAGATGCGGCCGTGTGTGCTGGCATGTGGAAGAGGAAGCCAACAGACTAGCCGCCCCCGGCTGTCTATGCGACGGAGCGTCCCGAGCAGAAGGAGTGGACGTATGCTCCGACTGACGAACATTATGTACGACAACATCTGGCCCCAGATGTTGTTGTAAGAGAGATGGTCCTCTCTTGCTCGCGGTCCGGAGGACCTGAACGAGATAGCTACCAGACTGACTAGCTTCCTCTGATCCTTCCTCCTATCCGTCGTCGCCGGGTGTGCGTGATCCGAGATTATAGTGCTCGCAACACCCTTTCTCCTCACCTGGACCTCAACGGACGAACCCAGCGTCACATCACCCGCTCTACGAGTGATAGCTTCACCGGGTGAGCTAGCTGGCAACAAGGTCGTCAATCCTACTAAGTATCTAGGCACTTGTCGAATTTCCTTGAGCACTTTTGCCGCTAGCTCGTCATTTGATTGTGATGATGGCAGCACACTTCCTGAAGACATCACGGAAACATCACCCTGCTCTTGTTCCTCTGAAAAAGAGACTGAAAAACTAGAGTAACCCTGTGGCGATAGGACCGGCATGGACCTCTCACCACTAACAATATACCGTGACACACGTCTCCAACGTTTGTCATCCCAGTTGGCATACACTGAGCAAGAATTAGTGCAAGTACAGTGACTACAGCAAATACAATGAGCATGAGAATCAGAGGAAGACTTCCTCCATTTACAATTTGAACAATATTCTTTCATATTTTTAAAAAAAATATTAAACAGCTGTAGTACTCGCACTAACCCTTAAAAATAGAAAGATACATAATAATAATATAATCCATTACAAAAATTTCGAAAAATAATTCAAAAGAAAAAAATTTTGAAAAAATTTTGACATGAGCCCAAGTTCCCAAAGGGAACGATGAGCCCAAATGGATCCCAAAAAACCTAAGTGTGGACAAAAATTTTAAAACATTTCTAAAAATTAATGTTACACTTACGGACAATATTAATGTATCTGGCTATATAATGAACCTTATAGAAGACAAGGAATCACTGAGAGAAGTAACCGTTGTCAACATAAACAAAAGTCAATAAAAACCGGAAACAAGACTCCAGACACTAAAAAACATGGCCCGAAATCAGTAACCAATTTAAAGCACTATCCGATGTAAAACAGAATCTTCCACAGAAGAAGCTGCAATACATCAGATGGTAGATGCATGACCAAAATGCCTAAACACCCCTAGGGTGAGGACAGAACCATGGGGATAACAGAATAAACATTCTGTAACTATGCTAAAACTCCCAAGAAGTTTCAATAAAAAAAATTTCCAAAATTATACCAAAAGCATGGGAGATTAGCAAGGGGGTATCAAGGAAAGGGAGAGAGGAAACACTGAACAAACAGTGGAGATTTCATCGCAAGAATGAAAACATGAGGCCCATGCACCAAAATTAGGGAACATGAAATAATTTTACATAAAAATTATAAGTTACAGCCCTGAACACATCCTTCCACTGTTTCTTCCTCTCATCCTCTTATTTCACCTTGGATCCACCATTTCCTTCATGATTTTGTGTCTGGCATCATTTTAACTGAGATTATAAGCACAGATATCAGTGAGATGTTACTGATAGAAGGGACAAACAAAGAATGAGGATTTGGCGCCAATTTCGGTACTTCCTTGACACTGCACATGCGCAGTGGACAAAAGTATGGAGGACCATAAAGGACATTGATTTTTTGGATTTTGATGCAAATTTGGGGGATTGGGGGTGCAAAATGTGTGTTTGGCCCTGAATTTTTCGAGTTAGCACCAGCTAAGTCTGGGTCATTGGTACAGTATAAAAATAAACCCATATTAATGTGATGTATCCCATGGTACTAAACATTCATACAAAAGATTATTCAAATCAGAGCTTTCATCTGTAAGTTCTGTGCAAAAATCTGATTGCACCTAATTTTGTACAAAATGGCTGCCAGCAGCCAACTTGAAATTCGGATCAGACCCCAAAACACTCGTTCTCATCCCACGGTCATAACAAAGGTACCCAAGAAGTTTCATAAAGATCGGTTCATAAATATGGCCTCTAGCCCGAGCCGTATTGAATTGTTGATGGACAGACAGATGACTGGCCATGGCATCATAAGTTCAAATTTGACTTACTATCAAAGTTGAGCTAAAACTAAAAATCACCATTCAATTTTCATTACTTTTTTCATTTTTTGTCTCAAAAACATAGCCTCACTGGAACTAGTTCAACAAGCTCAAACAAGATATAGTTGGTTGAATTTGCAACTACAGAAGAGGAAATTTTCACTGCTGAGAACAATGTTTTTTCCACAGAATACAGGAAGGATTTAAATTAATAATTTCAACTATTTTCAGGAATATTTTGAGGATTACAAAAAAACATTAAAAATGCTCAATTCCTCATCACAAAATTGAAGGAGAATTGCCTGAGAAACAAGAAATCTTTTTAACAGGTTTTATTAAAAAAATTTCTCAGCAAGGGTGGAGCTCAAGTTGTGTCAGATGAAAGGTTAATCCACAAAGCGGGACAAGTGGTTGATTTCATCCAACAACCAGCTTTATAAAGAAGCCCAACTGATGCAGAGCCCAATTTTTTGCTATTTGCGAGATCTGCACATCCAAGATTCCATCAGAACTTATCCTCATCTTTCACTGTTGAACTACTCAGCTTTTGAACTCTTTGGTTGGCTCATATGTTTATATCACAGTCAGTCTTTGAAAATAACTTTTCATGAAACACTTTTTAACCTCACTGATTTACATGTATGTGAACAAATTCAATTGAAAAAGTCTGAAGCCTTTGGCCGCTTTGGTAACTTCAATAAATTGTCTGTCAATGATGTAACGTCACTTTCTCGCTTTGAACCTCTCTCACTACCAGGGGTTTGGCCATCAATAAGACTACTGGGAGTTGATGAAGGAGTCAATGAAATGGGAGTTTTCTCTCCTGGCAGGCTATGTGAAGGAGAAGGTGAATAACTGTCTCTCAGTGCTCGATCTGTGTTTGTACGAATTCCTAGCCTCATAGTTGCTAACCTCTGAGCTGCTGGAGATAGTGACATCAGTTTATCTGTACTGCTTGCACCAAACTTGGGTGAAGGACTGAAGAAAGAGGTTGAAATGAAAAATGAGAAAATGTACAGATGGTATAAAATTTTTTTTAACAAATTGCCTGTTGATGGTAAACTTGTTCATTAACCCTGTACATACTGAGGTAAAAAAATGTCAGCCCACAAAATTTTTGTATAATTCAACTTGGAATTTAACCCTTTACCTAACATGAAAAACAGCCGACACTTGAAAAAAAAATTCTTGAATACCTAATTTTTTCATTTTTTGTCTCAAAAACATAGGTTATGACCCCTAGTTGGAACGAACTTGACAAGCTTGTTCCAACGAGGGGTCATAACCAATGTTTTTGAGACAAAAAATGAAAAAAATAATGAAAATTGCCGATTTTTTAGAATAGCGCTAACCAGTTTTGGCCATTATGTTGGGTAAAGGGTTAACCAATTCAATCATTTTGATTGATTTTAGTATTTTTAGGTGTGGGGGGGGGGGGGGGGCTTCCATGGTATTGGTTCAGTATTCGGTATCTATGGTTACCAGGATTAACTGCTGGTACCAAAGAGGATTTCACACCAGGCAAATACAGAATAAGTTATTTTTGTATCATTCTACAACAGCACTACAAATGCCACTTCAATGAGCTCAAAATTGGCATTCTTTTGCCAACACAAATCTTATCTACAGTAATGTTAAACACACCTTAACCTTTAAAGGTCTATTTTAGGCATTTGTGATCTCAGGTCATGTGTCATATTTAGGAGGTCCTGCTGACAATAAACAAATCACCTGGACAGTGTAGTCTAGTGGCTAAAAATCACTGCTAAGCAATTGGATATGTACAGGTTATAGTCTAGTGGGAATTCAGGAAAAATGCCCAGCCCTCTGTAGGGTTAACAAAACTGAAAAGAAAATCAGTTATATCTTTCAAAAAAAATAGAGCCTTCAGCTGCTATCAAGCATCAACAAGGCCTTCTAAACAGAAAATGTAGAAAAATTAGGAAAGTTAAAAAATTTATAGTAATTTATATATTTTTTATACTTACCAATGACCCAGACTTAGCTGGTGCTAACTCCACAAAAACCAGGGCCAAACACAAATTTTGCCCCCCAATCCCCAAAATTTGCATCCAAAACAAAAAGAAATCATGTCCTAAAGGACCTCCATAGTATGACTCTACTGCGCATGCGCAGTGACGCAGTCGTCCCGAAATTGGCGCCAAATATCATTCTTACTGGCAGTGCCTGGTCAGCGCTATGTACTCAGCGGGGAGGCAAGAGTTCCCAACTCAGGGAGGGCCATCCCCGTCTGGGTCATTGGTAAGTATAAAAAATATATAAATTACTATAAATTTTTTAACATTTTTATACTGTACCAATGACCCAGACTTAGCTGAATAGTAAACAGGCTGGAGGGCCTAGGACATAGAGGAAAATCCAATAAGCTCAATTATAAAATAAAGAGGTAACCCCTTAAGGAGAAAAGGAGTATTAGGCTTTACATGTATCTTTCTTATTTAATATTTAAATTAGAAAGATACACTACCCTTAATAATTGAGCACAATAACATTCATGTTCTCTATTAACATCCAGTATAACCTTTATACTAATTATTTTTAAAGCAAGCCAATAAATAAAGTAGTCCAGAGAATTGAGACTCTTTATAATCATTTAAAAGTGTCCGAGTATTGTATATTAAAGCCCGTTTGACACTTGACATATACAAATGCTTCACACCGAGCTACACTTTAAAAATAAGACATGAATGAAATTAAACATTAATATTACACTTTAAAACCATCCCGGAAGCGACTCAGAAATACTGTCTTGGAGGAGGCATTCCCTTGCTTTTCACTATAAAGCAGGTGACCTAAGGGAACACCCGCCCCCCCCCCCCCTTCCCCTTGCCCTGGGTCAAATAGCCCAGAGCGAAGAGGGCAGCCGGACGGAGTCACTGCCGGAACAGAAAGCCTGCATAACTATAGTTGCAACTGTTTAGTGGACGACATTCTGAGCAACAGATAACGGACCTAAACAATGCAGGTCTCCAGAAATGGACTCAATATTTCTGAGATAAAAATTAGTAAATGTGGATGGCTGAGACCAATAAGCAGCCTTCATTAAATCTGTAATAGCAACACTATTAGCATAAGCCCAGGAAGTAGAAAGAGCTCTTACTTCATGAGCAGAAATCTTAAGCACAGACTGCTGAGAAGAAGATAAATCTTCATACGCAGTACGGATAGTTAACTGAATCCATCTAGCAATAGAATGGACTGAAATGTCCTTTCTATTAGGCATCAAAGACAGAAAGAAACGTTTCCGTCCCTTTCTGATGAACTGAGATCTCTGTTTATAGATACGTAGTGCTCTAACAGGACAGAGTAAAGGCCTACGCCCGTCTGAAGACGGAAGAGCCTTAATAACAATAGGTTCCGGATATTTATTAGGAGCCTGATTCTTAGCTAAAAAACCGACATTAGTAGTGAAGGTGATAGTGTTCCCAACACTACGATAATGAGAATCATCCACCGATAGTGCATGAAGCTCACTGACTCTTCTGGCAGAAGAGAAAGCTAAGAGAAAAGCTGTCTTATAAGATAAGAATTTGAAATCTACTGTCCCAAGAGGTTCAAATGGCTTTTCCTTCAATTTAAGGAGAACCCAAGCTAAATTCCACTTAGGAATTAATCTAAGAGTTCTGGGTCTATTTATCGAAAAGTTTCTAACCAATTTCGATAAAGAGACATTAGATCCAATTTGTAAACTATCATGATGTGCATAGGTATCAGATAACATAGATCTATAACCCTTTATAGTAACAGGTTGCAGTTTGATTTCGTCAAACAAGTATACTAGAAAGTTAGCAATGTCTGGTATAGAGGGATCAAATATATCAACAGAATGATCCCTACACCAACGACGGAAAACCTTCCACTTAGCCGCATAGTTTAGCGAAGAGGAGGTCCTCCTACAGTTAGAAATCGCATCCACTGCTCGTCCTGTAAAGTGCTTGCCATGCAAGAAGGACCGCACAACGGAAAAACGTGAAGGTTGAGACCTTGCGGGTTGTGATGTAGTTGGCGCGATTTCCCCTGCCAAAGAAGATCCTCTCGTGGAGGGAGCTTCCGCGGTAGGTCCCACAACAGACACCTGAGTAGATTTATCCACGGTCTCTGTGGCGACAGAGATGCTACCAACAGAATCTTGCATTGAGATTGTTTTATCTTTAGCAATACTTGTTGAATTAACGGCGTTGGAGGATACGCATATCCTATCATTCCGTCCCAAGGGATCGATAGAGCGTCTACTGCAAATGCTCTTGGATCCGGACACGGGGACACATACGTCTGCAACTGATTGTTGAGATGTGTCGCAAATAAGTCTATCATTGGCCGTTCCCATTGGTAGCAAATCTGATTGAATACTTGTTTGTTGAGAGTCCACTCCGACGGCAACAAGCGACCCTTTCGTGAAAGGGAGTCTGCTAGCACATTCAGACGACCCGGTATGTGACGGACCGAAAGAAGAACGTGATGTTCCAACGCAAACAGAAGGATTCTTTCCGTTAGATTGAACAACGGAACTGAATGAGTGCCTCCCTGATTCCGTATATACGCCACTACTGTCGTATTGTCGGATAGGATTTGGACATGAGCATCGTGAATAATGTCCATCCAGTGACGTAACGCAAGCCAAATTGACATCATTTCCTTGATGTTTATGTGCTTGCACAGGAATTGCGGATCCCAAAGACCCTGGCATCTCGAATCCGTTGGGATTAATGATGCACCCCAACCTGTTTGACTGGCATCCGTCATAATGGTAAAACTCGGATCCGGCAACTGCAGCGGAACTCCTTGAGTTAACCACTGAATGTTTGCCCAAGTCTGAATCTCTTGTTTCACTTGATCTGACAAGAGAACGTCTACATCGAGCGAATGAATTTTCACACTCCAATTCTGAGTCAGGAAAATTTGAAGAGGCCGTGTGCGTAGCCGTCCCATCGGAATGAGATCCGTGGCGGCTCCGCACAGACCTATCAGTCTCATAAATTCTCTCGCCGTGACTTTGTCTGTATTCAGACAATAGCGAGCGTAACAACTGACTAATTTCGCTCTGGTTAACGGCAGACGAACGAGATTGTTGTGCGTCTCGAAGCTCATTCCCAGATGAGTGAATGACTTGGACGGCACCAGATCCGACTTCTCCTCGTTTACTATGAAACCGAGACGTCGGAGCAATAGAAGAAGATTCTGAACATCGTTCTGAAGCGTTAACTCGTTGCCGTACCTCTGAAGAATGTCGTCCAGGTAGGCCGACGTTACCGCAGACGAATGAGCTCGGAAGTAGATCATTACCGAGTTCATTACCCGAGTGAAAGCCCAGGGTGCTAGATTCAATCCGAAGCACATCGCCCGGAATTGATACACCACTCCTAGGACTGCGAAGCGTAGATACTTTCGGAATGTCGGATGTACCATGACGTGAAAGTACGCATCTTTGAGATCTATGCTCGTTGCATAATCGTTCACCCGAATACTCGCTCTGACCGATCGAATCGTCTCCATATAAAACTTCGGAGCGACGATCAGCTTGTTTATCCAGCTCAAATCTATGACTGGACGGAACGAGCCGTCTGGTTTCGGAACCAGAAACAGATGGCTGTAGAATCCCAGCGATTCCTGGTTTTCTACGACCTCTACCGCGTTCTTCATTAAAAGAGACTGCACCTCTGATAGCAGAGCGTCTCTTTTCTGAGGGTTTGACGGAAGATGAGTCCACTTTGGACTTCGAGTTAATGGAGGCTTTCGTTTGAAGGATATCTTTAGACCTTCCGAAGTCACTCCTCTCACCCACGGGTCGTCCGTAATCGACGCCCACTCTTGAGAAAAACTCGACAACCTTCCGCCAACCGGAACGCGATAGAGGTTTGAGCCATCACCTCCTGGATCTGCGAGGCCTGCGGTAGGAGAAACCACGTCTTCCACGACCCGCACCTCGCCTCGTCGACCTCGGGGCGTCCGACCGATTGTCCCGGCCTGAAGGACGTCCCGAACGAGAGTCGCTATCCTGACGGTCTCTCGAATAAGAGCTAGAGGACGCACCGGAACCTCTATAGGAACCTCTCTTGGGCGGATAAGACCCAGAAGTGCCCGCCTTATTCGTGTCTGCTGTATCCGACCTTTTAGGAGCGGATCTAAACAACAGAGAATCACTAGCTTTCTTTTTAATATTATCATAAATAGCGGAAAGCTTGCCGTCAAAGAGAAGATCTCCTGAGACCGAAGCGACTCTAAGAGAGTTCTTCACCTTAGAATCCACTAGTGTGGATGTAGACAGGGCTGCGTCACGTCTAACCAACTCCAGATTTGCCACTGAAAGGGCGGAGTTACACGTGGAATAAGCTACTGCCCTTGAAAGAAGTCTTAAGGAGGATTGTATATCCTGAAACTCTTCCCCTTGAAGACGCAGTGATAACGCCTTCGTAAGGTGATCTGCGTAAGATAAGGCATCTAAATTGGCTCTGTTAGACGCAATAGCTGTTTCCAACACTGCGGTTGGAATAGAAGCTGACGACGGTAATGATAGCTCTAAGTCTTCCGCCTCGTCGTCCATACGCAGAGGAACTCTCGGTATACCCTGACCTGCCGTGTCGAATTTATTCCTTGCATTAATGAAAGGCAGGTTGAGAGTATTTGCGGACAAGAAGCCTGCTTTCCCCATCCTGGAAGCAAGTTTAAAAATAGCGTCGTTCAATAATTCAAATGTTCTTGCAACATTATTGGACTGCCACGGAAACTCGGGAGCGATGTCCCTGAACCGCTCAAAAAATTCAGAGTCCAATGACGCTATAATTCTCCTGTCCGGAAGCGCAGCAGTCTGGCCCGACGGAACAACTTGAGGAAGAAAGTGCCGGATGAAGTCCACGGCAGCTTTGTGTTGTTCCGAAAGGGATAGCTCCAATTCATCCGTATCCCTTTCACCATCCGGTCGGACCTCCCGATGTTCCCGGTCGTCCGCCCCCGATGCTTCGGCGGAGCGTACCGACCCAGCGCCGTCGGATAATTCTCGATCCGACACCGTCTCTGTCGGCTGCTGGGATGCTGCGATAAGCTGTGCTATCTGCACTAGAATGTCCGACGTCGAGACCTGCGGAGGAGCGGTCTTTCGCTGCTTTGCCGAGGGCAGCTCCGCATCAGATGGCTCCCGCATACTTTTCCTATGCGAACGTCCGGAGTCCATCGGTCTCGAATCCCTGGCTGCCGGATGGTGTGACCTGGTCGCCGAAGAATCCTTCATCGGCGAAGCTGGCAAAATATCGGAGGTCACGCAGCCAAGGTGCGGTCGTGTGCGCCGGCGAGAAGAGGAAGCCTTAACAGTCTCTGCGGACTGCTTATACAACGGAGCGTCCCGAGCGACGGACGTATGCTCCGCTAAAGACACATTTTGTACCACAACATCTGGTCCCAGATGTTGTTGTACGAGAGAGGGGCCTCTCTCGCTCGCGGCCCGGCTGGACCTGGACGAGCTAGGAACCGGACTAAAAGGCTTCCTCCGTTCTCGTTCACTATCCGCCGTCACTGGGTGTGCATCTATTATTTTTATAGTGCTCGCATCACCCAAAATTTCCTCTTGGACCGCATCGGACGAACCCGGCTGCCGAACCATTCGGTGAATGGACGCTACACCGGGCGAGCTAGCGGACGACATTTGTCTAATCTCCATGAGCACTTTTGCCGCTAGCTCTGTATTTATTTGTGACGACGGACGCACACTTGAAGAAGATAACATGGAAACATCACCCTGTTCTGGTTCCTCTGAAATAGAAACTGAGAGAGTAGAGTGACCTTGTGGAGAAAGAGCCGGCATCGCTCTTTCTCCAGAAACAACATATCGTGACACACGTTTCCAATGTTTCTCATCCCAATGTTCACATACAGGACAGGGATTAATGCGAGAACACTGACTACAATTAATGCAATAATCATGAAAGTCAGAGGAAGATTTCTTTCTATTACAATTTGAACAAGTTCCCTTCATTGTGAAAGAACAACAATAAGTCCTAGTTACTCGCAAAAACCCCTGACACAAAGATACATAATAACATGATCCATTAATAAATGAAAAAACAATTGCAAAACAAAATAATTTTGAAAAAATATTTTTTCAGAGAAGCCCAAGTTGCTGAAAAGTAACGTTGAGCCCCGATGTGTGTGGTCAAAAATTTTAAAATTATATAAAATAGTTAATGAGACACTTTCGGATAATATAAATGTATCTTATAATGAGATAAACTACCTCAAAGGCAAACAGCCCCCCTCAAAAAAGGCTGTTGCCAATGAAAACAAACAGTGTAAACACAGAAGAAAACATGACTCCAGGCACTGAAAAAACTGGCCCGGAATCAGTCATCAATTACACTCTATCTGATGCAAAACAGAGACTCCCAGGGGAGAATCTGCAGAACATCAGATGGAAGATGCAGAACACAAACGTTATACACCCATGGGTGAAAACGTAACTATGGGGAAAATAACAGAAAACATTCTGTAACCAAGCAACTCTCCCAGGGAATTTTTAGAAATGAAACTTCTCAAAAATAAGCCAAAAGCATGGGAGAATTGCAAGGGGGGACTTTAGAAGGTTAGGGGAGAGGAAACACTGAATAAGCAGTGCAACAATTAGCAAGAATGACAACAAGAGGCGTTTGCCTCGAAAATAGGCAACTTAACATAATTTCAACAAAAAATTTTAAGTACAGCCCTGATTATTTTTTGCCACTTCTTTTTCCTCTCCTCCTTCTATCCTCCTTAGAATCACATTTTCTCCAAGAATTACGTGTCTGGCATCCTTTAAACTGAGATTTACAAGCACAAAGATCAGTGAGATGTTGACTGATGAAGGGCCAAACAGAGAAAGAATGATATTTGGCGCCAATTTCGGGACGACTGCGTCACTGCGCATGCGCAGTAGAGTCGTACTATGGAGGTCCTTTAGGACATGATTTCTTTTTGTTTTGGATGCAAATTTTGGGGATTGGGGGGCAAAATTTGTGTTTGGCCCTGGTTTTTGTGGAGTTAGCACCAGCTAAGTCTGGGTCATTGGTACAGTATAAAAATATGAGATGGTTTCGATATTAACTAGTAGAGTGCTAAGTTTTTTGAGGTGTTAAAAGTTTGTTCACATGTTATTGCTTTGCTACAATTTAAGGGAGAGTGCCTACAGGCACTCTCCCATAAATTGTAGCAGGGCAATTCCATCCAGACTAAATAATATCACTTCAAGAATTAATTGAAGCACATCCATAGAATATCAAGCCTTTAAGCTGTGGTACATGTACTTCAGGATAAAGCCCAAAAATGGGCTTCCAGCACTCTACCAGTTAAATGATTGATTCAGTTTTGTTTCCCTATCATTTCGGAATCGGTGCTGTTTTTTCTGAAATATTGGCCTTTCTACTGAGCTCTGTATGACAAGATTGAATTGGTTAAATTTCTAGTTGCATTATGTGACAAAAATGCTGTTTGAAATGTAGGTATTTTGCCATCAGTGTACAGAAGGTTAATCTGCTGTACTCCACATTTTATACTGAATTAGGATTATACAGTGACAAGAATGGGGTGTAAATTGAAGAAGTCAATTCTCCCTCTTCAAGCTTTTGGGAAAAATCAACAAAAAACAGGCAAATGTGAGCCAAAAGAAGAAGTAAAAATGAAAAAGTTTAAAGTAATTTATCTATTTTTTATACTTAGCAATGGCCCAGACTTAGCTGGTGCTAACTCCAAAATATTCTGGGCCAAACACAAATTTTGCCCCTCAAATCCCCAAAATTTGCATCCAAAACCAAAAAAATAATGTTCTATATGGTCCTCCATACTTTTGTCTACTGCGCATGCACAGTGTCAAGGAAATACCAAAATTGGAGCCAAGCCTCATTTTTACAACCAGTGCCTGCTAAATGTTATATAATCAGCGGGGAGGTATGAGTTCCCAACTCATGGGAGGGCCATCCCAATCTGGGCCATTGGTAAGTATAAAAAATATATAAATTACTTTAAATTTTGTCATATTTTTATACTGTAACCAATGGTCCATACTTAGCTGAATAGAAAAGAGGCTGGAGGGCCTAGGACATAAAGGAAAATCCAAAAAGCTCAATTATATATAAAGGAATATCTCCTCAAGGAGAAAAGGAGAGAAAGGATTTATATATGACTTTCTTATTTATTAGAAATAAGAAAGACACAATACCAACCAATAATTGAGCAGTATATCATCTATAATTCTCTATTAACATCCAGTATAACCCATTATAGTAATTTAATAAAGGGAAGCCAAAAAAAAAAGATAGTCCAGAGAATGAGACTCTTTATACTCATTTAAAAGTATCCGAGGATTGTGTATTAACGCTCGTATGACACGTGACATATACAAATGCTTCACACCGAGCTACACTTTAAAAATATTACATAAATGAGATAGACATTAGAGTTTTTCACCTTATCATCCACTAAGGATGATGATGCTAGGGCTGTACCACGTCTAATTAACTCTAAATTAGCAACTGATAAGGCAGAGTTATACGTGGAATAAGCAATAGCCCTTGAAAGAACTTTTAATGAGGTACAAACGTCTTCGAAATTCTGTTCCTCTGAGACGTTGCGCTAACGCTCTAGTAAGGTGATTTGCATGAGACAAAGCATCTAGATTTGCTCTATTGGAATATATTGTTGTATCCATTGTATCCGAGCGAATAGAAAAGGACGCAGGTAAGAACAAATCTAAGTCCTCTGCCTGTTCATCCAAATGCAGAGTAACTCTCGAAATACCCTGACTTGCCATTCTAAATTTATATCTATTATTAATAAACGGCAGATCCAGAGCACATGTAGATAAACAAGAGGCCCCAGGGGGCCTTAGGCACTCACCGAATGTTCCATACTGTTAAGACACAAATTTTATCAAAAAATATTCTTAAGGTTCTACAGAGTAAATCTATACTCTCTGTCGAGCTAAAACATCAACAGGACTGAATGGGACAATTCTGCTGATCAAATATCAAAAGATTCTGCATGATGGTTCTGAAGAAGATTTTTAAAGAATTTTCCTTGAATTGCACAAAGTAAACATTCACGCCCCCATAGTGAGGCCCAATATTGATCGAGAGACTCAATTTGAACAAACTTGAATCAGAACCTTACTAAGATGCTACATACGAAATATCAAAAGATTTTGCCCACTGGTTCGGGAGAAGATTTTTAAAGAATTTTTTCTTTAATTGCACTAAGTGAAAATTCACGGCCCATAGAGAGCCCCAATATTGATCGAGGGACTCGATTTGAACAAACGTGAACCCAACCCATACCAAGATGCTGCGAACCAAATATCTAAAGATTCTGCCCACTGGTTCTGGTGAAGAAGATTGTTAAAGATTTTTTCTTAAATTGCAAAAATTCACACCCCCATAGTGATCACCAATATTGAACGGGGGATTCAATTTGAACAAACATGAATCAGACCCATACCAAGATGCTGTATACCAAATATCAAAAGATTCTGCCGATCGGTTCCGGAAAGTTAAAAAATTTATAGTAATTTATATATTTTTTATACTTACCAATGACCCAGACATAGCTGGTGCTAACTCTTAAAATATAGGGCCAAACACAAATTTTGCCCCCCAATCCCCAAAATTTGCATCTAAAACTAAAGAAAACATGTCCTGAAAGGCCCTCCACACTTCGCCCCTACTGCGCATGCGCAGTGTCAAGGACGTTCCGAAATTGGCGCCATTTATCATTCTAATAACCAGTGCCTGGTAAGCGCTATGTACTCAGCGGGGAGGCAAGAGTTCCCAACTCCTGGGAGGGCCATCCCCGTCTGGGTCATTGGTAAGTATAAAAAATATATAAATTACTATAAATTTTTTAACATTTTTATACTGTACCAATGACCCAGACATAGCTGAATAGTAAAAAGGCTGGAGGGCCAAGGTCATAGAGCAAAATGGAATACGCTCAATAAAATAAAATAGAGTCATCCCCTGTAGGGAAAAGAAGTAATAGGCCTTACATGTATCTTTCTTATTTATGATAAATTAGAAAGATACAACACCTTCCAAAAATTGAGCTTCATACATCCATGTACTCTATTAATATCCAATAATCCTTATACTAATAATTTTTAAAGTAAGCCAATAATAAAGTAAGTCTAGAGAATAGAGACTCTTATACTCCTAAAAGTGTGTGAGAATTGCATAATCATGTCCGTTGACATATGCAATATTCAAAAGCTATACTTTAAAAACTAAGACTTGAATGAATTTTATAACTTAAACTTCTCACTAAACAACCATCCCAATAACAGCTCAGAATTACTAACTCCGGAGGAGGTATCCCCTTGTTTTCATAGTAAAAACAGGTGACCCAAGGGAACACCCTCCCCCCCCCCCCTTTTTCTTGCCCTGGGTCAAATAGCCAAGAGCGAAGAGGGCAGCCGAACGGAGACACTGCCGAAACAGACAGCCTACCTAGCTATAGTAGCAACTGTTAAGTGAATGACATTCTGAGCAGTATATAATAGACCTAACAATAGAGGCCTCCAGAAATGGACTCGATATTTCTGAGATAAAATTCATGAATGGATGGCTGAGCGCAATGAGCAGCCTTCAAAAATCTATAATAGCAACACTATTAATGTAAGCCCAAGAAGTAGAAGAACTCTTACTTCATGAGCCGAAATCTTAAGCACAACTGCTAAGCCAATGATATACCATAAGCAGTACGCTAGTTAATAGAATCCATTAACAATAAAATGGAGCGTAACGTCCTTCTACTAGACCTCAAAGACAGAAGAAGCTTACGCCCTTGTAATAAACAGATATCTGTTTATAAATACATAAACTGTACCCGGAAAGAGTAAAGGCCTATGCCCATACGAAGACGGAAGGACCTTAAAATAATAGGTTCCGGATAATAGGAGCCTAACTCTTATGCAACAATCCAACCTAAATAGTAACGGAAGTATTGATTCCGAAACTATGAAAGTGAAAATCATCCATCGATAGTGCATGAAACTCACTGACTCTACAGTAAAAGAGAAATCAACAGAATTACTGTCTAAAAGGTCAGAATTTGAAAACTACTGTTTCCAGAGGCTCAAATGATTACTTAGCTAAATAAGAACCTGAAGTTAAAATCCGTATAGGAATTTAATCTAAAGATTCTAAGTCTATTTATCAAAAAGTTACTAACTGACTTAGATAAAGAGACAAAAGACTCAATTGTAAACTATCGTAGAGTGCATAGGTATGAGGTAACATAAACCTATAACCTAAATAACAACAGGCTGCAGTAGATCTTGTGAAACAAGTATACTAAAAAATAGCAATGAGTAGTATGGAGGGATCAACCATATGAACATAATGATCCCTACACCACGACGGAAGAGCCTCCACTTTAGTCGCATAGAATAGCGAAGAAGAGGATCTCCTATAGTAAGAAATCGTGTCCAAAGCTCGTCCAGTACAGTGCTTACAATGCAATACGGACCACACAACGGAATACCTGAAGGTTGCGACCTTGCTGGTTGTGATAAAGATGACACGATTTACCCAGTGAAAAAAGATCCTCACATAGAGGAAGATTTCACGTTAAGATCCACAGTAGACAAGAGAGTAAATTACTCATGATCTCTGTGAAGATAGAGATGCTATCAACAGAAATGTATTGTGGTTGTTTATCTTAGCAATACCTGCTAAAACAACAGCGCCGGAGGATACGCGTATCCTATCATTCCGTCCTATAGATCAATAGAGCGTTAACAGTATTAGCTCAGAGATCTGGACAAGCCAACACATACGTCTGCAAATGATTAGCAAGCTGTGTCATAAATAAAACATCATTGGGCGCTCCCATAGATAGCAAATCTGATTGAATACTTGTTTGTTGAGAGTCCATTCTGACAGCAACAAGCGACCCGTAAGAGAACGGGAGTGCGATAAAACAATCAGACGACCCAGAATATGACGGATCAAAACTGAACTTGGTGTACTATAACCAACAGACGGATTCTTTCCATTAAATTGAATAACGGAAACGAAAGAGTGCCTCCCTGGTTCCGGAGATACGCCACTACTGTCGAATTAAAGGACAGGAATTTGGGCATGCGTTTCTGAATAATGTTCATGCAATGACATAAAGCAAGCCTAAAAAACATTATTCCGCGGAAGTTAAACTGATAGCTAAAAGACTGCGGAACCCAAAGACCCTGGCACTTCGAATCCGTAGGGATCAGTATATATCCCAATCTGTTTGACTGGCAACCGTCATAACAGCCACACTCGGGTCCGGCAACTGCGGCGGCACTCTCTGAGTCAACCACCGAATGTTTGCCCCAGACTGAATCTCTTGTAACACTAGATAGACAAGAGAAGTATAAATCAAGCAATTCATGGATTGCCGGAAAGTTGCCGTCGAAGAGAAGCTCCTCCGAGAACGAAGCGACTCTGAGAGAGTTCTTAACCTACTATCCACGCGTGGATGTAGCTAGGGCTGCATCACGTCTAACCAACTCCAATCAGCCACTGAAGGGCGGAGTTATACGTGAACAAACTACTGCCCTCAAAAGAAATTACATTGAGAATAATATCCCGTAAATCTTTTCTTGAAGACGTAATGATAACGCCTCAGTAAGGCGGATTACGTATAATAAAGCGTCTAAGTTAAGTCTACTATACATAATGTCGTTCCCAACATTGAAATTGGAAAAGACATAAACGGCGAAAAAGAATATATGCAGTCTTTAATCACACCGTCTAGACGCATATGAACTCTCGGTATGCCCTGCTCTGCCAAAATAAACTATATGTAAAAAAGATAAAATGGCAGAAATGAGCCACGCGGACAAGAAACTAAACTATCATGCTTAGTAGCAGGCTTGTATATATATATAAATATATAGCGTCGAAAAATAAAACACATGTTGTAATGACAATATTGGACTGCGTCGGTAAGTCAGGGACAAAGTCCCTGTACCGATCGAAAAATCCGAGTCCAATGACGCTATAAGTCTCTTATCCAAGATCGCAGCAATGAAGTCCGAAAAATAATCACTGGAAGAAATGCCAGAAGATATGAAAGGCATCTTCCGATACTACTAAAGGGAAAACTCGAAATCTTTCGAATCCCTTTCGCCATCCTGTCGGACCCTATAAAGCGTTCGGTCGTCCGTAGCTTGATGCAACCGCGGACCGCACCAACCCAGCACCGTCGGATAATTCCTGATTCGACCGAGAAACCGTCAATTGCTGGGATGCTGCGAAACAACTGTGCTAACTCGGATAGCACGTCCGTCACTGAGGCCTGAGGAGCAGCGGTCTTACGATGCATTGCCGCAGGAAGCTCCGAGATTGTTACCCCGTGCATACTTCCAATATGCGAGCGAACGGAGTGTATAGGCCTCGTGTCCCTTGGCTACCGGATGGCGCGACCTATTCGCTGTGGAATCACTGAATGCCGAAACTGATCGGATACTCGAGGTCACGTAGCCAATGTGCGGTCGTGTGCCCTGCTGTGAGGATGAGGAAGCATTAAAGACAGTCTCTCGGACTATCAATATAACGGAGCGTCCTGAGCAACGGACATATGCTCCGAATGTAAAATATCTGAACCACAACATGCGGTCCCCTATGTTGTTGGCTTCCTCCGATCTGTCCTCAATCTGCCGTCACTGGGTGAGTACTAAAGTAATTAAAGTGCTCGCATCACCCAAATCTCCTTCCTAGACCGCAACGGACGAACCCGGCAGCCGAACCATTCGATGAATGTACGCTACACCGGGTGAGCTAGCGAATGTCACTCCGTAAGCGATAGACATATTCCATGAGCACTTATTGCCGCTAACTCCTCATTAACTATGACGACAGAGGCACACTTTTGAAAGACATCTCCATAACTCTTCGAACAAGAAACCAGAAATGCTTGGATAGCAAGCATAAAATAATAATATATATAGCGTCGTTCAATAATTCGAAAGTTTGTGTGACATTATTGGACTATGTCGGAACTGAGGGACGATGTCCCTGAACCGAACCAAAAAATTTCTAAGTCCACCGACGCTATCAGTTTCTTATCCGGCATCGCAGCATATGTTGTTCCGAAAGGGAAAGCTTGAAATCCACCGAATCCCTTTCGGTATCCCGTCGGACCGGATGAAACTTTCGGACGTCCGTACCCGCTTCCGCGGAGCGTCCCGACCCAGCATCGTCGGATAAAATATATGCGACAGATTCAGTTGATGCTGGGATGCTGCGATAAACTGTGCTATTAAGGAAAGCACGTCCGTTCCCGAGGCCTGTGCAGTAGCGGACTTACGATGCATTGCCGCTGGAAGCTCCGTGTACGTTGACTCCCGCACACTTCCTATGCGAACGTCCGGAGTCTGCAGGCCTCGAGTCCCCGGCTACCGACCCAGCGCTGTCGGATAATTCTCGATCCGACACCGTTTCTGTCGGCTGCTGGGATGCTGCGATAAGCTGTGCTATGTGCACAAGAATGTCCGGCGTCGAGACCTGCGGAGGCGCAGTCTATCGCTGCTTCGCCGAGGGCAGCTCCGCATCAGATGGCTCCCGCATACTTTTCCTATGCGAACGTCCGGAGTCCATCGGTCTCGAATCCCTGGCTGCCGGATGGTGTGACCTGGTCGCCGAAGAATCCTTGATCGGCGAAGCTGGTAATATATCGGCGGTCACGCAGCCAAGGTGCGGTCGTGTGCGCTGACGAGAAGAGGAAGCCTTAGCAGTCTCAGCGAACTGCCTATACAACGGAGCGTCCCGAGCGACGGACGTATGCTCCGCTAACGACACATTTGTACCACAACATCTGGGGCCAGATGTTGTTGAACGAGAGAGGGGCCTCTCTCGCTTGCCGTCCGGATGGACCGGAACGAGCTATAAACCGGACTAAAAGGCTTCCTCCGTTCTCCCTCCGATCCGCCGTCACTGGGTGTGCATTAAGTTAATTTTATAGTGCTCGCATCACCCCAAAATTCCTTCTAGACCGCAACGGACGAACCCGGCTGCCGAACCATTCGGTGAATGGACGCTACACCGGGCGAGCTAGCGGACGTCAAAGGCCGTCGAACCTACTAGGGTCCTCTTAGGCAATTGGCGTATTACATGAGCACTTTTCCGCTAGCCCTTCATTAATTGTGACGACGGAGGCACACTGTTGGAAGACATCACAGATACATCACCCTAATCTTGATCGTCTGAAATAGAAATTGATAAAGTAGAGTGACCCTGCGGGGAAAGGACCGGAGTGTCCAAATCCCCAACAACATACCGTGACATACGCTTCCCATATTGTCATCGAAATCATACGATACAGAACAGGAGTTAATGCGAGTACACTGACCACATATAGAATGATAATAAGGTCAGAGGAAGACCTCCTCTTAAAACAATTGATCAATATCCTTTCAATGTGAAAAGAAAACAAGTCCTGGTACTCGCACTAACCCCTGGCAATCAAAATACATAATAATAATATGATCCATTAATATAGAAAAAATAATTGAAATCAAAATATTTTGAAAAAATATTTTTTCAGAACAGCCCAAGTTTCTGAAAAGTAACGTTGAGCCCCAATGGATCCCAAGCCTAAGTGTGGACAAAAATTTTAAAAATATTTTAAACAATTTATTCAACACTTACGAACAATAATAATGTATCTAGTTATGATTAAAATAACATAAAGATATTATTATTTTGAAATCCCCCCCTCACACAGAGGGCTGTTGTAAATGTAAACAATGAGTGTAAAAACACTAAAATAAGACTCCAGGCACCCAGGCCCGAAATCAGTTACCAAAAATACACCATCTGATGCAAAACAGAGACTTCCAGGGAAGAAACTGCAGAACATCAGATGGTAGATGCAGAACACAACGCCTAACCACCCGTAGGTGAAGACGTAAACATGGGGAAAGAACAGAATTCATTCTGTTATTCAGCTAAAACTCCCAAGAAATTTTAGTAATAATAATTACAGAAACTATGCCAAAGCATGGGAGAATAGCAAGGGGGAACTTAAGGACAGGGAGAGAGGAAAAACACTTGAAAAAACAGTGTAACTAAATAATCAGAATGACAACAAAATGGCTGCTGCCTTGAAAATAGGTAACTTAACATAATTTCATTAAAAAATTTTAAGTTACAGCCCTGATAATATTCTGTCACACATTCTTTTCCTCTCCTCCTTTTCTATCCTCCTTAGAATCACCATTTCACTAATATTTATGTGTCTGGCATCATTTAAACTGAGATTTAAAAGCACAAAGATCAGTCAGATGTTAACTGATGAAGGGCCAAACTTAGAATGATAAATGGCGCCAATTTCGGAACGTCCTTGACACTGCGCATGCGCAGTAGGGGCGAAGTGTGGAGGGCCTTTCAGGACATGTTTTCTTTAGTTTTAGATGCAAATTTTGGGGATTGGGGGGCAAAATTTGTGTTTGGCCCTATATTTTAAGAGTTAGCACCAGCTATGTCTGGGTCATTGGTACAGTATAAAAATAGAAGATTTTTAAAGAAATTTTCTCTTAAATTGCACTTAGTAAAAATTCACACCCCTTCAGTGAGCCCCAATATTGATCAAGGGACTCAATTTAAACAAACTTGAATCAGTATACCAAATATCAAAAGATCCTACCCATCGGTTCTGGAGAAGAAGTGTTCTGATCTGAAGGAACAACGCGGTTCTGGAGAAGATGCATTCTGATCTGAAGGAACAACGTCTGGAAGGTATTGATGAATAAAATCCATCGCTACCTTGTGTTGCTCCGAAAGGGACAATCCAATTCACTCAATTCCCTTTCACCATCCGATTGGACCAGATTAGATTCTCAGTCATCCCTATCTGAACGAACAGAGGAATGAACCGACCCAGCTTCATCCAACAGTTCCACATCAGAAACTGTCATAGGATGTTCCGGAGCCTGCTGGGATGCTGCGATGAGCTGCCCCATTTCCGACAGCAAGTCCATAACAAGAGGCCTGTGGAGCATCGGTTCTTTGATGTTTAGCCACTGGATGCTCCTGGGATGGCATGTCCGACATAATCCTCTTATGCGGATGTCCCAATTCATGTGGCCTCGTCTCCTTGGCTATCGGATGGCGTGACTTTCTTGACGACATCAAATCCTTCGTCGGTGATGCAGGCTGGATCTCCGTAGTCACATAGCCAAGGTGCGGTCATGTGTGCTTTGAAGACAAACTGGAAGCCGATAGACTAGCCAACATCAGCAGCCTATTTGACGGAGCGTCCCGGACAGGAGGCATGGACGTATGCTCCGACTGACGAACGTTCTGAACAACAACATCTGGTCCCAGATGTTGTTGAAAGAGAGAGAGACCTCTCTTGCTCGCGGTCCGGGAAGACCTGGACGAGCCCACCGCAGAACTAGCTGGCTTACTCTGTTCCATTGCCGCAGGGTGATGGGCATGTTCGATATTATAGTGCTCGCAACACCCTTTTTCCTGTCCTCAACCGATCCAGACTTACCCGGCGTCATAACACCCATATTCTGAGTGATAGAAGCACAGGTTGAGCTAGCTGGTGACAATGACGTAAATCCCATGATCTAGGATCTAGGCCCTTGTCTTGTTTCAATGAGCACTTTTGCTACTAGCTCTATGTTTGATTGCGACAACAGCAGCACACTTCCTGACGGCATCACTGATACATCACCATGTTCTTGTTCCTCTGAAAACGAAACTGAACAAGAGGCCCCAAGGAGCCTTAATCGCTCACCGGCCAAAGTGGCTCAAAGAAGTATTTGGGGTCACATTCAGTTAGACATGGTTCATCAACAATACAAAGGAATGAAGTCATGAGAGACAAATTCTATGGAACTATGGACATGGCTTGAACAAACGTGAATCTTACCCCCATAAGGATGCTGCATACTAAATATCAAAAGCATTCATCTGCTGGATCTGAAGAACAAAATTCCTCATTTTGAAGTTATCATTCAGGCTCCCACAGTGAGCCCAAATATGAACCCAGGGACTTTGCTTGAACACACTTGAATCTCACCCCCTAAGGATGCTGCATGCCAAATATCAAAACATTCCGACTGCTGAATCTGAAGAAGAAAATTTTTAAAGAAAAATTCCTCATATTGACTAAGTTATAATTCGGGCTCCCACAGGGAGTGCAAATATAGACCCAGGGACTTGGCTTTAACAAACTTGAATCTCACCGCCGTAAGGATGCTACACACCACATATCAAAACATTCCGATTGCATACCCAATATCAAAAGATTCTGCCTGTTGGATCTTGAGAAGATTTTTAAAGAAATTTGCCTGAAATGCACTAAGTTCAAATTTGGGCCTCCTTTACTGAGCCCAAATATAAACCCAGGGGGCCAATTTGAACAAACTTGAATCAGATCCACCCCCACAATGTTGCATACCAAATATCAAAAGATTCTACCAACTGGATCTGGAGAAGAAGATTTTTAAGAAATTTGCCTGAAATGCACTAAGTTCGAATTCGAGCTTCTATAGTGAGCCCAAATATGAATCCAGGGGGGCCGATTTGAACAAACTTGAATCAGATCCACCCCACAATGTTGCATACCAAATATCAAAAGATTCTGCCTGCTGGATCTGGAGAAGAAGATTTTTTAAGAAATTTGCCTGAAATGCACTAAGTTCAAATTCGGGCTTCTATACTGAGCCCAAATGTAAATCCAGGGGGCCGATTTGAACAAACTTGAATCAGATCCACCCCACAATGCTGCATACCAAATATCAAAAGATTCTGCCTGCTGGATCTGGAGAAGAAGATTTTTAAAGAAATTTGCCTGAAATGCACTAAGTTCCTATTTGGGCTTCTATAGTGAGCCCAAATATGAATCTAGGGGCGCCGATTTGAACAAACTTAAATCAGATCCACCCCATAATGCTGTACCAAATATCAAATGATTCTGCCCACTTGTGCGGGAGAAAAAGATTTTTTAGTAATTTCTCTAATATACATAGGGTGCTATCGGTGTTATGCCCCCTATGGAGCCCCAAGTGGGCATGTCCATTTCATTTGAACAAACTTGAATTGACATATGGTAATGAACGTCCATACCAAGTTTCGAGCAAATCGACCTAGCAGTTTCAGAGAAGAAGTCGTTCGAAAAATGTTTACGACGCCGGACGGACGATGACAACAGACGGCAAGTGATAAGTTTAGCTCCCTCCGGTGAGCTAAAAACTAGAGTGACCTTGTGGTGAGAGAACAGGCATCGATCTCTCACCACTAACAACATACCGTGACACACGTCTCAAAAGTTTGTCATCTCAATTGGCACAAACAGAACAAGAGTTAGTGTGTGAGTAATGACTACAGCAAACACAATGAACATGAGAGTCAGAGGAAGATTTCCTCGACTTACAATTTGAGCAATAATCTTTCATTTTGCCAAAAATTACAAGCCAACAGTACTCGCACTAACCCTCATAACAAGAGGCCCCACGTGGCCTTAATCGCTCACCTGACAAAGTGACTCTAAGAAGTATTTAGGTCACCTTCACCATGTCATGCCTCATCAACATTAACTGGTTGAGTGATAGATTTTGTTTGAAGTTCAACATTTGTTTCCCTAAAATTAGTTTTATTTAAAATAATTGGTGTGTGGCCAATCTCCAATGATTTTTAATAAAGCAAATTTATCTCTGCAGACAAACTGGTTTAGCATGAAGCACAAACAAGGAACGTGAAGAGATAGCCTTGGACATCTCTCCCCAACTGTAGATATCTTCCATGTGCTACATGTATATATTTGCATGCAAGAAAACAAAAATTTTCACAAATTTTCCAAAATATTAGGGTTTTTTTATCATCATTGGAACAAGCTCAAACAGCTTATTCCAATAGGGGTATGGGAAGATCAGGTATATTTTTGAGACAGAAATGTGAATATATAAATAATGGTGTTTTTTTGTGAATGATGCTGGAGAATTTTGCGTAAAGATATGGTAAATGGTTTGTTCTAGATACAGAATGATACAAAAGTATTTAAATTTGATTAGGCAAGTTGTTCCTATAATGCATTTAAAAATTGAAGTAACTGTTTTTTTGCTGACAAACTTTTAGATGTGTGTGTCTGTGTTTGTGTGTGTGTGTTTGTGTGTGTGTGTGGGGGGAGGGGGGGGGGGGGGGTAAGAGTGTTCTTGCAAACAAATTCCTGAATAAATGGAAAATTTTATTTTTTGTGTGAAAGACATAGTGCGTGAATGTTGATTGGAACAAGCTTAGAGAGCTCATTTTAATGTGAAGTCATAAAGCTGTGTTTTACGTACGAAATTCTGGAATAACTAAAAAAATTGCTTTTTTGACTCAAAAAGCATGGTGTGCAACCTCTCATTGGAATGAGCTCAAAAAGCTTATTCCAATGGGGTATTTACAAGCGATAAGTACATGTATGTTTAAGAGACAAAAATTAAAATTTGAATAGCGATTTTTGCGAAGAATGCTGACAAGTTTTGGCAGTTATGCTGGTAAAAAGGTAAGATACGCAAAGTGGTTGTTTTTTAGAGGCGACATTTAATTAAGGGGAATTAACCCTTGATTACTGAGGTAACTTCTAAAAGTACTGAAATTTCATGAAGCAATGTGAATAACAGACAACAGTTGCCTAAAAATTTCATGAATAACTAAAATTTTTATTCTTTTGTCTCGAAAACATGGCATATGACCTTTATTGGAATGAGCTGAATGCATTTGTTCCAATGAGGGGTCATAAAATTTGAACGGAGATTTGTGTGAATAATGCATTAGTACTGCTAGATTTGGGTAAACGGTTCACCCTGGATACCACCCCTTCTATAGTAGATTTTTTCTGCAAATTTTGTCTAAGATTCTACCAACTTTACAAATAAATACGTTCATGAATCACAATCAGATCCACCCCACAATGTTGCATACCAAATATCAAAAGATTCTGCCTGCTGGATCTGGAGAAGAATATTTTTTAAGAAATATGCCTGAAATGCACTAAGTTAAAATTTGGGCTCCTATACGGAGCCCAAATATAAACCCAGGGGGCCGATTTGAACAAACTTGAATCAGATCCACCCCCACAATATTGCTTACCAAATATGAAAAGATTCTGAAGCTGGATCTGGAGAAGAAGATTTTTTAAGAAATTTGCCTGAAATGCACTAAGTTCGAATTCGAGCTTCTATAGTGAGCCCAAATATGAAACTAGGAAGCCGATTTGAACAAACTTGAATCAGATCCACCCCACAATGTTGCATACCAAATATGAAAAGATTCTGCCTGCTGGATCTGGAGAAGAAGATTTTTTAATAAATTTGCCCGAAATGCACTAAGTGCGAATTCAGGCTTCTATATTAAGCCCAAATATGAATCCAGGGGGCCGATTTGAACAAACTTGAATCAGATCCACCCCGCAATGTTGCATACCAAATATCAAAAGATTCTGCCTGCTGGATCTGGAGAAGAAGATTTTTGAAGAAATTTGCCCGAAATGCACTAAGTTTGAATTCGAGCTTCTATAGTGAGCCCAAATATGAATCCAGGGGGCCGATTTGAACAAACTTGAATCAGATCCACCCCGCAATGTTGCATACCAAATATCAAAAGATTCTGCCTGCTGGATCTGGAGAAGATGATTTTTTAAGAAATTTGCCTGAAATGCACTAAGTTCGAATTCGAGCTTCTATAGTGAGCCCAAATATGAATCTAGGAAGCCGATTTGAACAAACTTGAATCAGATCCACCCCACAATGTTGCATACCAAATATCAAAAGATTCTGCCTGCTGGATCTGGAGAAGAAGATTTTTTAATAAATTTGCCCGAAATGCACTAAGTCCGAATTCGGGCTTCTATATTAAGCCCAAATATGAATCCAGGGGGCCGATTTGAATAAACTTGAATCAGATCCACCCCGCAATGTTGCATACCAAATATCAAAAGATTCTGCCTGCTGGATCTGGAGAAGTAGATTTTTTAAGAAATTTGCCTGAAATGCACTAAGTTTGAATTCGAGCTTCTATAGTGAGCCCAAATATGAATCCAGGGGGCCGATTTGAACAAACTTGAATCAGATCCACCCCGCAATGTTGCATACCAAATATCAAAAGATTCTGCCTGCTGGATCTGGAGAAGATGATTTTTTAAGAAATTTGCCTGAAATGCACTAAGTTCGAATTCGAGCTTCTATAGTAAGCCCAAATATGAATCTAGGGAGCCAATTTAAACAAATTTGCATCAGATCCATCCCACAATGTTGCATACCAAATATCAAAAGATTCTGCCTGCTGGATCTGGAGAAGAAAATTTTTTAAGAAATTTGCCTGAAATGCACTAAGTTCGAATTCGAGCTTCTATAGTGAGCCCAAATATGAATCTAGGAAGCCGATTTGAACAAAATTGAATCAGATCCATCCCACAATGTTGCATACCAAATATCAAAAGATTCTGCCTTCTGGATCTGGAGAAGAAGATTTTTTAATAAATTTGCTTGAAATGCACTAAGTTCAAATTTGGGCTCCTATACTGAGCCCAAATATAAACCCAGGGGGCCGATTTGAACAAACTTGAATCAGATCCACCCCACAATGTTGCTTACCAAATATGAAAAGATTCTGCCTGCTGGATCTGGAGAAGAAGATTTTTTAAGAAATTTGCATGAAATGCACTAAGTTCAAATTCGAGCTTCTATAGTGAGCCCAAATATGAATCTAGGAAGCCGATTTGAACAAACTTGAATCAGATCCACCCCACAATGTTGCATACCAAATATCAAAAGATTCTGCCTTCTGGATCTGGAGAAGAAGATTTTTTAAGAAATTTGCCTAAATGCACTAAGTTCGAAATCGGGCTCCTATACTGAGCCCAAATATGAACCCAGGGGGCAAATTTGAACAAACTTGAATCAGATCCACCCTACAATGTTGCATACCAAATATCAAAAGATTCTGCCTGCTGGATCTGGAGAAGAAGATTTTTTAAGAAATTTGCCTGAAATGCACTAAGTTCGAAATCGGGCTCCTATACTGAGCCCAAATATTAACCCAGGGGGCCGATTTGAACAATCTTGAATCAGATCCACCCCACAATGTTGCTTACCAAATATGAAAAGATTCTGCCTGCTGGATCTGGAGAAGAAGATTTTTTAAGAAATTTGCCTGAAATGCACTAAGTTCGAATTCGGGCTTCTATAGTAAGCCCAAATATGAATCCAGGGGGCCGATTTGAACAAACTTGAATCAGATCTACCCCGCAACGTTGCATACCAAATATCAAAAGATTCTGCCTGCTGGATCTGGAGAAGAAGATTTTTGAAGAAATTTGCCGGAAATGCACTAAATTCGAATTCGAGCTCCTATAGTGAGCCCAAATATGAATCTAGGGAGCCGATTTGAACAAACTTGAATCAGATCCACCCCACAATGTTGCATACCAAATATCAAAAGATTCTGCCTGCTGGATCTGGAGAAGAAGATTTTTTAAGAAATTTGCCTGAAATGCACTAAGTTCGAAATCGGGCTCCTATACTGAGCCCAAATATGAACCCAGGGGGCTGATTTGAACAAACTTGAATCAGATCCACCCCACAATGTTGCATACCAAATATCAAAAGATTCTGCCTGCTGGATCTGGAGAAGAAGATTTTTTAAGAAATTTGCCTGAAATGCACTAAGTTCGAAATCGGGCTCCTATACTGAGCCCAAATATAAACCCAGGGGGCCGATTTGAACAAACTTGAATCAGATCCACCCCACAATGTTGCATACCAAATATCAAAAGATTCTGCCTGCTGGATCTGGAGAAGTAGATTTTTTAATGTTTTTCCCATTGCCTACAGTGTTAAAAAGTGCTGACTCAGCACTTTTTCAAAGTCCCGAAACTGTACCCTATGATAAAACCGATGGCAATTTTTTTTTACCAATCCTTTCTGTTGGTCCTAAGGAAGCTGCACACCAAATAAAAATTCTCAGTGCCGTGCAGTTTTGGAGATATGGGCGTTTTAAATTTTTTCTATTTTTAGCTCCTGCGGTTCCCACGGGGCTGCAGGAAAATTTTTTTTTGCATAAATCAAGTACTCATGACCCAATAAGCCCTCACATAACATTTGGTTCAAATCAGCCTCTCGGTTTGGAAAGTTAAAAAATTTATAGTAATTTATATATTTTTTATACTTACCAATGACCCAGACATAGCTGGTGCTAACTCTTAAAATATAGGGCCAAACACAAATTTTGCCCCCCAATCCCCAAAATTTGCATCTAAAACTAAAGAAAACATGTCCTGAAAGGCCCTCCACACTTCGCCCCTACTGCGCATGCGCAGTGTCAAGGACGTTCCGAAATTGGCGCCATTAATCATTCTAATAACCAGTGCCTGGTAAGCGCTATGTACTCAGCGGGGAGGCAAGAGTTCCCAACTCCTGGGAGGGCCATCCCCGTCTGGGTCATTGGTAAGTATAAAAAATATATAAATTACTATAAATTTTTTAACATTTTTATACTGTACCAATGACCCAGACATAGCTGAATAGTAAAAAGGCTGGAGGGCCAAGGACATAGAGCAAAATGGAATACGCTCAATAAAATAAAATAGAGTCATCCCCTGTAGGGAAAAAGAAGTAATAGGCCTTACATGTATCTTTCTTATTTATGATAAATTAGAAAGATACAACACCTTCCAAAATTGAGCTTCATACATCCATGTACTCTATTAATATCCAATATAATCCTTATACTAATAATTTTTAAAGTAAGCCAATAAATAAAGTAAGTCTAGAGAATAGAGACTCTTATACTCCTAAAAGTGTCTGAGGATTGCATAATCATGTCCGTTGACATATGCAGTATTCAAAAGCTATACTTTAAAAACTAAGACTTGAATGAATTTTAAAAACCTAAACTTCTCACTAAACAACCATCCCAATAACAGCTCAGAATTACTAACTCCGGAGGAGGTATCCCCTTGTTTTCATAGTAAAACAGGTGACCCAAGGGAACACACTCCCCCCCCCCCTTTTTCTTGCCCTGGGTCAAATAGCCCAGAGCGAAGAGGGCAGCCGAACGGAGACACTGCCGAAACAGACAGCCTACCTAGCTATAGTAGCAACTGTTAAGTGAATGACATTCTGAGCAGAAGATAATAGACCTAACAATAGAGGCCTCCAGAAATGGACTCGATATTTCTGAGATAAAATTCATGAATGTGGATGGCTGAGCGCAATGAGCGGCCTTCAAAAATCTATAATAGCGACACTATTAATGTAAGCCCAAGAAGTAGAAGAACTCTTACTTCATGAGCCGAAATCTTAAGCACAACTGCTAAGTCAATGATATACTATAAGCAGTACCGATAGTTAATAGAATCCATTAACAATAAAATGGAGCGTAACGTCCTTCTACTAGACATCAAAGACAGAAGAAGCTTACGCCCATAGTAATAAACAGAAATCTGTTTATAAATACATAAACTGTACCCGGAAAGAGTAAAGGCCTATGCCCATACGAAGACGGAAGGACCTTAAAATAATAGGTTCCGGATAATAGGAGCCTAACTCTTATGCAACAATCCAACCTAAATAGTAACGGAAGTATTGATTCCGAAACTATGAAAGTGAAAATCATCCATCGATAGTGCATGAAACTCACTGACTCTACAGTAAAAGAGAAACCAACAGAATTACTGTCTAAAAGGTCAGAATTTGAAAACTACTGTTTCCAGAGGCTCAAATGATTACTTAGCTAAATAAGAACCGAAGTTAAAATCCGTATAGGAATTTAATCTAAAGATTCTAAGTCTATTTATCAAAAAGTTACTAACTGACTTAGATAAAGAGACAAAAGACTCAATTGTAAACTATCGTAGAGTGCATAGGTATGAGGTAACATAAACCTATAACCTAAATAATAACAGGCTGCAGTAGATCTTGTGAAACAAGTATACTAAAAAATAGCAATGAGTAGTATGGAGGGATCAACAATATGAACATAATGATCCCTACACCACGACGGAAGAGCCTCCACTTTAGCCGCATAGAATAGCGAAGAAGAGGATCTCCTATAGTAAGAAATCGCGTCCAAAGCTCGTCCAGTACAGTGCTTACAATGCAATACGGACCACACAACGGAATACATGAAGGTTGCGACCTTGCTGGTTGTGATAAAGATGACACGTTTTACCCAGTGAAAAAGACCCTCACATAGAGGAAGATTTCACGTTAAGACCCACAGTAGACAAGAGAGTAAATTACTCATGATCTCTGTGAAGATAGAGATGCTATCAACAGAAATGTATTGTGGTTGTTTATCTTAGCAATACCTGCTAAAACAACAGCGCCGGAGGATACGCGTATCCTATCATTCCGTCCTATAGATCAATAGAGCGTTAACAATATTAGCTCAGAGATCTGGACAAGCCAACACATACGTCTGCAATTGATTAGCAAGCTGTGTCATAAATAAATCATCATTGGGCGCTCCCATAGATAGCAAATCTGATTGAATACTTGTTTGTTGAGAGTCCATTCTGACAGCAACAAGCGACCCGTAAGAGAACGGGAGTCCGATAAAACAATCAGACGACCCGGAATATGACGGACCAAAACTGAACTTGGTGTACTATAACCAACAGACGGATTCTTTCCATTAAATTGAATAACGGAAACGAAAGAGTGCCTCCCTGGTTCCGGAGATACGCCACTACTGTCGAATTAAAGGACAGGAATTTGGGCATGCGTTTCTGAATAATGTTCATGCAATGACATAAAGCAAGCCTAAAAAACATTATTCCGCGGAAGAAAACTGATTGCTAAAAGACTGCGGAACCCAAAGACCCTGGCACTTCGAATCCGTAGGGATCAGTATTATATCCCAATCTGTTTGGCTGGCCACCGTCATAACAGCCACACTCGGGTCTGGCAACTGCGGCGGCACTCTCTGAGTCAACCACCGAATGTTTGCCCCAGTCTGAATCTCTTGTAACACTAGATAGACAAGAGAACGTGTAAATCGAGCAATTCATGGATTGCCGAAAAGTTGCCGTCGAAGAGAAGCTCCTCCGAGAACGAAGCGACTCTGAGAGAGTTCTTAACCTTACTATCCACGCGTGTGGATGTAGCTAGGGCTGCGTCACGTCTAACTAACTCCAATCAGCCACTGAAGGGCGGAGTTATACGTGAACAAACTACTGCCCTCAAAAGAAATTACATTGAGAATAATATCCCGTAAATCTTTTCTTGAAGACGTAATGATAACGCCTCAGTAAGGCGGATTACGTATAATAAAGCGTCTAAGTTAAGTCTACTATACATAATGTCGTTCCCAACATTGAAATTGGAAAAGACATAAACGGCGAAAAAGAATATATGCAGTTTTTAATCACACCGTCTAGACGCATATGAACTCTCGGTATGCCCTGCTCTGCCAAAATAAACTATTTGTATAAATGATAAAATGGCAGAAATGAGCAACGCGGACAAGAAACTAAACTATCATGCATAGTAGCAGGCTTATATATATATATATATAGCGTCGAAAAATAAAACACATGTTGTAATGACAATATTGGACTGCGTCGGTAAGTCAGGGACAATGTCCCCGAACCGATCGAAAAATCCGAGTCCAATGACGCTATAAGTCTCTTATCCAAGATCGCAGCAATGAAGTCCGAAATAATAATCACTGGAAGATAATGCCAGAAGATATGAAAGGCATCTTCCGATACTACTAAAGGGAAAACTCGAAATCTTTCGAATCCCTTTTGCCATCCTGTCGGACCCTATAAAGCGTTCGGTCGTCCGTACCTGATGCAACCGCGGACCGCACCGACCCAGCGCCGTCGGATAATTCTTGATTCGACCGAGAAACTGTCAATTGCTGGGATGCTGCGAAACAACTGTGCTAACTCGGATAGCACGTCCGTCACTGAGGCCTGAGGAGAAGCGGTCTTACGATGCATTGCCGCTGGAAGCTCCGTGATCGTTACCCCGTGCATACTGCCAATATGCGAGCGAACGGAGTGTATAGGCCTCGTGTCCCTTGGCTACCGGATGGCGCGACCTATTCGCCGTGGAGTCACTGAATGCCGAAACTGATCGGATACTCGAGGTCACGTAGCCAATGTGCGGTCGTGTGCCCTGCTGTGAGGATGAGGAAGCATTAAAGACAGTCTCTCGGACTGTCAATATAACGGAGCGTCCCGACCAACGGACATACGCTCCGAATGTAAAATATCTGAACCACAACATGCGGTCCCCTATGTTGTTGGGCGAGAGAGGGACCTCTCTCGCTCACAGCCCGGACGGACCTGGACAAGCCAGGAACCGGACTAACAGGCTTCCTCCGATCTGTCCTCAATCTGCCGTCACTGGGTGAGTACTAAAGTAATTAAAGTGCTCGCATCACCCAAATCTCCTTCCTAGACCGCAACGGACGAACCCGGCAGCCGAACCATTCGATGAATGTACGCTACACCGGGTGAGCTAGCGAATGTCACTCCGTAGGCGATAGACATATTCCATGAGCACTTATTGCCGCTAACTCTTCATTAACTATGACGACACAGGCACACTTTTGAAAGACATCTCCATAACTCTTCGAACAAGAAACCAGAAATGCTTGGTTAGCAAGCATAAAATAATAATATATATAGCGTCGTTCAATAATTCGAAAGTTTGTGTGACATTATTGGACTATGTCGGAACTGAGGGACGATGTCCCTGAACCGAACCAAAAATTTCTAAGTCCACCGACGCTATCAGTTTCTTATCCGGCATCGCAGCATTCTGGTCCGACGGAAGAAGCTGTAGAAGACCAAGTCAGATGACATACACAACAGCATATGTTGTTCCGAAAGGGAAATCTCGAAATCCTCCGAATCCCTTTCGGTATCCCGTCGGACCGGATGAAACTTTCGGACGTCCGTACCCGCTTCCGCGGAGCGTCCCGACCCAGCATCGTCGGATAAAATATATGCGACAGATTCAGTTGATGCTGGGATGCTGCGATAAACTGTGCTATTAAGGAAAGCACGTCCGTTCCCGAGGCCTGTGCAGTAGCGGTCTTACGATGCATTGCCGCCGGAAGCTCCGTGTACGTTGACTCCCGCACACTTCCTATGCGAACGTCCGGAGTCTGCAGGCCTCGTGTCCCTGGCTACCGGATGGTGTGACCTGGTCGCCGAAGAATCCTTGATCGGCGAAGCTGGTAATATATCGGCGGTCACGCAGCCAAGGTGCGGTCGTGTGCGCTGACGAGAAGAGGAAGCCTTAGCAGTCTCAGCGGACTGCCTATACAACGGAGCGTCCCGAGCGACGGACGTATGCTCCGCTTACGACACATTTTGTACCACAACATCTGGGGCCAGATGTTGTTGAACGAGACAGGGGCCTCTCTCGCTTGCCGTCCGGATGGACCGGAATGAGCTATGAACCGGACTAAAAGGCTTCGTGCGTTCTCCCTCCGATCCGCCGTCACTGGGTGTGCATTAGGTTAATTTATAGTGCTCGCATCACCCCAAAAATCCTTCTAGACCGCAACGGACGAACCCGGCTGCCGAACCATTCGGTGAATGGACGCTACACCGGGCGAGCTAGCGGACGTCAAAGGCCGTCGAACCTACTAGGGTCCTCTTAGGCAATTGGCGTATTTACATGAGCACTTTTCCGCTAGCCCTTCATTAATTGTGACGACGGAGGCACACTGTTGGAAGACATCACAGATACATCACCCTAATCTTGATCGTCTGAAATAGAAATTGATAAAGTAGAGTGACCCTGCGGGGAAAGGACCGGAGTGTCCAAATCCCCAACAACATACCGTGACATACGCTTCCCATATTGTCATCGAAATCATACGATACAGAACAGGAGTTAATGCGAGTACACTGACCACATATAGAATGATAATAAAGTCAGAGGAAGGCTTCCTCTTAAAACAATTGATCAATATGCTTTCAATGTGAAAAGAAAACAAGTCCTGGTACTCGCACTAACCCCTGGCAATCAAAAAACATAATAATAATATGATCCATTAATATAGAAAAAATAATTGAAATCAAAATATTTTGAAAAAATATTTTTTCAGAACAGCCCAAGTTTCTGAAAAGTAACGTTGAGCCCCAATGGATCCCAAGCCTAAGTGTGGACAAAAATTTTAAAAATATTTTAAACAATTTATTCAACACTTACGAACAATAATAATGTATCTAGTTATGATTAAAATAACATCAAGATATTATTTTTTAGAAATCCCCCCCTCACACAGAGGGCTGTTGTAAATGTAAACAATGAGTGTAAAAACACTAAAATAAGACTCCAGGCACCCAGGCCCGAAATCAGTTACCAAAAATACACTATCTGATGCAAAACAGAGACTTCCAGGGAAGAAACTGCAGAACATCAGATGGTAGATGCAGAACACAACGCCTAACCACCCGTAGGTGAAGACGTAAACATGGGGAAAGAACAGAATTCATTCTGTTATTCAGCTAAAACTCCCAAGAAAATTTAGTAATAATAATTACAAAAACTATGCCAAAAGCATGGGAGAATAGCAAGGGGGAACTTAAAGGACAGGGAGAGAGGAAAACACTTAAAAAAACAGTGTAACTAAATAATCAGAATGACAACAAAATGGCTGCTGCCTTGAAAATAGGTAACTTAACATAATTTCATTAAAAAATTTTAAGTTACAGCCCTGATAATATTCTGTCACACATTCTTTTCCTCTCCTCCTTCTCTATCCTCCTTAGAATCACCATTTCACTAATATTTATGTGTCTGGCATCATTTAAACTGAGATTTATAAGCACAAAGATCAGTCAGATGTTAACTGATGAAGGGCCAAACTTAGAATGATTAATGGCGCCAATTTCGGAACGTCCTTGACACTGCGCATGCGCAGTAGGGGCGAAGTGTGGAGGGCCTTTCAGGACATGTTTTCTTTAGTTTTAGATGCAAATTTTGGGGATTGGGGGGCAAAATTTGTGTTTGGCCCTATATTTTAAGAGTTAGCACCAGCTATGTCTGGGTCATTGGTACAGTATAAAAATATAGAAATTTTGGGCGGGGCAAAAAATTTTGCCCCTCCCATAACGACGCCAAGTATAGCCCCACAAACTTCTCTTGAACAAATCTGAGTCTACTCCTCAAAAGGAAGCTGCACACCAAATATCAAGTCTCTGCTACTGCTGGTTCATGAGAAGAAGATTTACAAAGATTTTGGTGCCCCTTGGGGGCGTAGCACCACCCAGGAGGAGGGGCAACTTCATTTGAACAAATCTGAATTGGCATTAGGTAATAAACATTTAGCCAACATTTGAATAAAATTGGGCTAGTCGTTTAGGAGGAGAAGTCGATAATGTAAAGTTAACGCCGGACGGACGACGACGGACGACGGACGCCGGACGACGGACAACGGACAGAAAGTGATTAGTAAAGCTCCCCTTGAGCTTCGCTCAGGTGAGCTAATAATCTGACAAAGATACATAATAATACAATCCAATTTTTTCGAAAAATTTTGATATGAGCCCAAGTTCCCAAACAAGCAAATTCAGTGAATTCATGTCTCCCGCTGGGCAGCAGTTTCAAGGGCAATTAATGCATCCAGTGGAATATAGTTGAGTTGCAAGTGGAAGTTATTTAGAAGAGGCAGAACAGACAGTGCTTCAGACAGTGGTTATCAGATTTATTTTCACTGAGGTCACTGTCAAAGCAAGTAAAGTGATATGGAGTATAACTGTGAGAATCACTAAAAATCAAGACTGTATGATAAGACATATTACATTATTAAACTGATGTGAAAAGTAATCCATATATGAAATTTCAATGAAATCAGATGACTCTAAAGGAAAGTTAGGCCATCTTGAATTTTGGACCAAACCCCAAAACACATATTCTGGTCTCACAATGATAACAAAGATACCCAAGAAGTTTTGTGAAGATCGGTTCATAAATACGGCTTTTTGTCCGAGGTGCGTTGAAGCACAGGGCAGACAGACAGGCAGACGGACAGATTTTCGGTACAAAATTTTCCACATTCGAACTTGACCTAGGTATTGATAAAAGTAATCCATATATGAAATTTCCTCGAAATCAGTTGATTTTAAGGAAAGTTAGAGACTGGAAACTGTCAGCCAATCAAATTTCAGCAACCTAATTAAATATGCATGGAAAATGCCCATATTCGATCTTGGACCCACAATTGATGAAAGTGATCTACTAACCAAATTTCATCGAAATCAATTGACTGTAAGGAAAGTTAGAGTCTGGAAAGGTATGGAGGACCATATAGGACATTATTTTTTTTGGTTTTGGATGCAAATTTTGGGGATTAGGGGGGCAAAATTTGTGTTTGGACCTGAATATTTTGGAGTTAGCACCAGCTAAGTCTGGGCCATTGGTTACAGTATAAAAATATGATCTTTTGCATAATGCTCCATTACATATTTGTCTCATATGTACATAATGAATATAACCTGAGAAAAAACATGTTTATATGTGTAATTTATTGATGAAGTAAAAATTCTACTCAAATATACCAGTTAGTATTTAATTTTTGCAGAGTACAGATCACCCTTCATGGTAAAGAATTCAAGGTTTATTTACCTCCATCTATTTATTTATTTATTTGTGTTTAAAGACACTTTCAACAGCCAGGGTCAGCTCATGTCAGACAGTTTTACAGGTGGAAGAAGCCGGAGTACCCAGAGAAGACTACTGAACAATGGTGAGCAACTGTCAGACTCCCCAAAACACTAACTCCACACAAGCAGGGTTAGCATTGGTTGAAGACAAGTGCACCATCAATGTTCTGTATGCCTTGGTACACAATACCACCATGCCACCATGTGGGCTGTTCTATTTATATTATTATTATTTATTTATTGGTGTTTAAGGTCTCATATTATCTTGGAGGAAGCCGGAGTATCCAGAGAGAACCACTGAGCAACAGTGAGCAACTGTCAGCTCCCCAACATTCTAACTCCACACAAGCAGGGTTAGCATTGCTTGAAGACAGGTGCACCATCGTTGTGCAGTACGCCTTAGTGCACAGCATCACCGTACCCCCACGTGGGCAATGGGGACATGGGCAGTTCACTTTTACCCCGAACTGTTGTTTTCAAGAATAATGCCCTCTATAAAGATTATGAGTATAAAAAAATTCATTTTGAAAGACTACTCAAATAAGGTTATTAACCCTTTACCTAACATGAAAAGCAGACGACACTTGCAAACAAAATTCTTGAATAACTACTTTTTTTCATTTTTTGTCTCAAAAACATAGGTTATGACCCCTCTTTGGAACAAGCTCAATGAGCTCGTTCCAAAGAGGGGTCATAACCTATGTTTTTGAGACAAAAAATAAAAAAAATAATGAAAATTAATTGGCGATGTTTATGAATAGCACTGGCCAGTTTTGGCCGTTATGTTGGGTAAAGGGTTAAAAAAAAAAAATCTTGTTTATTAGGCACCTTCTTCATCATAGAAAATCTGCCTCATCACCTTTTTTCACCTGGAAATCTCTTCTATGGCAGTATTTTGTGCTTGTAGGACAAATATTTAACCAACTATACTATGTTTGAGAGAGCTCACACAGCTCTGTCTAACAAGATATAGTTGGTTCAATTTTCAACTACATTATGGAAAACTTTCACTGCTGAAAACACTGGTTTGCAACATAATATTGTACGAAGTTTTATTTCCAAATGAAACAAAATACTGCATTTTGATTGGCTGAGAGGTACGGTGTAACTTGCAATCCACAGTTTTTTTACACCATGTTTAACCATGGTGTAAAAACAAGAATATACAAGAGCAAGCTATATGGCTAAAAAAGTACCCATTTTTAATTATTAATTCATACCTTCTGCTCAGTTATGTTAGAACAAAAATAAAAATACAGGAAATTTAATATTTTTGTGCATTAAAATATTACCCATATTTGTCTGGGTTTTTTTAAGAAACTTGCAAAGTACAAATTTTCTGTCAGTTTTGCCCACAATGTAGGTTAAAGTATTAAGTACACCAAAATTCTTGGAAATAAATCTGTTATCCTTGTGTTTTCCATGGTGTATGGGAATTTACACAGGTTTGGGGACTCAAACACCCTTCGGCTTCGCCTCGGGGTGTAAGAGTTCCCAAACCGGTGTAAATTCCAATACAACCTGGAAAACACAAGGATAACTAATAAAATTTCTAATTCCAACCATTTTCAGAACTGTTTTGTGAATAAACAAAAAAGTTAAAAAATTTATAGTAATTTATATATTTTTTATACTTACCAATGACCCAGACATAGCTGGTGCTAACTCTTAAAAATCTAGGGCCAAACACAAATTTTGCCCCCCAATCCCCAAAATTTGCATCTAAAACCAAAGAAAACATGTCCTGAATGGCCCTCCATACTTCGCCTCTACTGCGCATGCGCAGTGTCAAGGAGGTCCCGGAATTGGTGCCATTTATCATTCTTACAACCAGTGCCTGGTCAGCGCTATGTACTCAGCGGGGAGGTAGAGTTCCCAACTCCTGGGAGGGCCATCCCCGTCTGGGTCATTGGTAAGTATAAAAAATATATAAATTACTATATATTTTTTAACATTTTTATACTGTACCAATGACCCAGACATAGCTGAATAGTAAAAAGGCTGGAGGGCCTAGGACATAGAGGAAAATCCAATAAGCTCAACTATATAAAATAGAGTCATCCCCTCAAGGAGAAAAGAAGTATTAGGCTTTAGATGTATCTTTCTTATTTATGATAAATTAGAAAGACACAACACCCTCCATAATTGAGCATCATAACATTCATGTTCTCTATAAATATCCAGTATAATCCTTATACTAATTATTTTTAAAGTAAGCCAATAAATAAAGTTAGTCCAGAGAATTGAGACTCTTTATACTCTTTAAAAGTGTCCAAGGATTGTATATTAACTCCCGTTTGACACGTGACATATACAAATGCTACACTTTAAAAATATGACATGAATGAATTTTTTAAACCTTAACTTTTCACTTTAAAACCATCCCAGTAACAACTCAGAATTACTGACTCCGGAGGAGGAATCCCCCTTGTTTTCACTATAAAACAGGTGACCCAAGGGAACAACCTCCACCACCCCCCCCCCCCCTTCCCCTCGCCCTGGGTCAAATAGCCCAGAGCGAAGAGGGCAGCAGGACAGAGTCACTGCCTGAACAGAAAGCCTGCATAACTATAGTTGCAACTGCTTAGTGAACGACATTCTGAGCAGCAAATAATGGACCTAAACAAAGCAGGTCTTTAGAAATGGACTCAATATTTCTGAGATAAAAATTTGTGAATGTGGATGGCTGAGACCAATATGCAGCCTTCATTAAATCTGTAATAGCAACACTATTGCATAAGCCTAAGATGTAGAAAGAGCTGTTACTTAATGAGACGAAATCTTATGCACAGACTGCTGAGTTGAAGATAGATTATCATAAGCAGTACGGGTAGTTAATTGAATCCATCTAGCCATAGAATGGACCGTAATGTCCTTCTATTTAGGCATCAGAGACAAAAGAAGCTTTTACATCCCATTCTGATAAACTGATATCTAGTTTATAAATACATAAAGCTCTAACCGGACAGAGTAAAGGTCTGTGCCCGTCTGAAGATGGAAGGGCCTTAATAACAAAAGGTTCCGGATATTATTAGGAGCCTGATTCTTAGCCAAAAATCCAACATTAGTAGTAAAGGTAATAGTGTTCCCAACACTACAATAGTGAGAATCGTCCACCGATAGTGCATGAAACTCACTGACTCTTCTAGCAGAAGAGAAAGCTAAGAGAAATGCTGTCTTAAAAGACCAGAATTTGAAATCTACTGTCTCAAGAGGCTCAAATGGTTTTCGTTTAGTTTAAGAAGAACCCAAGCTAAATTCATATAGGAATTAATCTAAGGGTTCTAGGTCTATTTATCGAAAAGTTTCTAACTAATTTAGATAAAGAGACATAAGATTCAATTGTAAACTATCATGGTGTGCATAGGTATCACATAACATAGACCTATAACCTTTAATAGTAACAGGCTGCAGTTGATCTCGTCAAACAAGTATACTAGAAAGTTTGCAATGTCTGGTATGGAGGGATCAAAAATATCAACAAAATGATCCCTACACCCATGACGAAAGACCTTCCACTTAACCGCATAGTATAGCGGAGAGGAGGTCCTCCTACAGTTAGAAATCGCGTCCACTGCTCGTCCTGTACAATGCTTGCCATGCAAGAAGGACCGCACAACGGAATACGTGAAGGTTGAGACCTTGCGGGTTGTGATGAAGTTGACACGATTTCCCCAGCGAAAAAAGATCCTCTCGTGGAGGAAGTTTTCACGGTAAGTCCCACAGCAGACACCTGAGTAGATTTATCCACGGTCTCTGTGGAGACAGAGATGCTACCAACAGAATTGTATTGAGATTGTTTTATCTTGAGCAATATTTGCTGAATGAACGGCGCTGGAGGATACGCATATCCTATCCTTCCGTCCCACGAGATCGATAGAGCTACTACTGCATATGCTCGGGGATCCAGACATGGTGACACATACGTCTGCAAATGATTGTTGAGTTGTGTCACAAATAAATCTATCATTGGCCGCTCCCATTGGTAGCAAATCTGATTGAATACCTGTTTGTTGAGAGTCCATTCTGATGGCAACAAGCGACCCTTCCGTGAAAGGGAGTCTACTAATACACTCAGACGACCCGGAATATGACGGACCAAAAGCAGAACTTGGTGTTCTAGAACAAACAGAAGGATTCTTTCCGTTAAATTGAATAACGGAACGGAATGAGTGCCTCCCTGGTTCCGGATATACGCAACTACTGTTGTATAGTCGGACAGGATTTGGACATGCGCTTTCTGAATAATGTTCATCCAATGACATAGTGCAAGCCAACTTGACATCATTTCTTGGACGTTTATGTGCTTGCCTAGAAACTGCGGAACCCAAAGACCCTGGCACTTCGAATTCGTTGAGATCAATGTTGTACCCCAACCTGTTTGACTGGCATCCGTCAAAATCGTAAAACTCGGATCCGGCAACTGCAGTGGAACTCCCTGAGTCAACCACTGAATGTTTGCCCAAGTCTGAATCTCTTGTTACACTTGATTGACAAGAGAACGTCTATATCGAGCAATTCATAGATTGCCGAAAGGTTGCCGTCGAAGAGAAGCTTCTCCGAGACCGAAGCGACTCTGAGAGAGTTCTTCACCTTACTATCCACGCGCGTGGATGTTGGTAGGGCTGAGTCACGCCTAACCAACTGCAGGTTGCCACTGAAGGGCGGAGTTATACGTGGAAAAGCTACTGCCCTCGAAAGAAATCTTTCCCTTGAGGACGTAATGATAACGCCTTAGTAAGGTGGTCTGCGTATGATAAAGCGTCTAAGTTAAGTCTGTTAGAGATTATTGTCGTTTCCAACATCGTGGTTGGAATTGACATAGACGGCGATATAGACAATTACAAGTCTTCAGCCTCGTCGTCTAGACGCAAAGGAACTCTCGGTATGCCCTGTCCTGCCATTTCAAATTTATTCCTTGAATTGATGAAAGGCAGATTAGAGCATTTGCGGACAAGAAACCAGACTTGCCTGTTTTGGTAGCAAGCTTATAAATAGCGTCGTTCAATAATTCGAATGTTCTTGTGACATTATTGGACTGTGTCGGCAACTCAGGGACGATGTCCCTGAACCGATCAAAAACAAATTCTGTGTCCAATGACGCTATTAGTCTCTTATCCCGCATCGCAGCATTCTAGTCCGACGGAACAACCTCTGGAAGATGATGCCGGAAGAAATCTATGGCAGCTTCTGCTGTTCCGAAAGGGAAAGCTCGAAATCCTCCGAATCCCTTTCGCCATCCTGTCGGACCCTATGAAGAGCTTGGTCGCCCGTACCTGAAGCTTCAGCGGAGCGTATCGACCCAGCGTCGCCGGATTATTCCTGATCTGACAGAGATTCTGCCGTTTACTGGGATGCTGCGATAAGTTGTGCTATTTTGGATAGCACGTCCGTTACTGAGGCCTGTGGAGAAGCGGTCTTACGTTGCTTTGCCGCTGGAAGCTCAGTGTACGTTACCCTGAGCATATTTCTATTATGCGAGCGACCGGAGTGTACAGGCCTCGTGTCCCTTGGCTACCGGATGGCGTGACCTGTTCGCCGTGGAATCCCTGAATGACGAAGCTGGCAGGATACTCGAGGTCACGTAGCCAAGGTGTGGTCATGTGCGCTGCCGTGAGGATGAGGAAGCCTTATCGACAGTCTCTCGGACTGTCTATATAACGGAGTGGCCTGAGCGGCGGACATATGCTCTGAATGCGAAACGTTGTACCACAACATCCGGTCCCAGATGTTGTTGTATGAGAGAGGGACCTCTCTCGCTTGCAGCCCGGACGGACCTGGACGAGCTAGGAACCGGACTAACAGGCTTCCTCCGATCTCTCCTCTGATCCGTCGTCAGTGGGTGTGTACTATTGTCTATTATAGTGCTCGCATCACCCAAATCTCCTTCCTTGACCGCAACGGACGAACCCGGCTGCCGAACCATTCGATGAATGGACGCTACACCGGGTGAGCTAGCGAATGTCAACGCCGTCGATCCTACTAGGGACCTCTTAGGTGATTGACGTATTTCCATGAGCACTTATTGCCGCTAGCTCTTCATTTAACTATGACGACAGAGACACACTTTTGAAAGACATCATGGTAACTTTTGCGAACAAGAAACCAGACTTGCTTGTTTAATAGCAAGCATATATATATATATATAGAGCGTCGTTCAATAATTCGAAAGTTCCTGTGACATTATTGGACTGTGTCGGAAACTGAGGGACGATGTCCCTGACCCGATCAAAAAATTCTTGAGTCCACCGACGCTATCAGTCTCTTATCCGGCATCGCAGCATTCTGGTCCGACGAAACAACCTCTAGAAGATAAAGCCGGATGACATGTACAGCAGCTTATGTTGTTCCGAAAGGGAAAGCTCGAAATCCTCCGAATTCCTTTCGCCATCCTGTCGGACCCTATGAAGTTTTTGGATGTCCGTACCTGATGCTTCAGCGGAGCGTACCGACCCAGCGTCGTCAGATATTACATGATGCGACAGAGATTCTGTCGTCGCTGGGATGCTGCGATAAATTGTGCTATTTGGGATAGCACGTCCGTCACTGAGGCCTGTGGAGTAGCGGTCTTACGATGCTTGCCGCTGGAAGCTCCGTGTATGTTGACTCCTGCATACTTTTCTTATGCGAACGTCCGGAGTCTACAGGCCTCGTGTCCCTGGCTACCGGATGGCGTGACCTGGTCGCCGTGGATTCTCTGATTGGCGAAGTTAGCTGGATATCCGAGGTCACGTAGCCAAGGTGCAGTCGTGTGTGCTGCCATGAGGATGAGGAAGCCTTATTGACAGTCTCTCCGGACTGTCTATATAACGGAGCGTCCCAAGCGGCGGACGTATGCTCCGAATGCGAAACATTTTGTACCACAACATCTGGGGCCAGATGTTGATGTACGAGAGAGGGGCCTCTCTCGCTCGCAGCCCGGATGGACCTGGACGAGCTAGAAACTGGACTAATAGGCTTCCTCCGTTCTCTCCTCTGATCCGCCGTCACTGGGTGTGCACTTGGTTGATTTATAGTGCTCGCATCACGCAAAACTCCTTTCTGGACCGCAATGGACGAACCCGGCTGCCGAACCATTCGATGAATGGACGCTACACCGGGCAAGCTAGCGGACGTCAAAGGCCGTCGATCCTACTAGGGACCTCTTAGGCAATTGACGTATTTCCATGAGCACTTTGCCGCTAGCTCCTCATTAATTGTGACCACGGAGGCACACTTTTGGAAGACATCACGGATACATCACCCTGTTCTTGTTCGTCTGAAATAGAGATTGATAAACTAGAGTGACCCTGTGGAGAAAGGACCGGCATGGCCATTTCCCCACTAACATACCGTGACACACACTTCCCATGCTGTCAACGAAATAAACACTGAACAGGAGTTAGTGCGAGTACACTGACTACATTTGTACAATGATTATGAAAGTCAGAGGAAGATTTCCTCTTATTACAATTGAACAATATCCTTTCATTGTGAAAAGAATACAAAGTCCTAGTACTCGCACCAACCCCTGAAAACAAAAATACATAATAACATGATTCATTAACATAGAAAAAATAATTGAAATCAAAAAATTTTTTGAAAAAATATTTTTTCAGAAAAGCCCAAGTTTCTGAAAAGTAACGTTGAGCCCCAATGGATCCCAAGCCTAAGTGTGGACATAAAATTTTAAAAATATTTTAAAAAATTAATGCAACACTTACGAATAATAATAACGTATCCAGTTATGATTAAACTAACACAGACAAGAAATCCCCCTCCACAGAGGCTGTTGTTGTCAATGTAAACAAGAAGTGTAAAAACACCAGAAACATGACTCCAGGCACTGATAACCCTGGCCCGAAATCAGTTACCAATAATACACTATCTGATGCAAAACAGAGACTTCCAGGGAAGAAACTGCAGAACATCAGATGGTAGATGCAGAACACTACGCCTAAACACCCATGGGTGAGGACGTAAACATGGGGAAAAGAACAGAATTCATTCTGTTATCCAGCTAAAACTCCCAAGAAATTTTAGTAATAATATTACAGAAAATACGCCAAAAGCATGGGAGAATAGCAAGGGGGGACTTAAAGGAAAGGGAGAGAGGAAAACACTGAACAAGCAGTGTAACTTTATAGCAAGAATGACCACAACAGGCCCATGCCTCGAAAGTAGGTAACTTAACATAATTTCATTAAAAAATTTTAAGTTACAGCCCTGATTATTTTCTGTCACTCATTTTTCCTCTCCTCCTTCTATTTCCTCCTTAGATCCACCATTTCTCTAATATTTATGTGTCTGACATCATTTAAACTGAGATTTACAAGCACAAAGATCAGTCAGATGTGAACTGATGAAGGGCCAAACAAAGAATGATAAATGGCGCCAATTCCGGGACCTCCTTGACACTGCGCATGCACAGTAGAGGCGAAGTATGGAGGGCCATTCAGGACATGTTTTCTTTGGTTTTAGATGCAAATTTTGGGGATTGGGGGGCAAAATTTGTGTTTGGCCCTAGATTTTTAAGAGTTAGCACCAGCTATGTCTGGGTCATTGGTACAGTATAAAAATACCCTCCCTCCCTCATCATAAAATTGAGGGAAAATTGACTGAAAAACAAGAAATCTTTTTTATAGACCTAAAAATCACATTTTTTTCTTTGCGCTTATCATGAACATGTATTTTCACTCTAATAATAAAGATGTATTTGAATTATTTAAGACCCCACAAAGTAGATCTTCTGTTTCTCATGCCATGTTTTGTAAAATAGAATGTGGGCGGCCAGTTTTTTATTTTATTTTTTATTTTTGTAATTATTTCTTTGCCATCAAAAGTTCATGTTCTTGGTTTGTTTTATGTTTTAATCCCTCATAATCTACAGAATAGCATGAGTGGTGGGGTATTTCATCCTTGAGTTTTTATTTTTTAAAGTTTGCATTGGTTATATAAAGAGACCATGTGGCAGCCAAAAGGACCATTCAGAAGGGCCTGAGAAACAGATTTTTAACTTTTTTTAGACCTAAACAAATTATGCAAAGAAACACACTGCAACTTAGCACTAAATTACAGGCTGACAAACAGCACTAGACGTGCCATTCAACACGAATGCCCCCATGGGTAGCATAATTGAGGACTGGATTTAAACGCCTATAGCATAATTAACCGTTTACAATATCGCCATATATAGCCACTTGTAATATCTCTACCTCAAAGAGTCTGGGAACATTTAAATTTTATAGGAAATTTCCTTTCTTATTATACCTACGAAAATTGTTTACAACAGGCTTGCACTACAGTGGAAGTCTCTAACTCAGAAGTATACTCTCTATTTTGTTCTTTATCAAGCGATTTGAGAAAGAAAAAGTGGTGCAAAAGCACCAAGAAAAAATAAGCCAAAACTGGGTTGAGTATGGCCAGCACATACTCAGTTGGGGACACTCTTCTCTGTTCTAATCCACGGCTTTCCAGTACCAGTACGCAGATGTATAACCAATGTGTCATTCTATTTGAATCTGCCAATATTGGAGTTACACGAATAAGAAGACTGGGGGGTCTCCAGGTAAACAATTGTGGTAGGTATAATAAGAAAGGAAATTTACTATAAAATTTAAATTTCTTACCAACCTACCTCTCAAATGTTTACAACAGTTTGAATAGACAATAGGTGGAGGGAATCACATAACCAACCCCCACATAACCTGGCTGCACTGGAACCGTGGAGAGAAGAGTACCCAAGGCCTATAAAACCATCGACTCACAAACACTGAAATAGATAATGAGAGATGAGGCATATGGCCATGTGTAACACACAGGCAGAAAGGACTGTAACCAAGCACAGGGATGGAACTGACCCTGAAAGAATATCCTAATGGCTTGGGTTGATAACAGCCTGAGCAGAAGAAAGAGGTCCTCAAGAAAAAAGGTGCTCAGACTGCTCCTGCAACTGACACAGGTAGAAGGTGGAGAGAGTAGATGCATTTCTCCAGTAGGCTGCCTGCATAATGTCTGACAACTTGACGGAGTTAGCATAAGCCCAGGAGGTAGACATTGCACGAACATCAAGGGCAGAAATGCAATTGATAATACAATCGTCCCTCACCAAACGAGCGTATGATGCTCAAATAGCAATGGATTGAGGATAGTGATGAACAGATAATCGGAATCGGCAATCGAAAATGGCTGGTTATGGGGCATTGGCCGATTTTGACAACCGGCAGTTTCTGGTTATTCTATATTTAACACTGACTATTAAAATCTCTTTGATATCTGGCCTTTTCAATAAACTTTCCCCATTCAAAATGTGTGGAGTGCATAGCAGAATATTCAGGGATTTGCAGAGCTGAGATATTACGGAATTTACCATCTGCAATCGGAACGAGATCACCACTATTCCCAGCTGATCAAAGACACTGGTCTTCAAGCATGGTGTTGTACAACGTTGCTTTGGGTACATGTATAAATAAAATGCAATCCGTCGGTAGTCTGTAGGGGATCTGGACGTTTTGTACTTTGAATGTTTCATACTCTTGACGTTTCGTACCCAAGATTGGAGGTTTCGTACCCAAGGAATATTCAGTTCTGTACCCAATTTTTCACTGTCACAAACACGTTCTCAGTTTGTCAAGTTCCTTTTATAGCATGTCAACACCGAAGAAACACATCAAGGGAGGTAACAAGTTGAACAATGAACATTAAATAATATATTCTGACGCCGCGTGCATTTTTGTAAACAATGCACCAAACAACTTCACAACACACATTAACATCAAAGTTATTCAATTAAGACACAAACTATGTTTGCTCAGTATCTTCCTGGTTAATACAGCCAAGTGTAATGTATTCTTACACAAAACCATATTAACACTATTTACCAGAATAAACCACAATCTTCACAAGAGAACAATATCGTGTGATTGTATTGTTTATAACGATCTAATTTGTACTGACTGGTATCGTCGAAGGTGCCCAGAAGCAGGTTGTTCCACAGGCTGTAGGCACGCGACCGATTTTCATGGCCTGGCTGAAACCTCTGGCTGGTCTGATGGTTTAAGCTCCAGAAGGAACTCAAACACAAAGTCAAGAGCTGTCCCCAGGTCAAAGGACTGATGGCTCTCAACGTCAAGTGTGTATGACCCATCTTCAGAGTCGACACATAGCCCATCTCAGGTATACCAGCCGATGCCTCCTATGGTGTATTAACACCAGGGGGAGCAGAAAGTGGACTGCTTCCAATCCCATGGAGGCGGCGCTGCCGAAGGTGCCTAGAAACCACCAGTAGACTCGCTGGAGGCAATGGGAAGGTTCTTCGAAATAACCTGCATGAGTAAGGAGAGGGCCTCCCTAAGCTCATGGCCCGAATCTGCCGGTCTGACGTACGAAGGATCAGGCAAAGTGGCTTCACATCTTAACCAGCGAAGGGCCACAATCCTCAACACCCCATGCAGAATGATGGGTAGCAGCCAAAACACCCGAAGACAGATGCTGATAGGGGTATGAATACCCTGAGGATCTGGAGTGGGGAACTCTGGAGAGTCGCCCCGGACCTCTGAGGGACAGAAGGTCCAGGCTGCACAGATTGTGTTAGTCCCGCTAATAAACTGGCCGAAGGACAAGAATGTGTGGATGGAAGTACAACAGAGACCATGGTGGCCCAAAGCTCAACCTGCTTGGTCTGATGGCTGGGAGACCGAAGCAGAGGAACCGGCCGGCAACCCCATCTGACTTCGCTGAGTTAAAGTGAGGGAAGGTTGAGGCCAAGAAACCACGTTCAACGAAGCAGAAATCCCTGCAGACCGCCACAGGGATATGCCGAGACCGCCTGAAACAGAGACTGATAATGTCACCAGCAGAGTAGCAGGAGGAGTGGATACCTGAGTAGCTGCTGACAAAGGCGGAAAAGTGGAGGGAGCAACTGAGCTCAGCTCCAAAGGAGCAGTTACAACCTTAGTGACAGCCTCAGATGTCAACTGGAGGGGACACCAGTTCCAGAACAGGCATTGCTTTGCCAGAAAATCAGCAGCTACTGTGGCATCCACTGCCAGAAAAGACTGCAAAACCCCCACCGAGGGGGTAGCACTCTCTCCAGACAGAGTCGGTTCGGAAGTCCCCAAATGACTGCGTTCCCCTTCCTCACATGGGAGGAATGGCCATGTGCTCGAACTACAACACCCACATGGTCTTTCAACGGAACACCCATATCAAGTGGAGCATGAATCATGGGAATTATAGAATGATTTATTTATTTATTTATTGGGGTTTAATGACACTTTCCACAGCCAGGATCACCTCGTGTTGGATACAGAATGTTGGAATGACAAAATTACAGACAAGGGTAACACTATGTATATGCCCCAAGCCATGTTACAGCAGTGGCATAAAAAAAGCTGTACAGTAAATGTGAGAAACTCCAAATTTCTAATATCCCTCCTTTATCCTATCCTTCTTCTTTATCCACGTTGACAGGGTGCTTGCTGGAATTTGATATTGCTTTGCAATTACCGACTTTGTTTTGTTTCTGCTTTATAGTTTCATTGAAGCTTCATATTCAGTCTCAAGACTTTTTACATCCAATTTTCACTGGACCCCTTTTACTCAAGTTGCATTTGTTGCAGCCATTTTCAAAACTGAACAATAAATTCATTTTTTCTCCACTTTTAAAGTCATGTTATGGCTTGATTATTTAACATTTATTTATTTATTGGTGTTTAAGGTCACATATTTCTAAACAATGGCCAAGCATTACTGTAACATGAGTATAAAGTCAAGTCCAGCCAATTGTTTATACCCATATTGTCCATTTTAGAAGACTTCCACTCCATACATTGGTGAATAGGTCCTATTTGACCAGTAAAACAGAACTTTTTTGCCACAGTAAACATGCACTGCTGCACTTCCTGAGGTTCCTACAGGTATTTATTTATTTATTTATTTATTTATTTATTTATTAGGGTTTAACCACACTTTTGACAGCCAGGGTCAACTCGTGTCGGACAGTTTTACGGGTGGAGGAGGCCGGAATACCCAGTGAGAACCACTGAGCAACAGCAAGCAACTATCAGACTCCCCAACATACTATCTATTTATTTATTAAGGTTTTACGATACTTTAACAGCCAAGGTCATATCAAGTCAGTGACAGTTTTACGGGTGGAAGCCAGAGTACCCGGAGAGAACCACGAGCAACGAGCAGTTGCCAGCTCCCCAACATCGTAACTCCACACTGCAGCACAGGCAGGGTTAAGATTGGTTGAAGATTTGCACACATTGACGTGCAGTACGCCTTAGTACACGGCGTCATCGCGCCCCCATGTAGACAATCGGGGTTAAGCACCTTGCCCAAGGACACAACGTGGGGGTCTGAATCGATCGCTCAGATGGTCACCCATCCAGGCTCGAAATTGCTTAACTTCGGTGATCTGACGAGAACCGGTTACAGCAATGCCACCATGCCCCTAATGTACTAACACCACAAAAAAAGGGTTTAGGATATATATACTTCAATGAAGACTGACAATAGTCACGGTTGTAAAAACAAGGTGCAATATCTACAACTGTTAACCCTTAATGGCTTGGACAAGGGTCTTGAATTCCCACCATTCCACAGTCTTTATATGTCTAATGGCTTAGCAGTGATTTCTAGTTAAGTCTTGGCTGCCTGTTTAGGCAGCCAAGACTTGACTAGAAACCACTGCCCAGGTAATTTGTCTGTTGTCAGTAAGACCACCTCATGATGGCATGTTCAGGGCATGTGTTCTGAGGTTGGAAAAGTCAGAAATAAGTCTTTAAGGGTTAAAACTGGTGATATTCAATTTCAGATTCATTTGATCCCAAATCCCCTGCTTGATTCAAATCAGGATTCAATTCAACCTAGGGACTGACAAATAGCATTTTTTCACTTGCATGAAATATCAAATCAAATAGGGGTATGGATTTCATATCGACTGAATACCATTCTGTGGTGAAAATATTGTTTCAGAACATCAAACTGATGGTTTGTTGTCAGGTTTTTCAGGATATTCATTAGTTTGTATCCACTGTGTTCAAATGTGCTCTTAAAAAGTGTCCATTCACCTTCATAGAACATATCTGTCTGCTCATTTGCAGGTCATTTTGACCAGGGGGTCCACATTGTGTACAGGGCAGTGGTCAATGTATGATAATGAATATGTGTTCATGGTGGGAGGGGGGGGGGGGGGGGAAACAACATTCAGGTCAAACTATAAGATAGAGTACTTTCCCCTGGCTGGGGTATTGGAAAACTTTTAGATTGGGATCTTGTAGTTGCATCTGGGAAGGTCATACTGCCAAACACTTGATAGGATTCTCAGTCCAGCTCTCAGAGAAGCTCATGAACTTGTTTGTTTTATTTCACTGATCGTTCAGACTGTTTGTTTCACCTATCCTATAAAACGCTTTCTGGCTGATAGTTAAAAACCCTTTCCTTTTAAACATCATTTCCAATCTTGACGAATTTTTTCCTGAGGTTTTTCAGTCTTTCCTACATCACGCTAATACTTTTTCTCCAAGTAGCTAAGAGCGGTAGGAAATCTAAATTAATAAAAAAAAATATAAACCTTGCAAAATTTCTTGTAGCTTGTTTCAGAGCTTGTTGTTTCTTAGCTCTATGAGCTTTACTTGCTTTCTCTGCCAACTCCATTGCCAGTCTATCACGTTTCGGAACCTCGGGAATCTGTAAAAGACATCAAAACAAAATATGAATTAAGCTATTAAAAAAAAATACTGGTTTCTCAGGCACCAAAAATTATACTTCATCACTCTTTTTTTCACTTGGAAATCTCTTCAGTGAAACTACTTTGCACTTGCAGGACTAAACATTTACCCAACTATACCCAACAACCAAGGCTTGAGTTATAATGCAAAAACATTAATAGGGACTGTTTTGTAAGTATAACAAGGGATATAGTTGGTTAAATTAGCAATTTTGCAATTGCAGTATGGGAAATTTTCACTGCAGTAAACGTTGTTTTGTCCACAGAATAGTGTAAGAAGTTAAATTAATAGTTCCAACTATTTTCAGGGCTATTTTATAGATTAACAGAAAAAAGCCCCTCTCTCTCATCATAAAGTTGAAGAAAACTTAAAAAATTTATAGTAATTTATATATTTTTTATACTTACCAATGACCCAGACATAGCTGGTGCTAACTCTTAAAAATATAGGGCCAAACACAAATTTTGCCCCCCAATCCCCAAAATTTGCATCTAAAACCAAAGAAATCATGTCCTGAATGGCCCTCCATACTTCACCTCTCCTGCGCATGCGCAGTGTCAAGGACGTCCCAAAATTGGCGCCATTAATCATTCTTACCACCAGTGCCTGGTAAGCACTATGTCCTCAGCGGGGAGGTATGAGTTCCCAACTCCTGGGAGGGCCATCTCCGTCTGGGTCATTGGTAAGTATAAAAAATATATAAATTACTATAAATTTTTTAAGATTTTTATACTGTACCAATGACCCAGACATAGCTGAATAGTAAAAAGGCTGGAGGGCCCAGGACATAGAGGAAGATCCAATAAGCTCAACTATATAAAATAGAGTCATCTCCTGGAGGAGAAAAGGAGAAATAGGCTTCACGTGTATCTTTCTTATTTATGATAAATTAGAAAGACACAATACCTTCTATAATTGAGCATCATAACATCCATATTCTCTATTAATATCCGGTATAATTCTTATACTAATTATTTTTAAAGTAAGCCAATAAATAAAGTTAGTCCAGAGAATTGAGACTCTTTATACTCTTTTAAAAGTGTCCGAGGATAGTATAATAACACCCGTTTGACACGTGACATATTCAAATGCTATACTTTAAAACTATGACATGAATGAATTTTAAAAACATAACTTCACTTAAGAAACCATCCCAGTAACAGCTCAGAATTACTGACTCCGGAGGAGGTATCCCCTTGTTTTCAAAATAAAACAGGTGACCCAACAGAACACCCTCCCCCCCCCCCTTTTTCTTGCCCTGGGTCAAATAGCCCAGAGCGAAGAGGGCAGCAGAACGGAGTCACTGCCGGAACATAAAGCCTACATAGCTATAGTTGCAAATGTTAAGTGATCGACATTCTGAGCAGCTGATAATGGACCTAAATAATGCAGGTCTCCAGAAATGGATTCAATATTTCTGAGATAAAAATTCGTGAATGTGGATGGCTGAGACCAATATGCAGCCTACTTTAATCTATAATAGCAATACTATTTACGTAAGCCCAAGATGTAGAAGAGCTCTTACTTCATGAGCCGAAATCTTAAGCACGGACTGCTGAGTTAAGGATAGATTATCTTAAGCAGTACCGATAGTTAACTGAATGCATAAAGTAATAGAATGGACCGTAATGATCTTTCTATTAGGCATCAGAGCCAGAAGAAGCTTTACGTCCTACTGATAAAGTGAGATCTGTTAATAAATACATAAAGGTCTATCCGGACAGAGTAAAGGCCTATGCCCGCTCGAAGACGGAAGGACCTTAAAAACAATAGGTTCCGGATATTATTAGGAGCCTGATTCTTAATCAAAAATACAACATTAGTAGTAAAGGTAATAGAGTTTCCGATACTACGAAAGTGAGAATCGTCCACCAATATTGCATGAAGCTCACTGACTCTTCAGCAGAAGAGAAGACTAAGAGAATTGCTGCCTTCAAAGGCCAGAATTTGAAACTACAGACTCAAGGGGTTCAAATGGTTGCATTAGTTAATAAGAACCCAAGCTGAATTCCCAATAGGAATTAATCTAATGATTCTAGGTCTCTTATCGCAAAGTTTCAAACTAACTTAGATAAAGAGACATTAGGCTCAACTGTAAACTATCATGGTGTGCATAGGTATCAGATAACACAGACCTATAACCTTTAAAAGTAACTGGCTGCAGATGATCTCGTTAAACAAGTATACTAGAAAGTTTGCAATGACTGGTATGGAGGGATCAAAAATATCAACATAAAGATCCCTACACCAACGGCGGAAGACCCTCCACTTTAGCCGCATAGTATAGCGAAGAGGAGGTCCTTCTACAGTTAGGAATCGCGTCCACTGCTCGTCCTGTACAATGCTTGCCATGCAAGAAGGACCACACAACGGAATACGGTAAGGTTGAGACCTTGCGGGTTGTGATAGAGTTGACATGATTTCCCCAGCGAAAAAAGATCCTCTCGTGGAGGAAGTTTCTGCGGTAAGTCCCACAGCAGACATCTAAGTAAATTTATCCACCGTCTCTGTGGAGACAGAGATGCTACCAACAGAATTGTATTGTGAATGAATAATCCTAGCAATACTTGCTGAATCAACAGCGGTGGAGGATACGCATATCCTATCATCACGTCCTACTAGATCGATAGAGCGTTAACTATATATGCTCGGGGATCCGGACATGGTGACACATACATCTACAATTGATTGGAGAATTGTGTCGCAAATAAATCATCACTGAGCACTCCCATTGATAGCAAATCTGATTGAATACCTGTTTGTTGAGAGTCCATTCCGACGGCAACAAACGACCCTTACGTGAAAGGGAGTCTGCTAATACGATCCGACGACCGAGAATATGACGAACTGAAACAGAACTTGGTGTTCTATAACAAACAGAAGGATTCTTTCCGTTAAAATCTATAACGGAACCGAATGAGTGCCTCCCTGGTTCCGGATATACGCAACTACTGTCGTATTATCGGACAGGATTTGAAAATGCGTTTCTGAATAAAATTCATCCAATGACGTAGTGCAAGCCAAAATAATATTCTTCCTTGGAAGTTAAGTGCTTGCCCAAAAACTGCGGAACCCAATGACCCTGGCACTTCAAATCCACTGGGATCAAAATTGTGTCCCAACCTGTTTGACTGGTGTCCGTCATAATCGAAAAACTCGGATCCGGCAACTACAGTGGAACTCTCTGAGTCAACCATCGAATGTTTGCCCACGTCTGAATCTCTTGTTACACTTGATTGACAAGAGAACGTGTATATCGAGCAATTCAAGATTGCTGAAAGGTTGCCGTCGAAGAGAAGCTTCTCCGAGACCGAAGCGACTCTGAGAGAGTTCTTCACCTTACTATCCACGCGCGTGGATGTAGCTAGGGCTGCGTCACGTCTAACCAACTCCAGGTTGCCACTGAAGGGTGGAGTTATACGTGGAAAAACTACTGCCCCTGAAAGAAATCTCATTGAGGATCATATCCTGGAATTCTTTCTCTTGAAGACGTAATGATAACGCCTCAGTAAGGTGGTGTACGTATGATAAAGCGTCTAAGTTAAGTCTATTATACATCATTGTCGTTTCCAACATCGTGGTTGGAATTGACATAGACGGCGAAAAAGATAATTCCCAGTCTTTAGCCTCGCCGTCTTAGACGCAAAGGAACTCTCGGTATGCCCAGTTCTGCCAATAAAAAATAATTTTCCTAGAATTCACGAAAGGCAGAATAGAGCACTGCAGACAAGAAACTAGACTAGCATGTTGGTAGCAAGCTTATATATAGCGTCGTTCAATAATTCGAATGTTCTAACATTATTGGACTGCGTCGGCAACTCAGGGACAATGTCCCTGAACCGATCCAAAACTCCATGTCCAATGATGCTATTAGTCTCTTATCCAGCATCGCAGCAATGTAGTCCGACGGAACCTCTGGAAGATAATGCCGGAAGATATGTATGGTAGCTTCTGTTGTTCCGAAAGGGAAAGCTCGAAATCGTCCGAATCCCTTTCGCCATCCTGTCGGACCCTATGAAGTGTTCGGTCGTCCGTACCTGATGCAACAGCAGAGCACACCGACCCAGCGCCGTCGGATTATTCCTGATCCGACCGAGAATCTGTCGTTTGCTGGGATGCTACGATAAGCTGTGCTATCTTGGATTGCACGTCCGTCACTGAGGCCTGTGGAGAAGCGGTCTTACGATGCATTGCCGCTGGAAGCTCCGTGTTCGTTACCCCGTGCATACTTCTATTATGCGAGCGACCGGAGTGTGCAGGCCTCGTGTCCCTTGGCTACCGGATGGCGTGACCTGTTCGCCATGGAATCACTGAATGACGAAGCTGGCCGGATACTCGAGGTCACGTAGCCAATGTGCGGTCGTGTGCACTGTTGTGAGGATGAGGAAGCATTATCGACAGTCACTCGGACTGTCTATATAACGGAGCGTCCCGAGCGGCGGACATACGCTCCGAATGTGAAATGTCTGTACCACAACATCCGGTCCCATATGTTGTTGCATGAGAGAGGGATCTCTCTCGCTCGCTGCCCGGACGGACCGGACGAGCTAGGAACCGGACTAACAGGCTTCCTCCGATCACTCCTCTAATCCGTCGTCACTGGGTGTGTACTAAAGTCTATTATAGTGCTCGCATCACCCAAATCTCCTTCCTAGACCGCAACAGACGAACCCGACTGCCGAACCATTCGATGAATGGACGCTACACTGGGTGAGCTAGCGAATGTCAACTCCGTCGATCCTACTAGGGACCTCTTAGGCGATTGACGTAATCCATGAGCACTAATTGCCGCTAGCTCTTCATTAACTATGACGACAGAGGCACAATTTTGAAAGACATCTCAGTAATTTTGCTAACAAGAAACCAGACATGCTTGTAAATAACAAGCATATAAAAATATATATAGCGTCGTTCAATAAATCGAAAGTATCTGAGACATTATTGGACTGTGTCGGAACTGAGGGACGATGTCCCTGAACCGAACCAAAAATCTCTATGTCCACCGACGCTATCAGTTTCTTATCCGGTATCGCAGTCTTCTGGTCCGACGAAGAACCTCTAGAAGATGAAGTCGGATGACATATACAGCAGCTTATGTTGTTCCAAAAGGGAAAGCTCGAAATCCTCCGAATCCCTTTCGGCATCCCGTCGGACCGTACGAAATTTTCGGACGTCCGCACCTGATGCTTCCGCGGAGCATCCCGACCCAGCGTCGTCGGATATTGCATGATGCGACAGAGATTCTGTCGTTGCTGGGATGCTGTGATAAGTTGTGCTATTTGGGAGAGCATGTCCGTCACCGAGGCCTGTGCAGAAGCGGTCTTACGATGCCTTGCCGCTGGAAGCTCCGTGTACGTTGACTCCCGCATACTTTCTGATGCGAACGTCCGGAGTCTCCAGGCCTCGTGTCCCTGGCTATCGGATGGCGTGACCTGGGCGCCGAGGATTCTCTGATTGGCGAAGTTGACTGGATATCGGAGGTCACGTAGCCAAGGTGCGGTCGTGTGCACTGCCATGGGAATGAGGAAGCCTTATTGACAGTCTCTCCGGACTGTCTATATAACGGTGCGTCCCGAGCGGCGGACGTATGCTCCGAATGCAAAACATTTTGTACCACAACATCTGGGGCCAGATGTTGATGTACGAGAGAGGGGCCTCTCTCGCTCGCAGCCCGGATGGGCCTGGACGAGCTATGAACCGGACTAAAAGGCTTCCTCCGTTCTCCCCTCTAATCCGCTGTCACTGGGTGTGCACTTGGTTGTTTTATAGTGCTCGCATCACCCAAAACTCCTTTCTAGACCGCAACGGACGAACCCGGCTGCCGAACCATTCGATGAATGGACGCTACACCGGGCGAGCTAGCGGACATCAAAGGCCGTCGAACCTACTAGGATCCTCTTAGGCAATTGACGTATTTACATGAGCACTTTTCCGCTAGCTCTTCATTGATTGTGACGACGGAGGCACACTTTTGGAAGACATCACGGATACATCACCCCGATCATGATCGTCTGAAATAGAGATTGATAAAGTAGAGTGACCCTGCGGGGAAAGGACCGGAATGGCCAATTCCCCACTAACATACCGTGACACACGCTTCCCATGTTGTCATCAAAATTAACACATACAGAACAGGAGTTAGTGCGAGTACACTGACTACATTATACAATGATTATGAAAGTCAGAGGAAGATTTCCTCTTATTACAATTGAACAATATCCTTTCATTGTGAAAAGAAAACAAAGTCCTAGTACTCGCACCAATCCCTGACAATCAAAATACATAATAACATGATCCATTAACATAGAAATGAAAGAGTCAATGACACTGTAGCTCAACTTGTGTAAGACATGTACATGTATAGTATGTGACACAGCAATGACAAACATCTAGGTAATGACCTGATAACAAAGGTACACGTAAAGTATTGGAACGGGCTGTACATAAATGCTGACCGTAGCCTGTAACAAATATATAGGTGAAGTATTGTAAAAGTGGGGTGACAGTTAGATGCTAAATTAGAAAAGAAATCTTTGAGTCCCAGAGTGGGTCTGACTGAACCCAAGAATATTTGTTCTCATAGCACAGTGATAACAAAGGCACCCAAAAACACTCGTTCTTGTCACAAGGTGATAACAAAGGTACCTGAAGAAGTTTCGTGAAGTTCAGTTCATAAATACAGACTCCAGCCCGAGTCGTATTGACATGTGCACTTACTGTGTATAAGTAGCACTGAACAAATCAAAGTTCATCTAATTTGCATAATTTCTGCACAAGAAAAAAAACCCTGTATTGTATGTGATGTATTCCATGTTACTAAACATTCATACAAAAATTTATTCAAATCAGAACTTTCAAACAGAAGTTCTGTACAAAAAACTGATTGCACTAATTTTGGTACAAAAAGGCTGCCCGCATCCATCTTGAAGAACGACCCACGGTGATAACAAAGGTACCCAAGAAGTTTCGTAAAGATCAGTTCATAAATACGGCCTCTATCCTGAGCCGTATAGAAGTTGTGTACAAAAAAACTGATTGGACCCAATTTCGGTACAAAATGGCCACTGGCAGCCATCTTGAATTTTGGACTGCACCCAGAAACACTCGTTCTCATCCCAAGGTGATAACAAAGGTACCCAAGAAGTTTTGTGAAGATCGGTTCATAAATGCAGCCTCTAGCCCGAGCTGTATTGATACATGCTCTTACTGTGTATAAGTAGCACTGAATAAATCAAAGTTCATCTAATTTGCATAATTTATGCTCGAAAAAAAACCCTGTATTATATGTGATGTATTCCATGTTACTAAACATTCATACAGAAATTTATTCAAATCAGAACTTTCATACAGAAGTTTTGTACAAAAAACTGATTGCACTAATTTTGGTGCAAAATGGGCGTCGGCAGCCATCTGGAATTCTGGACCGCACCCCAAAACACTCGTTCTCGTCCCAAGGTGATAACAAAGGTACCCAAGAAGTTTTGTGAAGATCGATTCATAAATACAGCCTCCAGCCCTAGCCGTATTGACATGTGCACTTACAGTGTATAAGTAGTACTGAATAAATCAAAGTTCATTTAATTTGCATAATTTCTGCACGAGAAAAAAACCTGTATTATATGTGATGTATTCCATGTTACTAAACATTCATACAATTTATTCAAATCAGAGCTTTCATACAGAAGTTCTGTACAAAAAACTGATTGCACTAATTTTGGTACAAAATGGCTGCTGGTGGCCATCTTGAATTTTGGATTGCACCCCAAAACACTCGTTTTCATCCCACAGTGATAACAAAGGTGCCTAAGAAGTTTTGTAAAGATCAGTTCATAAATACATCCTCTAGCCTGAGACCTATAGAAGTTTTGTACAAAAAACTGATTGGACCTAATTTTGGTACAAAATGGCCACTGGCAGCCATCTCGAATTTTGGACCACACCCAGAAACACTCGTTCTCGTCCCAAGGTGATAACAATGGTACCCAAGAAGTTTCATGAAGATCGGTCCATAAATACATCCTCAAGCCCGAGCCGTATTGACATGTGCACTTACTGTGTATAAGTAGCACAGAATACATCAAAGTTCATCTAATTTGCATAATTTTTGCACGAGAAAAAAACCCGTATTATATGTCATGTATTCCATGTTACTAAACATTCATACAAAAATTTATTCAAATCAGAACTTTCATACAGAAGTTCTCTCCAAAAAACTGACTGCACTAAATAAAGTACAAAATGGCTGCTGGTGGCCATCTTGAATTTCGGATTGCACCCAAAACCACTCGTTCTCGTCCCACGGTGATAACAAAGGCACCCAAGAAGTTTCGTAAAGATCAGTTCATAAATACGGCCTCTAGCCTGAGCCGTATTGGCATTTGTAGTTACAGTGCTGAAAGTAACATTAAATAGATCAAAGTTAGTCTAATTGGCATAATTTATGCACGAGAAAAAAACCTGTATTATATGTGATGTATCCCATGGTCCTAAATATTCACACAAAAAATTATTCAAATCAGTGCTTTCATATGGAAGTTCTGCGCAAAAATCTGCTTGCACCTAATTTTGTACAAAATGGCTGCCAGCGGCCATCTTGAATTTCAGACCGTCCCCAAAACACTCGTTCTTGTCCCACGGTGATAACAAAGGTACCCAAGAGGTTTCGCAAAAGATCGGTTCATAAATATGGCCTCTAGCCCGAGCCGTATTGGCATTTGCATGAAAGTAACACTAAATAAATCAAAGTTAGTCTAATTTGCATAATTTACGCACGAGAAAGAAACCTGTATTATATGTGGTGTATCCTATGGTACTAAACATTCCTACAAAAAATTATTCAAATCAGAGCTTTCGTATGGAAGTTCTGCACACAAAAAATCTGATTGCACCTAATTTTGTACAAAATGGCTGCCAGCGGCCGTCTTGAATTTCGGACCCGACCCCAAAACACTCGTTCTCATCTCACGGTGATAACAAAGATACCCAAGAAGTTTTGTAAATATCGGTTCATAAATACGGCCTAACCCTACCCACCCCTAACCCAAAGCTAACCCTAGCCACATAACTCTAACACCCCTTCACTGACCCCCACCCCTAAACCCCACTCTGGAATGCCCTAACCCTACTCTACATTTATCCACCCCCCACCCCCACCCCAACTACCCCCACAATAAGAGATTATGTTACATGGCTAGCCACGTAACAGACTTTAGCCACATAAGTATCCTGTTTTACTAACTCGTAGCCACATAAGTAGTCATTTGTGTGTGCGAACAGATGGACGACGGGCCATGACAATACCTCAAATTTGGCTTCGCCAAAGTTGAGCTAAAAATGGTTTTAAAAAGTACTTCTAAGTTTGCAGGTGACATAACACAACACGAATAGTGATAACATTGACGACGGTAAATATCAGTTAAATGACAAATTCTGCATATTAGTGGATCCACTATATATAAGGTTCCATTTTTCATTGTTTTCCATGTCAACTGAATCGACCTGTTAATTCACTACTGCACAATCTGGAGCAATTATCGTCCCAATATACATGCATGCTAAATGAAATACATGTACAGTGAAGCTCACTTAACTGTATATCTCTTAACTGAATAATCCTGTTAACTGAATATAATTTCCAAACACCAAACCATTTACCATACTTTCAGTGCAAATTTGACCTATTAATTGCATATGGGTTATATAGTAAACTCCTGCTAACTGAATATAACATCATTCAATATGTCATGGAATTACTCTGAAGATGACCAAATTCTCTTTGTTTAGAGACATAGTTGGCCTCAATACACCCATTACAGGCATTTAATCTATTATATCTTGTTTGTTTGTCAACCGTAATGTCTGCCCGAGCCCAAAACTAGAAAACCTTTAGCACAGTCTACAGGTCATATTTATAAAGGGATTTCATTGTAACTTGGTAGGATGACTCAGTCTAATGTCTAGATGAGAACGTCCTATTTTGGCCATGATCATTCAACCGTGATGGTTGCACAGGCCTGTGACCTAGATTTGTTCAGCACAGTCGATAGTTCATATTTATGAAGTGATTTCATTGTAACTTGGAAGGATAACTCAATATGATGTCTAGATGAGACTTTCCTATTTTGGTCATAATCAGTCAGCCTTTACCGCCACCTGGTCACCTGACCTGGATTCATTTAGTACTGTCTACAGGTTCTTTTTATAAAGGGATTTAATTGTAACTTGGTATGATATCTAGATGAGACTGTCCTATGAATGGTAAATAGGTTGGAGGGCCTAGGACATAAAGAAAATCCAATCACTCAATCACTTCTAACAGATTATCTCCTACAGGAGAATAGGAGAGAACGGAACTACATATGTTTTTCATATTTATTTAAATAAGAAAGACATAACACCAACAATGTAATTGAGCCTAACTCAATATATATTTCTCCATTTAATGCCAGCATAACCCATTATGCTAATTCCATGAAGGGAAGCCAATATATAAAGATAGTCCAGAAAATGAGACTCTTTATACTCATTTAAAAGTGTCCGAGGATTGTATATTAATGCTCGTTTGACACGTGACGTATACAAATGCTTCAGACCAAGCTACACTTTAAAAATATTACATAAATGAAAGAGTCAATGACTCTGTAGCTCAACTTGGATATGACAGGAATTAGTACTTGCTGTGACCAAGACAACTGAATAATGAATATGACAGGAATTAGTATTTGTTTTGGCCCAGTCAACAATAATAAAAGAATTACAAGGTGACTGTAATGGACTACAGATTAAGACCAATCATTGTAGATTATTATTTTTGTGTGGAAATTTTCAGTCCCAAACAAAATATTTTCAGACTAAAATTTTTTCTTCTTCTTCTTCTTAAAATTGACCAAAATGCATCAAAACACAAAAAACTAATTTCCGTATTTTGGTCAAAAATTTTCTAAGTCCCACCAGGACCCCAAATTTTCAGTGTAAAAAATTTTTTTTTTTTTTTGTCTTAAAATTGACCAAAATGCATAAAAAACCAAAAAACTAATTTCCGGATTTTGGTCCAAAATTTTCTAAGTCCCACCCGGACCCCTAATTTGCATAATTTATTCACGAGAAAAACTCTGTATTATATGTAATGTATCCCATGGTACTAAACATTCATACAAAAATTTATTCAAATCAGATCTTTCATTTGGAAGTTCTGCGCAAAAATCTGATCGCACTTAATTTTGAACAAAATGGCTGCTAGCGGCCATCTTGAATTTCAGGCTGGACCCCAAAACACTCCTTCTCATCCCACAGTGATCACAAAGGTACCCAAGAAGTTTCGTGAAGATCGGTTCATAAATACGGTCTCTAGCCCGAGCCGTATTGGGATTTGCACTCACAGTGCTGAAAGTAACACTAAATAAATCAAAGTTAGCCTAATTTGCATAATTTACACACAAGAAAAAAACCTGTAATATATGTAATGTATCCCATGGAACTAAACATTCATACAAAAAATTATTCAAATCAGAGCTTTCATATGGAAGTTCTGTACAAAAAACAGATTTCGGCATCGTCGGTACAAAATGGCTGCTGGCAGCCATCTGGAATTTGGAACTGCACCCAAAAACACTCGTTCTCGTCCCACGGTCATAACAAAGGTACCCAAGAAGTTTCGTAAAGATTTGTTCATAAATACGGCCTCTAGCCCGAGCCATAGCAGCTTGGCACTTACAGCTCTGAAAGTAACACTAAATAAATCAAAGTTAGTCTAATTTGCATAATTTATGCACGAGAAAAAAACCCGTATTATATGTGATGTATCCCATTGTACTATACATTTATACAAAACTTTATTCAAATCAGAACTTTCATACAGAAGTTCTGTACAAAAAACTGATTTTTGCATCATCGGTACAAAATGGCCACTGGCAGCCATCTTGAATTTCGGACCACACCCAAAAACACTTGTTCCCGTCCCAGGGTCATAACAAAGGTACCCAAGAAGTTTCGTAAAGATCGGTTCATAAATACGACCTCTAGCCCGAGCCATAGCCAATTGTTGACGTACGCGCAGACGGACAGACGGACGACGGGCCATGACAATAGCTCAAATTTGACTTCGTCAAAGTTGAGCTAAAAATAATTGAAATCAAAAAATTTTGAAAAAATATTTTTTCAGAACAGCCCAAGTTTCTGAAAAGTAACGTTGAGCCCCAATGGATCCCAAGCCTAAGTGTGGACAAAAATTCTAAAAATATTTTAAACAATTTATGCAACACTTACGAACAATAATAATGTATCTAGTTATGATTAAATTAACATCAAGATATTATTTTGAAGAAATCCCCCCTCACACAGAGGGCTGTTGGAAATGTAAACAATAAGTGTAAAAACACCAGATCAAGACTCCAGGCACCCTGGCCCGAAATCAGTTACCAATAATACACTATCTGATGCAAAACAGAGACTTCCAGGGAAGAAACTGCAGAACATCAGATGGTAGATGCAGAACACTACGCCTAACCACCCATAGGTGAAGACGTAAACATGGGAAAAAGAACAGAATTCATTCTGTTATCCAGCTAAAACACCCAAGAAATTTTAGTAATAATATTACAGAAAATATGCCAAAAGCATGGGAGAATAGCAAGAGGGGACTTAAAGGAAAGGGAGAGAGGAAAACACTGAACAAGCAGTGTAACTTGATAACAAGAATGACCACAACAGGCTGTTGCCTCGAAAATAGGTAACTTAACATAATTTCATTAAAAAATTTTAAGTTACAGCCCTGATTATTTTCTGTCACTCATTTTTCCTCTCCTCCTTCTATATCCTCCTTAGAATCACAATTTTACTAATATTTATGTGTCTGGCATCATTTAAACTGAGATTTACAAGCACAAAGATTAGTCAGATGTTAACTGATGAAGGGCCAAACAAAGAATGATTAATGGCGCCAATTTCGGGACGTCCTTGACACTGCGCATGCGCAGTAGAGGTGAAGTATGGAGGGCCATTCAGGACATGATTTCTTTGGTTTTAGATGCAAATTTTGGGGATTGGGGGGCAAAATTTGTGTTTGGCCCTATATTTTTAAGAGTTAGCACCAGCTATGTCTGGGTCATTGGTACAGTATAAAAATATTGCCTGAAAAACAAGGAGCAACAGCACCGTTATCCCCAGCTGAGAAGTGCTTTACTAATCAGAAATCGTAAAAATTAAAAACTTCTAAGTCGAAAAAAGTAAAAAAAGGCCCCTAACTCTGGAAATGAAAGTGTCATTGACACTACTGTAGCTTAACTTGACTGTGTGTAGTATTTGATGAAAAAGATAATGTTCAATGTTTATGAAAGGATTATCAAATAAGACAAGAATTGTGATCACTGAGAATATGTTAATTTCTGTTCCATATATGCCATGTTTTCAATAAGAATAATTTGAGGTGTAGACTGTATTAAAGAACTGAGGCCTGGGTTAATGTGGCCCTCACAGTTAATGTATGTCAACCAAAGTTAACATGTTACACTAAAAACATTCCAAAATGAGTCATCCTACCAAATTACAATGAAATTCCTTCATAAATATAACTTGTAGACTTTGCTAAGGGAATCTTGGTCACATGGCGGTTTGGCGTTCATGGTTGACCAATCATTACCAAAATAGGAATCTCATCTAGATATCATACCAAGTTATCCAACCAAGTTACAATGAAATCCATTCATAAAAACAACCTGTAGACAGTGCTAAAGGAATCTACGTCAAGTGATCAGGCGGCAGAAACAGATGACCGAACGTGACCAAATTAGGACAGTTTCATCTAGACATCATACCGAGTTATCTTTTCAAGTTACAATGAAATCACTTCATAAATATGAACTGTAGACTGTGTTAAACAAATCTAGGTCATGTGCCTGCGCATTTATCACGGTTGAGCAATCACGGCCAAAATAGGCTGCTCTCATCTAGACATTATACTGAGTCATCCTACAAATTTGCAATGAAATCCCTTCATAAATGCACGCTTTCGACTGTTCTAAAGGAATCTAGGTAATGGGCCCCTGTAACCATCACGGTTGACTGAACCCAACCAAAATATGATGTTCTCATCGAGACATTATACAGAGTCATCATACAACATTACAATAAAATACCTTCACAAATACAACCTGTAGACTCTGCTAAAGATTTTCGGGTTTTGGGTCTGCGCAGCTGTCACAGTTTACTGATTGCGACCAAAAGGGGACGTTCTCATCTAGACTTTATACGGAGTCATCCTACCCAGTTACAATGAAATTCCTTCATAAATATGACCTGTCGACTGTGCTAAAGGTTTTTGAGTTTGGGCTCACGTACCCATCATATTTGACCGATCATGACCAAAAGGGGAAGTTCTCATCTAGACATTAAACGGAGTCATTCTACCATGTTAGGGAAATCCCTTTATAAATATGACCTATAGACTGTGCTAAAGGTTTTTGGGTTAGGGGCTTGTGAAGTGTGGCTGTCACGGTTGACCTGTCGTGACCAAAAGGGGACGTTCTCATCCAGACATGACCTCGGAACCTGCAAATGAAATTTCGTGATGATCGAAAAAAGAACTACGGGGTGTAGCCTGTGCTAAAGAAAATGTGAACAGACTCACAGACTTCTGCACTCATGATGGCAACAGCTTATCTTGACTTTGTCAAGATAAGCTAAAAATATTGGCCAAAACTTGTTACTTGTGAATATCCTTTCCCCCAGGATGGTCTATACAAAAATGTTTGCATTAGATGTGACCTCTCTGGTAAAGCAGGGCTTATATTTTCATCTACATTTGGGAGAATCTATTTGGATTCTCATGAAAATGGGAGCAAGAATCCATACATGTTATAAGTGTCCAAGGATCTCATGAGGCCCCCATGAGGCCCCCATGGTTGAACCTCTGTTGTATTCCTAGCAAAGCTGTAGTGAGAATCTATGTGGATTCTCTGATTCTCGTTGAAGTATAAGCCCTGTAAAGAGCTGTGTTGTTTATCAGTTTTGTAAGTCTGTTTCATTTTTTTTTAAAAAAACAAAACGTTGTTTGTCACAATAAATGAAAATTAGTTTCACAAAAATGAACCAGTTTTCAATACGACAGAGAAAACTGCCATTTTGGTCAGCTTTGCATTCTTCAAATTCAGGAATGAGACATCTGGTAAATTTGTGTAAGTCTCTCAGGTGATATGTTAGGGAGTAAAACAAAATACTTTGCAACAACAGTACGAGTATATATTCAATTGGATTTATCCCACTAAACCGAATAGAAAATGATCATATACATGCATTTATTGAAATAATTTCTACCAATATTTAAATGAAAGTGTCAATGACACTGTAGCTCAACTTGTCAAGACAAAGACATGTACATGTATAGTATGTGATACAGCAATGACAAACATCTAGGTAATGACCTGATAACAAAGGTACATATAAAGTATTGTAACGGTCTGTACATAAATACTGACTGATGCCTGTAACAAATGTATAGGTAAAGTATTGTAAAGGTGGGTGACAGTCAGATGCTAAACTAGAAAAAAATCTTTGAGTCCCAGAGTGAGTCTGACTGAATCCCAAAATATTTGTTATCATAGCACAGTGATAACAAAGGCACCCCAAAACACACTCATTCCTGTCCCAAGGTGAAAACAAAGGTACCCAAGAAGTTTCGTGAAGATCAGTTCACAAATATGAGCTGTATAGAAGTTGTGACAAAAAACTGATTGGACCTAATTTCAGTACAAAATGGCCACTGGCAGCCATCTTGAATTTTGGACCGCACCCAGAAACACTCTTTCTTGTCCCAAGGTGATAACAAAGGTACCCAAGAAGTTTTGTGAAGATCGGTTCATAAATACAGCCTCTATCCCGAGCCGTATTGACATGTGCACTTACAGTGTATAAGTAACACTGAAAAAATCAAAGTTCATCTAATTTGCATATTTTCTGCACGAGAAAAAAACCCATACTATATGTGATGTATTCCATGTTACTAAACATTCATACAAAAATTTATTCAAATCAGAACTTTCATACAGAAGTTCTGTACAAAAGACAGACTGCACTAATTTTGGTACAAAATGGCTGCTGGTGGCCATCTTGAATTTTGGACCACACCTAAAAACACTCGTTCTCATCCCACGGTGATAACAAAGGTACCCAAGAAGTTTCGTAAAGATCGGTTCATAAATACGGCCTCTAGCCTGAGCCGTATAGAAGTTGTGTACAAAAAACTGATTAGACCTAATTTCGGTACAAAATGGCCACTGGCAGCCATCTTGAATTTTGGACCACACTCAGAAACACTCGCTCTCGTCCCAAGGTGATAACAAAGGTACCCAATACGTTTTGTGAAGATCGGTTCATAAATACAGACTCTAGCCCGAGCCGTATTGACATGTGTCCTTACTGTGTGTAAGTAGCACTGAAAAAATCAAAGTTCATCTAATTTGCATAATTTCTGCACGAGAAAAAAACCCGTATTATATGTGATGTATCCCATGGTACTAAACATTCACACAAAAAATTATTCAAATCAGCGCTTTCATATGGAAGTTCTGTGCAAAAATCTGATTGCACCAAATTTTGTACAAAATGGCTGCCATCGGCCATCTTGAATTTTGGACCGGTCCCAAAAACACTCGTTCTCGTCCCACGGTGATAACAAAGGTACCCAAGGAGTTTCGTCAAGATCGATCCATAAATATGGCCTCTACCCCGAGCCGTATTGGCATTTGCACTTACAGTGCTGAAAGTAACAACAAAAAACATCAAAGTTAGTTTAATTTGCATAATTTCTGCACAAGAAAAAAACCCGTACTATATATGAGGTATTCCATGTTACTAAACATTCATACAAAAATTTATTCAAATCAGAACTTTCATACAGAAGTTCTGTACAAAAGACTGATTGCACTAATTTTGGTACAAAAATGGCTGCTGGTGGCCATCTTGAATTTCGGACCACACACAAAAACACTCGTTCTCATCCCACGGTGATAACAAAGGTACCCAAGAAGTTTCGTAAAGATCGGTTCATAAATACGGCCTCTAGCCTGAGCCGTATAGAAGTTGTGTACAAAAAACTGATTAGACCTAATTTCGGTACAAAATGGCCACTGGCAGCCATCTTGAATTTTGGACCGCACCCAGAAACACTCGTTCTCGTCCCAAGGTGATAACAAAGGTACCCAAGACGTTTCGTGAAGATCGGTTCATAAATACAGACTCTAGCCCGAGCCGTATTGACATGTGTACTTACTGTGTGTAAGTAGCACTGAAAAAATCAAAGTTCATCTAATTTGCATAATTTCTGCACGAGAAAAAAACCCATATTATATGTGATGTATCCCATGGTATTAAACATTCACACAAAAAATTATTCAAATCATTGCTTTCATATGAAAGTTCTGTGCAAAAATCTGATTGCACCAAATTTTGTACAAAATGGCTGCCATCAGCCATCTTGAATTTCAGACCGGACCCCAAAACACTCGTTCTCATCCCACGGTGATAACAAAGGTACCCAAGGAGTTTCGTAAAGATCGGTTCATAAATACAGCCTCTAGCCCGAGCCATATTGGCATTTGCACTTACAGTGCTGAAAGTAACAACAAAAAACATCAAAGTTAGTCTAATTTGCATAATTTACGCATGAGAAAAAAACCTGTACTATATGTGATGTATTCCATGTTACTAAACATTCATACAAAAATTTATTCAAATCAGAACTTTCATACAGAAGTTCTGTACAAAAGACTGATTGCACTAATTTTGGTACAAAATGGCTGCTGGTGGCCATCTTGAATTTCGGACCACACCCAAAAACACTCGTTCTCATCCCACGGTGATAACAAAGGTACCCAAGAAGTTTCGTAAAGATCAGTTCATAAATACGGCCTCTAGCCTGAGCCGTATAGAAGTTGTGTACAAAAAACGGATTAGACCTAATTTCGGTACAAAATGGCCACTGGCAGCCATCTTGAATTTTGGACCACACCCAGAAACACTCGTTCTCGTCCCAAGGTGATAACAAAGGTACCCAAGACGTTTCGTGAAGATCGGTTCATAAATACAGACTCTAGCCCGAGCCGTATTGACATGTGTACTTACTGTGTGTAAGTAGCATTGAAAAAATCAAAGTTCATCTAATTTGCATAATTTCTGCACGAGAAAAAAACCCGTATTATATGTGATGTATCCCATAGTACTAAACATTCACACAAAAAATTATTCAAATCAGCGCTTTCATATGGAAGTTCTGTGCAAAAATCTGATTGCACCAAATTTTGTACAAAATGGCTGCCATCGGCCATCTTGAATTTTGGACCGGACCAGAAAACACTCGTTCTCGTCCCACGGTGATAACAACGGGACCCAAGGAGTTTCGTAAAGATCGGTTCATAAATACGGCCTCTAGCCCGAGCCGTATTGGCATTTGCACTTACAGTGCTGAAAGTAACACCAAAAAACATCAAAGTTAGTCTAATTTGCATAATTTACGCACGAAAAAAAAACCCGTATTATATGTGATGTATCCCATGGTACTAAACATTCATACAAAAAATTATTCAAATCAGAGCTTTCATATGGAAGTTCTGTACAAAAAACAGATTTCTGCACCGTCGGTACAAAATGGCGGCGGGCAGCCATCATAAATTTCGGACCGCACCCAAAAACACTCGTTCTCGTCCCACGGTCATAACAAAGGTACCCAAGAAGTTTCGTAAAGATCGGTTCATAAATACGGCCTCTAGCCTGAGCCGTATCCAATTGTTGACGGACAGACGGACGACAGGCCATGGCATAAGCTCAAATTTGGCTTCGCCAAAGTTGAGCTAAAAACCACAAATAAAACCAACAAACCAAGTTTTTTGAAAAAAAAACAAACCTGGGACCGAAGGTGTGGTACAACGGGGGTCAATATTGCCCCTACAGGGGTCAGTGACTCAAGCATGAGGCTAATTCAAGGATTTTCAATAATCTATTTAAGCCATTTTTAAGGACCTTTCAGACAATTTCTGAGACTCTTCCAGGCTATTTTTAAATAGCTTTGAGAAAACCTGTGATTAAGATATACAGATATCAGATAAAAATGGATTCCGAAAATAATAATAAATCAAAAAGAGATACATATGTTAGGCCTAATAAAGTTAAGAATCTGTTTCTCAGCATGCTCATTTTGACTGCTGCATGCTCAATTTTTATAACCAATGCAAACTTGAAAAAATAAAAATTAAATGGTTTTTGTCTGATATTTTACCCAAGTTAATAAAATTTATAAATTTGTCCCTGAATGCGACAAGACTTTGCAATGCTTTAGCACTGAAAAGCATTCTTGCACTCAAAGGACAAAATACACCACCGCCCATGCTATTCTGTAGATTATGAGGCTTAAAACATAAAATGAAAGTGTCAATGACACTGCAGCTTAACTTGTGTGTTGTGTTTGATGAAAAGGATAATGTTCAATGTTTATGAAAGGATTATGAAATAAGACAAGAATTGTGATAATTGGGAATATGTTCATTTCTGTTCCCTTTATGCTATGTTTCTGATAAGAATAATATGAGGTGCACACTGTATTAAAGAGCTGAGGGGTGGGTTAATATGACCTCACAGTTAATGTATATGGCCCTCACAGTTAACATATATCAACGAAAGTTACCAAGTTACAGTGAAATTATTCCAAAACGAGTCATCCTATCAAGTTACATTGAAATCTCTTCATAAATATGGCCTGTAGACTGTGCTAAAGGTTTTCAGGCTTCGGGCCCCTGTAGCCATCACAATTTCCCAATTGCATCCAAAAGGGGACGTTCTCATCTAGATATTATATGAAGTCAACCTATCAAGTTACAATGAAATCCCTTCATAAATATGACCTGTAGACTGTGCTAAAGGTTTTCAGGCTTCGGACTCGGGCAGCCAATATGGTTGAATGATCGCAACCAAAAGGGGACATTCTCATCTAGGCATCATCTGGAGTGATCCTACGAAGCTACAATGAAATCTATTCATAAATATGACCTGTAGACTGTGCTCAATGTTTTCGGGCTTCAGGCCCCTGAAGCCGTCACAGCTGACCAATCACGACCAAAAGGGGATGTCATCATCTAGGCATTATATGGAGTCCAACTAACAGGTTACAATGAAATCCTTCCATAAATATGACCTATAGACTATGCTGAAGGTTTTGGGGTTTTGGGCTTGGGCAGCCATCAAGGCTCAATGATCGCAACCAAAAGGGGACGTTCTCATCTAGACATTATTTGGAGTCATCCTACCAAGTTACAATGAAATCCCTTCATAAATATGACCTGTAGACTGTGCTAAAGGTTTTCAGGCTTCGGGCCCCTACAGCCGTCACAGTTGCCCAATCGCATCCAAAAGGGGACGTTCTCATCTAGACACTATATGAAGTCAACCTACCAAGTTACAATGAAATCACTTCATAAATATGACTTGTAGATTGTGCTAAAGGTTTTCGGGCTCTGGGCTTGGGCAGCCATCATGGTTGAATGATCACAACCAAAAGGGGATATTCTCATGGGCACCATCTGGAGTGATCCCACATAGTTACAATGAATATCCCTTCATAAATATGACCTATAGACTGTGCTCAATGTTTTGGGGCTTTGGGCCCCTGTAGCCATCACAGTTGACCAATCACGACCAAAAGGGGTTGTCATCATCACGGCATCAATCTAACAAGTTACAATGAAATCCTTACATAAATATGACTATAGCCTATGCTAAAGATTTTTGGGCTCGGGCAGCCATCAAGGCTGATTGATCGCGACCAAAAGGGGACGTTCTCATCTAGACATTATTTGGAGTCATCCTACCAAGCTACAACGAAATCCCTTCACAAATATGAGCTGCAGACTTTGCTAAAGGTTGTTGGGCTTTGGGCCCCTGTAGCCGTCACAGTTGCCCATTCATGTCCAAAAGGGGATGTTCTCATCCAGACATTATATGAAATCAACCTCCCAGGTTACAATGAAATCCCTTCATAAATATGACATGTAGACTGTGCTAAAGGTTTTCGGGCTTGGGCAGCCATCATGGTTGAATGATCGTGCCCAAAAGGGGATGTTCTTATCTAGACATTATTTGGAGTCATCCTACCAAGCTACAATGAAATCCCTGCATAAATATGACCTGTAGACTGTGCTCAAGGTTTTCAGGCTTCGGGCCCCTGTAGCCGTCACAGTTGACCAATCACGACCAAAAGGGGATGTCATCATCTAGGCATTATATCGAGTCAACCTAACAAGTTACAATGAAATTCTTCCATAAATACGACCTATAGACTATGCTAAAGGTTTTGGGGCCTAGGCAGCCATCAAGGCTGAAGGATCACGACCAAAAGGGGACGTTCTCATCTAGACATTAATTGGAGTCATCCTACCAAGGTACAATGAAATCCCTTCATAAATATGACCTGTAGACTGTGCTAAAGGTTTTTGGGCTTCAGGCCCCTGTGACCATCACAGTTGTCCAATGGTGTCCAAAAGGGGCTGTTCTCATCTAGACATTAAATGAAGTCAACCTAGCTACCAAGTTACAATGAAATCCCTTCATAAATATGACCTGAATACTGTGCTAAAGGTTTTCGGGCTTTGGGCTCGGGCAACCATAATGGTTGAATGATCGCAACCAAAAGGGGACATTCTCATCTGGGCATCATCTGGAGTGATCCTACGAAGTTACAATGAAATCCCTTCATAAATATGACCTGCAGACTGTGCTCAAGATTTTCGGGCTTCGGGCACCTGTAGCCATCACGGTTGACCAATCATGACCAAAAGGGGATGTCATCATCTAGGCATTATATGGAGTCAACCTAACAAATTACAATGAAATCCTTCCATAAATACGACCTATAGACTATGCTAAAGGTTTTTGGTCACAGGCAGCCATCAAGGCTGAATGATCGTGACCAAAAGGGGACGTTCTCATCTAGACATTATATGAAGTCAACCTACCAAGTTACAATGAAATCCCTTCATAAATATGACTTGTAGACTGTGCTTAAGGTTTTCGGGCTTCGGGTTCGGGCAGCTATCATGGTTGAATAATCGCAACCAAAGGGGACAATCTCATCTGGGCATCATCTGGAATGATCCTACGAAGTTACAATGAAATCCCTTCATAAATATGACCTGCAGACTGTGCTCAAGGTTTTTGGGCTTCAGGCACCTGTAGCCATCACAGCTGACCAATCACGACCAAAAGGGGACTTCATCATCTAGGCATTACATGGAGTCAACCTAACAGGTTACAATGAAATACTTCCATAAATATGACCTTTTTGCCTATGCTAAAGGTTTTTGGGCTTGGGCAGCCATCAAGGCTGAATGATCGTGATCAAAATGGGATGTTCTCATATAGACAATATTTGGGGTCATCCAAGTTACAATGAAATCCCTTCATAAATATGACCTGTAGACTGTGCTAAAGGTTTTTGGGCTTTGGGCTCCTGTAGCCGTCACAGCTACCCAATCACGTCCAAACTGGGACTTTCTGATCTAGACATTATATGAAGTCAACCTACCCAGTTACGATGAAATTCCTCCATAAATATGACCTGTAGACTGTGCTAAAGGTTTTTGGGTCTTGGGCTCGGGCAGTCGTTACGGTTGACAGATCATGCCTAAATGGGGAAATTCTCATCTAGACATCATACGGAGTCATCCTACCAAGTTACAATGAAATCCCTCCATATTAAACATGACCTGCAGACTGTGCTAAAAGTTTTTGGGTTTCGGGTTTGGGCAGCCATCACGGTTGACAGATCATGCCCAAAAGTGGACTTTCTCATCTAGGCATTATACAGAGGCATCCTACAAAGTTATAATGAAATCCCTTCATAAATACGAGCTGTAGACTGTGCTAATGGTTTTTAGGTTTTGGGCTCGGGCAGCCATACCAGTTGACTGATCATGACCAAAAGAGGATGTTCTCATCTAGACATGACCCCAAACCTGCATATGAAATTTCGTGATGATCAGACAAGAACTACAGGCTGTAGCCTGTGCTAAAGGAAAATGTGAACAGACTCACAGACTCACAGATTCACAGACTAACAGACTAACAGACTTCCGCACGTGTGATGGCAATAGCTTATCTTGACTTTGTCAAGTTAAGCTAATAATTATTAGAATATTTAAAACATAGACAATATGACAATATTTTCCAAACACAGATTGATGTGTATTTTTAAATGACTAATTAAGGATTTTTTTCTAGTATTTCTGTTTAAATTATACAAGAATATTATTTTGCTTTAATTCTCAGCAACAAAACTTAAATCGAATGTCACCTATGTGACTTAGCTACATGGGTGTATGAGTTGGGGTTGTGGCACTCTCGTCCCCCTTCACCAATAACAGCTAATTTTGCAGTTTTCATTGTTCAGAGGGGGTGGGGGATTTTTATAGTTTTGGCAAATATCAGGGCAGTGGACAGAGCATTTTCATAGGCAAGGGTCTGCATTTGGATTTTGAAACAATAGTTCAGGGCAGCTTGATTGGTCAGCCTCCATCCCCAAGAAAATGTCCTCCAAAAGCCTATCATTTTAGCCACATTCTATCAGTTCTCTTAAAAACTACTTACTAAATGCAAATTCAGAATACCAAATTCCAAATTTAAGATTGAAAAGATATTGAGGCAGACTCATAAAAACTTAAATGAAAGTGTCAATGACACTGTAGCTTAACTTGTGTGTTGTGTTTGATGAAAAGGATAATGTTCAATGTTTATGAAAGGATTATGAAATAAGACAAGAATTGTGATAATTGGGAATATGTTCATTTCTGTTCCCTGTATGCTCTGTTTATGATAAAAATAATATGAGGTGTACACTGTACTAAAGATCTGAGGGGTGGGTTAATATGACCTCACAGTTAATATATGTGGCCCTCACAGTTAACATATATCAACAAAATTACAATGAAATTATTCCAAAATGAGTCATCCTATCAAGTTACATTAAAATCCCTTCATAAATATGGCCTGTAGACTGTGCTAAAGGTTTTCGGGCTTCGGGCCCCTGTAGCCGTCTGTTTCCCAATTGCATCCAAAGGGGACGTTCTCATCTAGACATTATATGAAGTCAACCTACCAAGTTACAATGAAATCCCTCCATAAATATGACCTGTAGACTGTGCTAAAGGTTTTCGGGCTTCAGGCACCTGTAGACATCACAGTTGACCAACCACTACCAAAAGGGGATGTCATCATCTAGGCATTATATGGAGTCAACCTAACAAGTTACAATGAAATCCTTCCATAAATACGACCTACAGACATGCTAAGGGTTTTTGGGCTCGGGCAGCCATCAAGGCTGAATGATCGTGACCAAAAGGGGACGTTCTCATCTGGACACTATTTGGAGTCATCCTACCAAGCTACAATAAAATCCCTTCATAATTATGACCTGTAGACTGTTCTAAAGGTTTTCGGGCTTTGGGCCCCTGAAGCCGTCACAGTTGCCCACTCGTGTCCAAAAGGGGACGTTCTCATCTAGACATTATATGAAGTCAACCTACCAAGTTACAATGAAATCCCTTCATAAATATGACCTTAGACTGTGCTAAAGGTTTTCGGGCTTCGGGCTCGGGCAGCCATCATGGTTGAATGATCGCAACCAAAGGGGACAATCTCACCTGGGCATCATCTGGAGTGATCCTGCGAAGTTACAATGAAATCCCTTCATAAATATGACCTGTAGACTGTGTTCAAGGTTTTCGGGCTTCGGGCACCTGTAGCCATACAGTTGACCAATCACGACCAAAAGGGGATGTCATCATCTAGGCATTATATGGAGTCAACCTAACAATGTTACAATGAAATCCTTCTATAAATATAACCTTATGCCTATGCTAAAGGTTTTTGGGCTCGGGCACCCATCAAGGCTGAATGATCACGGCCAAAATGGGACGTTCTCATCTTGACCTTATTTGGAGTCAACCTACCAAGTTACAATGAAATCCCTTCATAAATATGACCTGTAGACAGTGCTAAAGGTTTTTGGGCTTTGGGCACCTTTAGCCGTCAAAGTTGCCCAAGCATGTCCAAAAGGGGACGTTCTCATCTAGGCATTATATGAAGTCAACCTACCAAGTTACAATTAAATCCCTTCACAAATATGACTTGTAGACTGTGCTTAAGGTTTTCGGGCTTCGGGTTCGGGCAGCTATCATGGTTGAATAATCGCAACCAAAGGGGACAATCTCATCTGGGCATCATCTGGAATGATCCTATGAAGTTACAATGAAATCCCTTCATAAATACGGCCTGTAGACTGTGCTCAAGGTTTTTGGGCTTCGGGCACTTGTAGCCAACACAGCTGACCAATTACGACCAAAAGGGGATGTCATCATCTAGGCATTATATGGAGTCAACCTAATAGGTTACAATGAAATCCTTCCATAAATATGACCTTTTACCTATGCTAAAGGTTTTTGGGCTCGGGCACCCATCAAGGCTGAATGATCGCGATCAAAAGGGGACGTTCTCATCTAGACATTATTTGGAGTCATCCTACCAAGTTACAATGAAATCCCCTCATAAATATGACCTGTAGACTGTGCTAAAGGTTTTCGGGCTTCAGGCACCTTTATTTATTTATTTATTGATGTTTAAGGTCACATATTTATGCACAATGGCTAACCATGACCGTTCAGGCACCTTTAGCCGTCACAGTTGCCCAATCATGTCCAAAAGGGGAGGTTCTCATCTAGACATTATATGAAGTTAACCTACCAAGTTACAATGAAATCCCTTCATAAATATGACCTGTAGACTGTGCTAAAGGTTTTCGGGCTTCAGGCTCGGGCAGCCATCATGGGTGAATGATCGCACGTTCTCATCTAGACATTATATGAAGTTAACCTACCAAGTTACAAAGAAATCCCTTCATAAATATGACCTGTAGACTGTGCTAAAGGTTTTCGGGCTTCGGGCTCGGGCAGCCATCATGGGTGAATGATCGCAACCATAGGGGACAATCTCATCTGAGCATCATCTGGAGTGATCCTAAGAAGTTACAATGAAATCCCATCATAAATATGACCTGTAGACTGTGCTCAAGGTTTTCGGGCTTCAGGCACTTGTAGCCATCACAACTGACCAATCACGATCGAAAGGGGATGTCATCATCTAGGCATTATATGGAGTCAACCTAACAGGTTACAATGAAATCCTTCCATAAATATGACCTTTTGCCTATGCTAATGGTTCTTGGGCTCGGGCACCCATCAAGGCTGCATGATCGCGATCAAAATGGGACGTTCTCATCTAGACATTATTTGGAGTCATCCTGCCAAGTTACAATGAAATCGTTTCATAAATATGACCTCTAGACTGTGCTAAAGTTACAATGAAATTCCTCAATAAATATGACCTGTAGACTGTGCTAAAGATTTTCGGGTTTTGGGCTCGGGCAGTCGTCACGGTTGGCAGATCATGCCCAAATGGGGAAATTCGCATCTAGACATCATAAGGAGTCATCCTACCAAGTTACAATGAAATCCCTCCACATTAAACATGACCTGCAGACTGTGCTAAAAGTTTTTGGGTTTCGGGCTTGGGCAGCCATCACGGTTGATAGATCATGCCCAAAAGGGGATGTTCTCATCTAGGCACTATACAAAGGCATCCTACCAAGTTACAATGAAATACCTTCATAAATACGACCTGTAGACTGTGCTAATGGTTTTCGGGTTTGGGGCTCGGGCAGCCATACCGGTTGCCCGATCGCGACCAAAAGGGGGACGTTCTCATCTAGACATGACCCCAAACCTGCATATGAAATTTTGTGACGATCAGACAAGAACTGCGGGGTGTAGCCCGTGCTAAAGGAAAATGTGAACAGACGTCACAGACTAACAGACTAACAGACTGGCAATAGCTTATCTTGACTATGTCAAGTTAAGCTAAAAATTTATAGTAATTTATATATTTTTTATACTTACCAATGACCCAGACATAGCTGGTGCTAACTCTTAAAAATATAGGGCCAAACACAAATTTTGCCCCCCAATCCCCAAAATTTGCATCTAAAACCAAAGAAATCATGTCCTGAATGGCCCTCCATACTTCACCTCTACTGCGCATGCGCAGTGTCAAGGACGTCCCAAAATTGACGCCATTAATCATTCTTACCACCAGTGCCTGGTAAGCACTATGTCCTCAGCGGGGAGGTATGAGTTCCCAACTCCTGGGAGGGCCATCCCCGTCTGGGTCATTGGTAAGTATAAAAAATATATAAATTACTATAAATTTTTTAAGATTTTTATACTGTACCAATGACCCAGACATAGCTGAATAGTAAAAAGGCTGGAGGGCCCAGGACATAGAGAAAAATCCAATGAGCTCAACTATATAACATAGAGTCATCTCCTGGAGGAGAAAAGGAGAAATAGGCTTCACGTGTATCTTTCTTATTTATGATAAATTAGAAAGACACAATACCTTCTATAATTGAGCATCATAACATCCATGTTCTCTATTAATATCCGGTATAATTCTTATACTAATTATTTTTAAAGTAAGCCAATAAATAAAGTTAGTCCAGAGAATTGAGACCCTTTATACTCTTTTAAAAGCGTCCGAGGATAGTATAATAACACCCGTTTGACACGTGACATATTCAAATGCTATACTTTAAAACTATGACATGAATGAATTTTTTAAAAAACATAACTTCACTTAAGAAACCATCCCAGTAACAGCTCAGAATTACTGACTCCGGAGGAGGTATCCCCTTGTTTTCATAATAAAACAGGTGACCCAAGGGAACACTCTCCCCCCCCCCCCCCCTTTTTCTTGCCCTGGGTCAAATAGCCCAGAGCGAAGAGGGCAGCAGGACGGAGTCACTGCCGGAACATAAAGCCTACATAGCTATAGTCGCAATTGTTAAGTGATCGACATTCTGAGCAGCTGATAATGGACCTAAATAATGCAGGTCTCCAGAAATGGATTCAATATTTCTGAGATAAAAATTTGTGAATGTGGATGGCTGAGACCAATATGCAGCCTACTTTAATCTATAATAGCAATACTATTTACGTAAGCCCAAGATGTAGAAGAGCTCTTACTTCATGAGCCGAAATCTTAAGCACAGACTGCTGAGTTAAGGATAGATTATCCTAAGCAGTACCGATAGTTAACTGAATGCATTAAGTAATAGAATGGACCGTAATGACCTTTCTATTAGGCATCAGAGCCAGAAGAAGCTTTACGTCCTACTGATAAACTGAGATCTGTTAATAAATACATAATGGACTATCCGGACAGAGTAAAGGCCTATGCCCGCTCAAAGACGGAAGGACCTTAAAAACCAATAGGTTCCGGATATTATTAGGAGCCTGATTCTTAATCAAAAATACAACATTAGTAGTAAAGGTAATAGAGTTTCCGATACTACGAAAGTGAGAATCGTCCACCGATAGTGCATGAAGCTCACTGACTCTTCAGCAGAAGAGAAGACTAAGAGAATTGCTGCCTTCAAAGGCCAGAATTTGAAACTACTGTCTCAAGAGGTTCAAATGGTTGCTTTAGTTAATAAGAACCCAAGCTGAATTCCGAATAGGAATTAATCTAACGATTCTAGGTCTCTTATCGAAAAGTTTCAAACTAACTTAGATAAAGAGACATTAGGCTCAATTGTAAACTATCATGGTGTGCATAGGTATCAGATAATATAGACCTATAACCTTTAAAAGTAACTGGCTGCAGATGATCTTGTTAAACAAGTATACTAGAAAGTTTGCTACACCAACGACGGAAGACCCTCCACTTTAGCCGCATAGTATAGCGAAGAGGAGGTCCTTCTACAGTTAGGAATCGCGTCCACTGCTCGTCCTGTACAATGCTTGCCATGCAAGAAGGACCGCACAACGGAATACGTGAAGGTTGAGACCTTGCGGGTTGTGATAGAGTTGACACGATTTCCCCAGCGAAAAAAGATCCTCTCGTGGAGGAAGTTTCCGCGGTAAGTCCCACAGCAGACATCTAAGTAAATTTATCCACCGTCTCTGTGGAGACAGAGATGCTACCAACAGAATTGTATTGTGAATGAATAATCCAAGCAATACTTGCTGAATCAACAGCGCTGGAGGATACGCATATCCTATCATCGCGTCCTACTAGATCGATAGAGCGTTAACTATATATGCTCGGGGATCCAGACACGGTGACACATACGTCTACAATTGATTGGAGAGTTGTGTCGCAAATAAATTATCACTGGGTGCACCCACTGATAGCAAATCTGATTGAATACCTGTTTGTTGAGAGTGAATTCCGACGGCAACAAACGACCCTTACGCGAAAGGGAGTCTGCTAATACGATCCGACGACCGAGAATATGACGAACCGAAACAGAACTTGGTGTTCTATAACAAACAGAAGGATTCTTTCCATTAAAATTATAACGGAACCGAATGAGTGCCTCCCTGGTTCCGAATATATGCAACTACTGTTGTATTATCGGACAGGATTTGAACATGCATTTCTGAATAAAATTCATCCAATGACGTAGTGCAAGCCAAAATAATATTCTTCCTTGGAAGTTAAGTGCTTGCCCAAAAACTGTGGAACCCAAAGACTCTGGCACTTCGAATCCGTTGGGATCAAAATTGTGTCCCAACCTGTTTGACTGGCGTCCGTCATAATCGAAAAACTCGGATCCGGCAACTACAGTGGAACTCTCTGAGTCAACCACCGAATGTTTGCCCACGTCTGAATCTCTTGTTACACTTGATTGACAAGAGAACGTGTATATCGAGCAATTCAAGATTGCTGAAAGGTTGCCGTCGAAGAGAAGCTTCTCCGAGACCGAAGCGACTCTGAGAGAGTTTTTCACTTTACTATCCATGCGTGTGGATGTAGCTAGGGCTGCGTCACGTCTAACCAACTCCAGGTTGCCACTGAAGGGCGGAGTTATACGTGGAAAAACTACTGCCCCTGAAAGAAATCTCATTGAGGATCATATCCTGGAATTCTTTCTCTTGAAGACGTAATGATAACGCCTCAGTAAGGTGGTGTACATATGATAAAGCGTCTAAGTTAAGTCTATTATACATCATTGTCGTTTCCAACATCGTGGTTGGAATTGATAGACGGCGAAAAAGATAATTCCCAGTCTTCAGCCTCGCCGTCTTAGACGCAAAGGAACTCTCGGTATGCCCAGTTCTGCCAATAAAAAATAATTCCTAGAATTCACGAAAGGCAGAATAGAGCATTGCGGACAAGAAACTAGACTAGCATGTTGGTAGCAAGCTTATATATAGCGTCGTTCAATAATTCGAATGTTCTAACATTATTGGACTGCATCGGCAACTCAGGGACAATGTCCCTGAACCGATCCAAAACTCCGTGTCCAATGACGCTATTAGTCTCTTATCCAGCATCGCAGCAATGCAGTCCGACGGAACAACCTCTGGAAGATAATGCCGGAAGAAATGTATGGCAGCTTCTGTTGTTCCGAAAGGGAAAGCTCGAAATCGTCCGAATCCCTTTCGCCATCCTGTCGGACCCTATGAAGTGTTTGGTCGTCCGTACCTGATGCAACAGCGGAGCGCACCGACCCAGCGCCGTTGGATTATTCCTGATCCGACTGAGAATCTGTCGTTTGTTGGGATGCTATGATAAGCTGTGCTATTTTGGATAGCACGTCCGTCACTGAGGCCTGTGGAGAAGCGGTCTTACGATGCATTGCCGCTGGAAGCTCCGTGTTCGTTACCCCGTGCATACTTCTATTATGCGAGCGATCGGAGTGTGCAGGCCTCATGCCCCTTGGCTACCGGATGGCGTGACCTGTTCGCCATGGAATCCCTGAATGACGAAGCTGGCCAGATACTCGAGGTCACGTAGCCAATGTGCGGTCGTGTGCGCTGTAGTGAGGATGAGGAAGCATTATCGACAGTCACTCGGACTGTCTATATAACGGAGCGTCCCGAGCGGCGGACATATGCTCCGAATGTGAAATGTGTGTACCACAACATCCGGTCCCATATGTTGTTGCACGAGAGAGGGACCTCTCTCGCTCGCCGCCCGGACGGACCGGACGAGCTAGGAACCGGACTAACAGGCTTCCTCTGATCTCTCCTCTAATCCGTCGTCACTGGGTGTGTACTAAAGTCTATTGTAGTGCTCGCATCACCCAAATCTCCTTCCTAGACCGCAACATACGAACCTGACTGCCGAACCATTCGATGAATGGACACTACACCGGGTGAGCTAGCGAATGTCAACTCCGTCGATCCTACTAGGGACCTCTTAGGCGATTGACGTAATCCATGAGCACTAATTCCCGCTAGCTCTTCATTAACTATGACAGAGGCACAATTTTGAAAGACATCTTCAGTAATTTTGCGAACAAGAAACCAGACATGCTTGTAAATAGCAAGCATATAAAAATATATATAGCGTCGTTCAATAAATCGAAAGTATCCGAGACATTATTGGACTGTGTCGGAACTGAGGGACGATGTCCCTGAACCGAACCAAAAATTTCTATGTCCACTGACGCTATCAGTTTCTTATCCGGTATCGCAGCCTTCTGGTCCGACGAAGAACCTCTAGAAGATGAAGTCGGATGACATATACAGCAGCTTATGTTGTTCCGAAAGGGAAAGCTCGAAATCCTCCGAATCCCTTTCGGCATCCCGTCGGACCCTATGAAATTTTTGGACGTCCGCACCTGATGCTTCCGCGGAGCGTCCAGACCCAGCGTCGTCGGATATTACATGATGCGACAGAGATTCTGTCGTTGCTGGGATGCTGCGATAAGTTGTGCTATTTGGGATAGCACGTTCGTCACCAAGGCCTGTGCAGAAGCGGTCTTACGATGCTTTGCCGCTGGAAGCTCCGTGTACGTTGACTCCCGCATACTTTCTTATGCGAACGTCCGGAGTCTCCAGGCCTCGTGTCCCTGGCTATCGGATGGCGTGACCTGGTCGCCGAGGATTCTCTGATTGGTGAAGTTGACTGGATATCGGAGGTCACGTAGCCAAGGTGCGGTCGTGTGCGCTGCCATGAGAATGAGGAAGCCTTATTGACAGTCTCTCCGGACTGTCTATATAACGGAGCGTCCCGAGCGGCGGACATATGCTCCAAATGCGAAACATTTTGTACCACAACATCTGGGGCCAGATGTTGATGTACGAGAGAGGGGCCTCTCTCGCTCGCAGCCCGGATGGGCCTCGACGAGGTATGAACCGGACTAAAAGGCTTCCTCCATTCTCCCCTCTAATCCGCCTTCACTGGGTGTGCACTTGGTTGTTTTATAGTGCTCGCATCACCCAAAACTCCTTTCTAGACCGCAACGGACGAACCCGGCTGCCGAACCATTCGATGAATGGATGCTACACCGGGCGAGCTAGCGGACGTCAAAGGCCGTTGAACCTAATAGGGTCCTCTTAGGCAATTGACGTATTACATGAGCACTTTTCCGCTAGCTCTTCATTGATTGTGACGACGGAGGCACTTTTGGAAGACATCACGGATACATCACCCTGTTCTTGATCGTCTGAAATAGAGATTGATAAACTAGAGTGACCCTGCGGGGAAAGGACCGGAATGGCCAATTCCCCACTAACATACCGTGACACACGCTTCCCATGTTGTCATCGAAATTAACACATACAGAACAGGAGTTAGTGCGAGTACACTGACTACATTATACAATGATTATGAAAGTCAGAGGAAGATTTCCTCTTATTACAATTGAACAATATCCTTTCACAGTGAAAAGAAAACAAAGTCCTAGTACTCGCACCAACCCCTGACAATCAAAATACATAATAACATGATTCATTAACATAGAAAAAATAATTGAAATCAAAAAATTTTGAAAAAATATTTTTTCACAACAGCCCAAGTTTCTGAAAAGTAACGTTGAGCCCCAATGGATCCCAAGCCTAAGTGTGGACAAAAATTCTAAAAATATTTTAAACAATTTATGCAACACTTACAAACAATAATAATGTATCTAGTTATGATTAAATCAACATCAAGATATTATTTTCAAGAAATCCCCCTCACACAGAGGGCTGTTGGAAATGTAAACAATAAGTGTAAAAACACCAGATCAAGACTCCAGGCACCCTGGCACGAAATCAGTTACCAATAATACACTATCTGATGCAAAACAGAGACTTCCAGGGAAGAAACTGCAGAACATCAGATGGTAGATGCAGAACACTACACCTAACCACCCATAGGTGAAGACGAAAACATGGGGAAAAGAACAGAATTCATTCTGTTATCCAGCTAAAACTCCCAAGAAATTTTAGTAATAATATTACAGAAAATATGCCAAAAGCATGGGAGAATAGCAAGAGGGGACTTAAAAGAAAGGGAGAGAGGAAAACACTGAACAAGCAGTGTAACTTGATAACAAGAATGACCACAACAGGCTGTTGCCTCGAAAGTTAAAAAATTTATAGTAATTTATATATTTTTTATACTTACCAATGACCCAGACTTAGCTGGTGCTAACTCTAACAAAACCAGGGCCAAACACAAATTTTGCCCCCCAATCCCCAAAATTTGCATCCAAAACAAAAAGAAATCATGTCCTAAAGGACCTCCATACTACGCCTCTACTGCGCAAGCGCAGTGACGCAGACGTCCCGAAATTGGCGCCAATTATCATTCTTACTGGCAGTGCCTGGTCAGCGCTATGTACTCAGCGGGGAGGCAAGAGTTCCCAACTCCAGGGAGGGCCATCCCCGTCTGGGTCATTGGCAAGTATAAAAAATATATAAATTACTATAAATTTTTTAACATTTTTATACTGTACCAATGACCCAGACTTAGCTGAATAGTAAACAGGCTGGAGGGCCTAGGACATAGAGGAAAATCCAATAAGCTCAACTATATAGTAAAGAGGTAACCCCTTAAGGAGAAAAGGAGTATTAGGCTTTACATGTATCTTTCTTATTTAATATTAAATTAGAAAGATACACTACCCTTAATAATTGAGCACAATAACATTCATGTTCTCTATTAACATCCAGTATATCCCTTATACTAATTATTTTTAAAGTAAGCCAATAAATAAAGTAGTCCAGAGAATTGAGACTCTTTATAGTCGTTTAAAAGTGTCCGAGTATTGTATATTAAAGCCCGTTTGACACTTGACATATACAAATGCTTCACACCGAGCTACACTTTAAAAATAAGACATGAATGAATTTTAACATTAATATTTCACTTTAAAACCATCCCGGAAGCGACTCAGAAATACTGACTTGGAGGAGGCATTCCCTTGCTTTTCACTATAAAGCAGGTGACCTAAGGGAACACCCGCCCCACCCCCCCTCCCCTTGCCCTGGGTCAAATAGCCCAGAGCGAAGAGGGCAGCCGGACGGAGTCACTGCCGGAACAGAAAGCCTGCATAACTATAGTTGCAACTGTTTAGTGGACGACATTCTGAGCAACAGATAACAGACCTAAACAATGCAGGTCTCCAGAAATGGACTCAATATTTCTGAGATAAAAATTCGTAAATGTGGATGGCTGAGACCAATAAGCAGCCTTCATTAAATCTGTAATAGCAACACTATTAGCATAAGCCCAGGAAGTAGAAAGAGCTCTTACTTCATGAGCAGAAATCTTAAGCACAGACTGCTGAGAAGAAGATAAATTTTCATAAGCAGTACGGATAGTTAATTGAATCCATCTAGCAATAGAATGGACCGAAATGTCCTTTCTATTAGGCATCAAAGACAGAAAGAAATGTTTCCGTCCCTTTCTGATAAACTGAGATCTCTGTTTATAGATACGTAACGCTCTAACAGGACAGAGTAAAGGCCTACGCCCGTCTGAAGATGGAAGAGCCTTAATAACAATAGGTTCCGGATATTTATTAGGAGCCTGATTCTTAGCTAAAAAACCCACATTAGTAGTGAAGGTGATAGTGTTCCCGACACTACGATAGTGAGAATCATCCACCGACAGTGCATGAAGCTCACTGACTCTTCTAGCAGAAGAGAAAGCTAAGAGAAAAGCTGTCTTATAAGATAAGAATTTGAAATCTACTGTCCCAAGAGGTTCAAATGGCTTTTCCTTCAATTTAAGAAGAACCCAAGCTAAATTCCACTTAGGAATTAATCTAAGAGTTCTGGGTCTATTTATCGAAAAGTTTCTAACCAACTTAGATAAAGAGACATTAGATCCAATTTGTAAACTATCATGATGTGCATAGGTATCAGATAACATAGATCTATAACCCTTTATAGTAACAGGCTGCAGTTTGATTTCGTCAAACAAGTATACTAGAAAGTTTGCAATGTCTGGTATAGAGGGATCGAATATATCTACAGAATGATCCCTACACCAACGACGAAAAACCTTCCACTTAGCCGCATAGTTTAGCGAAGAGGAGGTCCTCCTACAATTAGAAATCGCGTCCACTGCTCGTCCTGTAAAGTGTTTGCCATGCAAGAAGGACCGCACAACGGAAAAACGTGAAGGTTGAGACCTTGCGGGTTGTGATGGAGTTGGCGCGATTTCCCCTGCGAAAGAAGATCCTCCCGTGGAGGAAGCTTTCGCGGTAGGTCCCACAACAGACACCTGAGTAGATTTATCCACGGTCTCTGTGGAGACAGAGATGCTACCAACAGAATTGTATTGTGAATGAATAATCCAAGCAATACTTGCTGAATCAACAGCGCTGGAGGATACGCATATCCTATCATCGCGTCCTACTAGATCGATAGAGCGTTAACTATATATGCTCGGGGATCCAGACACGGTGACACATACGTCTACAATTGATTGGAGATGCTACCAACAGAATCTTGCATTGAGATTGTTTTATCTTTAGCAATACTTGTTGAATTAACGGCGCTGGAGGATACGCATATCCTATCATTCCGTCCCAAGGGATCGACAGAGCGTCTACTGCAAATGCTCTTGGATCCGGACACGGAGACACATACGTCTGCAACTGATTGTTGAGATGTGTCGCAAATAAGTCTATCATTGGCCGTTCCCATTGGTAGCAAATCTGATTGAATACTTGTTTGTTGAGAGTCCACTCCGACGGCAACAAGTGACCCTTTCGTGAAAGGGAGTCTGCTAGCACATTCAGACGACCCGGTATGTGACGGACCGAAAGAAGAACGTGATGTTCTAGCGCAAACAGAAGGATTCTTTCCGTTAGATTGAACAACGGAACTGAATGAGTGCCTCCCTGATTCCGGATATACGCCACTACTGTCGTATTGTCAGATAGGATTTGGACATGAGCATTGTGAATAATGTCCATCCAGTGACGTAACGCAAGCCAAATTGACATCATTTCCTTGATGTTTATGTGCTTGCTCAGGAATTGCGGATCCCAAAGACCCTGGCATCTCGAATCCGTTGGGATTAATGATGCACCCCAACCTGTTTGTCTGGCATCCGTCATAATGGTAAAACTCGGATCCGGCAACTGCAGCGGAACTCCCTGAGTTAACCACTGGATGTTTGCCCAAGTCTGAATCTCTTGTTTCACTTGATCTGACAAGAGAACGTCTACATCGAGCGAATGAATTTTCACACTCCAATTCTGAGTCAAGAAAATTTGAAGAGGACGTGTGCGTAACCGCCCCATCGGAATGAGATCCGCGGCAGCTCCGCACAGACCTATCAGTCTCATAAATTCTCTCGCTGTGACTTTGTCTGCGTGCAGACAATAGCGAGCGTAACAACTGACTAATTTCGCTCTGGTTAACGGCAGACGAACGAGATTGTTGTGCGTCTCGAAGCTCATTCCCAGATGAGTGAATGACTTGGACGGCACCAGATCCGACTTCTCCTCGTTTACTATAAAACCGAGACGTCGGAGCAATAGAAGAAGATTCTGAACATCGTTCTGAAGCGTTAACTCGTTGCCGTACCTCTGAAGAATGTCGTCCAGGTAGGCCGACGTTACCGCAGATGAATGAGCTCGGAAATAGATCATTACCGAGTTCATTACCCGAGTGAAAGCCCAGGGTGCTAGATTCAATCCGAAGCACATCGCCCGGAATTGATACACCACTCCTAGGACTGCGAAGCGTAGGTACTTTCGGAATGTCGGATGTACCATGACGTGAAAGTACGCGTCTTTGAGATCTATGCTTGTTGCATAATCGTTCACCCGAATACTCGCTCTGACTGACCGAATCGTCTCCATATAAAACTTCGGAGCAACGATCAGCTTGTTTATCCAGCTCAAATCTATGACTGGACGGAACGAGCCGTCTGGTTTCGGAACCAGAAACAGATGGCTGTAGAATCCCGGAGATTCCTGGTTTTCTACGACCTCTACCGTGTTCTTCATTAAAAGAGACTGCACCTCTGATAACAGAGCGTCTCTTTTCTGCAGATTTGACGGAAGATGAGTCCACTTTGGACTTCGAGTTAATGGAGGCTTTCGTTTGAAGGATATCTTTAGACCTTCCGAAGTCACTCCTCTCACCCAAGGGTCGTCCGTAATCGACGCCCATTCTTGTGAAAAGCTCGACAACCTTCCGCCAACCGGAACGTAATAGAGGTTTAAGCCATCACCTCCTGGACCTGCGAGGCCTGCGGTAGGAGAAACCACGTCCTCCACGACCCGCACCTCGCCCCGTCGACCTTGGGGCGTCCGACCGATTGTCCCGGCCTGAAGGACGTCCCGAACGAGAGTCGCTACCCTGACAGTCTCTCGAATAAGACCAAGAGGACGCACCGGAACCTCTATAGGAACCTCTCTTGGGCGCATTAGACCCAGAAGTGCCTGTCTTATTCTTGTCTGCTGTATCCGACTTCTTAGAAGCAGATTTGAACAACAGAGAATCCGAAGCTTTCTTTGTAATTTTATCATAAATAGCAGAAAGCTTGCCATCAAAGAGAAGTTCTCCTGAGACCGAAGCAACTCTAAGAGAGTTCTTCACCTTAGTATCCACTAGTGTGGATGCAGCTAGGGCTGCGTCACGTCTAACCAACTCTAGATTTGCCACTGAAAGGGCGGAGTTACACGTGGAATAAGCTACTGCCCTTGAAAGAAGTCTTAAAGAGGATTGTATATCCTGAAACTCTTTCCCTTGAAGGCGCAGTGATAATGCCTTAGTAAGGTGATCTGCATAAGATAAGGCATCTAAATTGGCTCTGTTAGACGCAATAGCTGTTTCCAACACCGCGGTTGGAATAGAAGCCGACGACGGTAATGATAGCTCTAAGTCTTCCGCCTCGTCGTCCATACGCAGAGGAACTCTCGGAATACCCTGTCCTGCCGTATCGAATTTATTCCTTGCATTAATGAAAGGCAGGTTGAGAGTATTAGCGGACAAGAAACCTGCTTTCACATCTTGGAAGCAAGTTTAAATATAGCGTCGTTCAATAATTCAAATGTTCTTGCAACATTATTGGACTGCGAAGGAAACTCGGGAGCGATGTCCCTGAACCGCTCAAAAAATTCAGAGTCCAATGACGCTATAATCCTCTTGTCCGGAACCGCAGCAGTCTGGCCCGACGGAACAACTTGAGGGAGAAAGTGCCGGATGAAGTCCACGGCAGCTTTATGTTGTTCCGAAAGGGATAGCTCCAAGTCATCCGTATCCCTTTCACCATCCGGTCGGACCTCATGATGTTCCCGGTCGTCCGCCCCCGATGCTTCGGCGGAGCGTACCGACCCAGCACCGTCGGATAATTCTCGATCCGACACCGTTTCTGTCGGCTGCTGGGATGCTGCGATAAGCTGTGCTATCTGCACAAGAATGTCCGGCGTCGAGACCTGCGGAGGCGCAGTCTTTCGCTGCTTCGCCGAGGGCAGTTCCGCATCAGATGGCTCCCGCATACTTTTCCTATGCGAACGTCCGGAGTCCATCGGTCTCGAATCCCTGGCTGCCGGATGGTGTGACCTGGTCGCCGAAGAATCCTTGATCGGCGAAGCTGGTAATATATCGGCGGTCTCGCAGCCAAGGTGCGGTCGTGTGCGCTGACGAGAAGAGGAAGCCTTAACAGTCTCCGCGGACTGCTTATACAACGGAGCGTCCCGAGCGACGGACGTATGCTCCGCTAAAGACACATTTTGTACCACAACATCTGGTCCCAGATGTTGTTGTACGAGAGAGGGGCCTCTCTCGCTCGCGGCCCGGCTGGACCTGGACGAGCTAGGAACCGGACTCAAAGGCTTCCTCCGTTCTCGCTTACTATCCGCCGTCACTGGGTGTGCATCTATTATGTTTATAGTGCTCGCATCACCCAAAATTTCCTCCTGGACCGCATCGGACGAACCCGGCTGCCGAACCATTCGGTGAATGGATGCTACACCAGGCGAGCTAGCGGACGACATTTGTCTAATCTCCATGAGCACTTTTGCCGCTAGCTCTGAATTCATTTGTGACGACGGACGCACACTTGAAGAAGATAACATGGAAACATCACCCTGTTCTTGTTCCTCTGAAATAGAAACTGAGAGAGTAGAGTGACCTTGCGGAGAAAGAGCCGGCATAGCCCTTTCTCCCGAAACAACATATCGTGACACACGTTTCCAATGTTTCTCATCCCAATATTCACATATAGGACAGGGATTAATGCGAGAACACTGACTACAATTAATACAATGATCATGAAAGTCAGAGGAAGATTTCTTCCTATTACAATTTGAACAATGTCCCTTCATTGTGAAAGGACAACAACTAGTCCTAGTTACTCGCAAAAACCCCTGACACAAAGATACATAATAACATGATCCATTAATAAATGAAAAAACAATTGCAAATCAAAATAATTTTGAAAAAATATTTTTTCAGCGATCCGATGGCAAAGTGTGGTCAAAAATTTTAAATTTATATTAAACTAGAATTACTGTGAGACTGCTCACTAAAGATACCACCCACTCCAACCAAGAAACATTTCACAACAGTAAAAAAGTATTTAATATACACAGCACATCTGTATGTTCTCCGAAAACATGAGAGCAATTTTCAATATGAGAAAGGGTAAATATTACAAAGAGCATGCAAGATGAAAAAATAAAAATACCTGAAAGCAGAATAGAAGGTGCACATCTATAATGTATATAAAAGAATGTCTGAGAGTTTCAATGAAATTCGCCCACTGGTATAAGAGGAGTAGCGGATAGCAGGAGTGTACCCCCCTAAAGCATCACAACAATTTGGCTAAGTTCATTTCGCCCTTTGGGAAAGAGTAAAAAATAAAAATACCTGAAAGCAAAATAGGAGGTGCACATCTATAATGTATAGAAAAGAATGCCTGTAAGTTTCAATGAAATCCACCCACTGGTTTAAGAGGAGTAGCGGATAGCAGATGTGTACCCCCAAAGCATCACGGACGTACGGAAGTACGGAAGTACGGAAGTACGGAAGTACGGACACCATGAATGCTATATACCGCCCACTTTTCAAGTGGGTGGTATAATAATTAATGAGACACTTACGGATAATATAAATGTATCTTATAGTGAGATAAACTACAGCAAAGGCAAACAGCCCCCCTCAAAAAAGGCTGTTGCCAATGTAAACAAACAGTGTAAAACACCAGAAAACATGACTCCAGGCACTGAAAAAACTGGCCCGGAATCAGTCATCAAAATTACACTCTATCTGATGCAAAACAGAGACTCCCAGGGGAGAATCTGCAGAACATCAGATGGAAGATGCAGAACACAACGTTATACACCCATGGGTGAAAACGTAACTATGGGGAAAATAACAGAAAACATTCTGTAACCAAGCAACTCTCCCAGGAAATTTTAGAAATGAACTTTCTCAAAAATATGCCAAAAGCATGGGAGAACTGCAAGGGGGGACTTTAGAAGGCTAGGGGAGAGGAAACACTGAATAAGCAGTGCAACATTTAGCAAGAATGACAACAAGAGGCCCATGCCTCGAAAATAGGCAACTTAACATAATTTCATCAAAAAATTTTAAGTACAGCCCTGATTATTTTTTGTCACTTCTTTTTCCTCTCCTCCTTCTATCCTCCTTAGAATCACATTTTCTCCAAAAATTACGTGTCTGGCATCCTTTAAACTGAGATTTACAAGCACAAAGATCAGTGAGATGTTGACTGATGAAGGGCCAAACAGAGAATGATAATTGGCGCCAATTTCGGGATGTCTGCGTCACTGCGCATGCGCAGTAGAGGCGTAGTCTGGAGGTCCTTTAGGACATGATTTCTTTTTGTTTTGGATGCAAATTTTGGGGATTGGGGGGCAAAATTTGTGTTTGGCCCTGGTTTTGTTAGAGTTAGCACCAGCTAAGTCTGGGTCATTGGTACAGTATAAAAATATAGGTAACTTAACATAATTTCATTAAAAAATTTTAAGTTACAGCCCTGATTATTTTCTGTCACTCATTTTTCCTCTCCTCCTTCTATATCCTCCTTAGAATCACCATTTCACTATTATTTATGTGTCTGGCATCATTTAAACTGAGATTTACAAGCACAAAGATCAGTCAGATGTTAACTGATGAAGGGCCAAACAAAGAATGATTAATGGCGCCAATTTCGGGACGTCCTTGACACTGCACACGCGCAGTAGAGGTGAAGTATGAAGGGCCATTCAGGACATGATTTCTTTGGTTTTAGATGCAAATTTTGGGGATTGGGGGGCAAAATTTGTGTTTGGCCCTATATTTTTAAGAGTTAGCACCAGCTATGTCTGGGTCATTGGTACAGTATAAAAATATTATTTTGTTTTGAGCCAGATACCTTGAAAAAAATATTGACAGAACCGTTCAAACTGGTGAAGTATAGTACTAGTACAAAATAATGTAAACATTAATCTATCTTTGAAAATATTATCAACCAAAATCCCCCCTTACTTCTCTTTCAGCCTCTGACTAATACTGTTGGATACTCATTTCGTAAGCTTTTGAGAAAATGCTGCCAGGTTATAGATGGGAGATCGTGGGTGAGAGGGAGGGGGGGGGGGGTTGTAAAAAAGGTGTACAAACTAAATTACTTGTGGAGACAAGACATGACATTTTCTTGCAGTTATCGTGCAATATATTTCTCCCTTTGTATATCTGTAGTAAATGTGGACAATCTAAAACCTTTATTTGTAAGTGCAGTCCATTTCAAACAAAGGTCATCAAGACTTGAGGTAAAATAAAAAGAAGGTTAAATTTCAAGTCAGAAACTTTATAATGTTGAAAAATAAAGTGCTAACTTATCAAGACTGCAGAGTTCACTCAGAATGGAATCTCAAACTGCTTCAGGCTCAGTTACTCTAAACAATCGAATGAATGCTCCGGAAGGTTAATTATTGACCAGCATGTCTTTTCTCGTCCAGTGTGTACTTTTGTTACAGTGCAGAACAGAAATGACCGATGTTTCACATGCGATAGCTTAGTGGCAGTAGTGCATGTATAGTCAAGCAGAGTTCAAACTTATATTTTAGTTTCAGTTTAAAAAGCATGAAATTTAAACAGAGCGGCCAGTTCGCGCCATACTTAAATTAAAATCCTTGTACATTTTTCATCCTCCAGATAAAATGATGCCTGCACACACACTTTTGAATACATATTTCAGACCTCATAATTTGTGACATCTGATATGCTTTTGAGTTTTGAGTGTTCGGACTGACATTTTTTTTTGCGAATAAAATGTGAATCAACAGCGATTCTACAGGTGGCAAGGTCAAAGAATAAGACTGGATCTCTGACAAAATTGCCTGTCTCTCTCTAAAATTCTTTCAACTGTTCAAATCATCGACTATTTAATTAAATTAGCGATTAATTACAGTGAATTCTTTTTCAGGGTTGGGTGTGTAATAAATACAGAACCACACTTATGTTTGAATGGGTTAACGATTACTGGACTCGAGCGTGTGGCACTGGGATAACCACTCGAGCCTACTGGCTCTTGTGGAATCCCTGCACCACTCGCTGTCACCCAGTAATCGTTAACCCATTCAAACATAAGTGTGGGTCTGTATATTTATTAATCCACTGAGAGAACAATTTCTGATAAATCACAATATTTTCACTCTATTGAGAGGGATGTACTCTACAACATATATGCAGTCAACAGGTCAAAGTGTATTAAAGATATGGTAAATTCTTTAGAGTTTGACATTTAAATGTAATTAACAGGGTTATTCTATTATTTGGTAAGTGAGTGAATGGAACGCACCTTCCAATGGGTTTGGATAGTTTTCAAGACATAGACAAACCAGGACAGCTTTCTATCAAAAACTGCTGAAAACTTACTTTAAAAGATGGTCCTTGAGTATTTGAAGCAGGTGTGTCCCCAGCATCTAAACGAAATGGTGTTCCTTCAATTTCTCCCCAGGTCATCAATGGAGAATCTTCAACACCTGGAGCAGGAGACGGAGTGTGTACAAATCCAAACCCATTCACAAGCGGTGAAGGAGCTGTTACAATTTCCTTCCCGTCATGACCAATCTTTCCATAGCTAGCTTGAGCTTTCTCTGATGCAGCAGCCTTCAACATCTCTTTGTTTTTTTGCTTGTTGTGTGGGTCAAACTGGAATCTAGTGTTGTCATGGATGATTTGTCGGGGTTTATGTTTTTTCTCCTCAAGTTTTTCTTTCGGGCTTTTTCCCACTCCTACAAAAAGTAAATTTGGGACATAGTTTAAGTTGTTCTATCATCTTTTCTAACCCTTTATCTAGCGTATATTTTTTTATTGGGGTTTAACAACACTTTCAACAGCCGGGCAGTTTTACAGGTGGAAGAAGCCATAGTACCCAGTGAGAATTACCAAGCAGCGCGGAGCAACTGTCAGACTCCCCAACATACCAAATCCACACAAGCAGGGTTAGCATTGGTTGAAGACCAGTGCAACATCGACATGTACACAGTGCCACAATGCTCCCATTGAGGGCAGTCAGGATTAACACTTAACCTGAGAAGTATTTTACAGATATTTTTCATCAGATCTAGTCATGGCTGCTTTGAAGCAGCCATGACTAGATTTGATGAAAACAATTGTCTGTATTTAACTCAAGAAATCATTGGTGAAAAAATCCATTCAATGTACAGGGTGGAAATTGGATTAAATAAGTCCAAATTATACATATTTCATTGGTAACTGAAATCCTGCCCTGGGTGGGAATATCCGCCAGCAGCATACAAGGAGTTGAGTGCCTTGCCCAAGGACACAACACAGAGTTACCCATGGCGGGGATCGAACTGTACCTAGCATACTGGACAATGCTTTTCACCAAAATTCAATGTCATTCAAATTTTATTACTTTTCTCGCTGTTTGTCTTCAAGACATAGCTTATGATCCCTCAATGAAACAAGAGGCACCAGGGGGCCTGAGGGCGCTCACCTGACATGGTATTTATTTATTATTTATTTATTGATGTTTAAGGTAACATATTTCTGCACAATGGCTAATCATGACCACGACAGTTTTACGGGTGGAGGAAGCCAGAGTACCCAGAGAGAAGCACTGAGCAATGGCAAGCAACTGTCAACTCCCCAACATACTAACTCCACACAAGCATGGTTAGCATTGGTTGAAGACAGGTGCACCATCGACGTGCAGTACGCCTTAGAACACAGCATCACCGTGCCCCCATGTGGGCAATGGGGGTGAAGTGTCTTGCCAAAGGACACAACGCGGTTGCCCCAGGTGGGATTTGAACCAAGGACCTCTCGGCTTGCAGCCTGCACCTCTACCAACTGAGCCACTATGCCCCCCCTCCCCCCTGACATGGTAGTCTAAATATCAAACCAGGGACTTGACTTGAATAAGCTTCTTACGCCCCTCCTAAGAAAAGCATATACCAACTAGATGAAGCGATTGTGCCCACACAATACACAGAATTTTCCTTCTATTTTCAGTTCCTACAACTTTACATCCCAAAATTGAGATAAACGCATAAAAAACAGATTTTTTTTTATTTTTGTTCGGAAATTTTCGAAGTCCCAAACAAAATATTTTCAGATTAATATTTTTTTCTCTCTTCTTAAAATTGACCAAAACGCATAAAAAACCAAAAAACTAATTTCCGGATTTTGGCCCAAATTATTTCAAGTCCCACCCGGACCCCAAATTTTCAGTCTAAAAAAAAAAAAAAAATTTTTTTTGTCTTAAAATTGAACAAAACGCATAAAAAACAAAAAAACTAATTTCCGGATTTTTAGTCCAAAATTTCTAAGTCCCAACGGGACCCCAAATTTTCAGTGTAAAAAGAAAAAAAAATTTCTGTCTTAAAATTGACCGAAACGCATAAAAAAACAAAAAAACTTATTTCCGGATTTTGGCCCAGGACCCCAAATTTTTAGCCCAAATATGAACCCAGGGACTTGGCTTGAACAAACTTGAATCTCACCCCCCTGAGGATGCTGCATACCAAATGTCAAAAGATTCTTATTGGTAGATATGAAGAAGATTTTTAAAGAATATTCCTCACACTGCACTAATTTAAACATTTGGGCTACCATAGAGAGCCCAAATATGGACCCAAGGAATTGATTTCATTAAACATGTGAAACAATCTTCCAAAGATGTTATATGTGAAATTTGAAAGCTTTTGGAGCAGTGGTTTGGGAGAAAAGTAGTCTTAAATGTTCTACCCATTACCTACAGTGTTAAAAAATGCTGACTCGGCACTTTTTCAAAGTCCCCAAAAAGTACCCCATGATAAAACCGATAGCAATTTTTTTTACCATTCCATTCTGTTGGTCCTAAGGAAGGTTCAAACCAAATAAGAAGTCTTTTTGTAGTTTTGGAGATATGGGCAATTTAATTTTTTTCTATTTTTAGCTCCTGCGGTTCCCATGGGGCAACGGGAAAAAAAAATTGGGCATAAATTAAGTACTTATGACCCAATAAGCCCTCATATCAAATTTGGTTCAAATCTGCCTCTCGGGTTGGAAAATATAAATTTTGGGTCGGGCAAAAATTCTTGCCCCTCCCATAACGACGGCAAATTTAGCCCCACAAACTTCTTGAAAAAATCTGAGTCTACACCTCAAAAGGAAGCTGCACACCTAATATCAAGTCTCTGCTACTGCTGGTTCATGAGAAGAAGATTTATTAAGATTTAGGCAGACTTTTTGGGCATGGCCCTACCAAGGGGCGAGGCAACTTAATTTGAACAAAATCAAATTGCGATGTCATAACAAACTATTATTTCAAATATAAATTAAATTGGCTCAGCGGTTTGGGAGGAGAAGATGCAAACACCAGACGGTCGGTGAGTGATCACTATAGCTCTCCTGACTGAAAGTCAGGTGAGCTAACAAGCTAATTCAGCTCATGTCACTGAGGGGACATAAGATCAATGAAACAAGCTAAGTCAGCTCATGTCACTGAGGGGACATAAGATCAATGAAACAAGCTAATTCAGCTCATGTCACTGAGGGGACATAAGATCAATGAAACAAGCTAATTCAGCTCATGTCACTGAGGGGACATAAGATCAATGAACAAGAGGCCTGTCACGCTTAGAGAGCTCCGCTGAGGGCCACTGATCGCATGGGCATGTTTTCTAATACTAATATTGTTACAAACTTTAGCCGAAAAATTTTCAGTTGTCACGAAAGTTAAAAAATTTATAGTAATATCTATATTATTTATACTTACCAATGACCCAGACATAGCTGGTGCTAACTCTTAAAATATAGGGCCAAACACAAATTTTGCCCCCCAATCCCCAAAATTTGCATCTAAAACCAAAGAAAACATGTCCTGAAAGGCCCTCCACACTTCGCCTCTACTGTGCATGCGCAGTGTCAAGGACATTCCAAAATTGGCGCCATTAATCATTCTAATAACCAGTGCCTGGTAAGCGCTATGTACTCAGCGGGGAGGCAAGAGTTCCCAACTCCTGGGAGGGCCATCCCCGTCTGGGTCATTGGTAAGTATAAAAAATATAGAAATTACTATAAATTTTTTAACATTTTTATACTGCACCAATGACCCAGACATAGCTGAATAGTAAAAAGGCTGGAGGGCCAAGGACATAGAGCAAAATGGAATACGCTCAATAATATAAAATAGAGTCATCCCCTGTAGGGAAAAAGAAGTAATAGGCCTTACATGCATCTTTCTTATTTAAGATAAATTAAAAAGATACAACACCTTCCAAAATTGAGCTTCATACATTCCTGTACTCTATTAATATCCAATATAATCCTTATACTAATAATTTTTAAAGTAAGCCAATAAATAAAGTAAGTCTAGAGAATAGAGACTCTTATAGTCCTAAAAGTGTCTGAGGATTGCATAATCATGTCCGTTGACATATGCAATAATCAAAAGCTATACTTTAAAAACTAAGACTTGAATGAATTTTAAAAACAGAAACTTCTCACTAAATAACCATCCCAATAACAGCTCAGAATTACTAACTCCGGAGGAGGTATCCCCTTGTTTTCATAGTAAAACAGGTGACCCAAGGGAACACCCTCCCCCCCCCCTTTTTCTTGCCCTGGGTCAAATAGCCCAGAGCGAAGAGGGCAGCAGAACGGAGACACTGCCGAAACAGACAGCCTACCTAGCTATAGTAGCAACTGTTAAGTGAATGACGTTCTGAGCAGTAGATAATAGACCTAACAATAGAGGCCTCCAGAAATGGACTCGATATTTCTGAGATAAAAATTCATGAATGTGGATGGCTGAGCGCAATGAGCAGCCTTCAAAAATCTATACTAGCGACACTATTAATGTAAGCCCAAGATGTAGAAGAACTCTTACTTCATGAGCCAAAATCTTAAGCACAACTGATAAGTCAATGATATACCATAAGCAGTACCGATATTTAATAGAATCCATTAACAATAGAATGGAGCGAAACGTCCTTCTACTAGGCATCAAAGACAGAAGAAGCTTACGCCCATAGTAATAAACAGATATCTGTTTATAAATACATAAACTCTACCCGGAAAGATTAAAGGCCTATGCCCGTACGAAGACGGAAGGACCTTAATAACAATAGGTTCCGGATATTAGGAGCCTAACTCTTATGCAAAAATCCAACCTAAATAGTAACGGAAGTAGTGATTCCGAAACTACGAAAGTGAAAATCATCCATCGATAGTGCATGAAACTCACTGACTCTACAGTAAAAGAGAAACCAACAGAATTACTGTCTAAAAGGTCAGAATTTGAAAACTACTGTTTCCAGAGGCTCAAATGATTACTTAGCTAAATAAGAACCGAAGTTAAAATCCATATAGGAATTTAATCTAAAGATTCTAAGTCTATATATCAAAAAGTTACTAACTGACTTAGATAAAGAGACATAAGACTCAATTGTAAACTATCGTAGAGTGCATAGGTATGAGGTAACATAAACCTATAACCTTACTAATAACAGGCTGCAGTAGATCTTGTGAAACAAGTATACTAAAAAATTGCAATGAGTAGTATGGAGGGATCAACAATATGAACATAATGATCCCTACACCAACGATGGAAGAGCCTCCACTTTAGCCGCATAGAGTAGCGAAGAAGAGGATCTCCTATAGTAAGAAATCGCGTCCAAAGCACGTCCAGTACAATGCTTACAATGCAATACGGACCACACAACGGAATACATGAAGGTTGCGACCTTGCGGGTTGTGATAAAGATGACACGATTTACCCAGTGAAAAAAGATCCTCACATTGAGGAAGATTTCACGTTAAGACCCACAGTAGACAAGAGTGTAAATTACCCATGATCTCTGTGAAGATAGAGATGCTATCAACAGAAATGTATTGTGGTTGTTTATCTTAGCAATACCTGCTGAAACAACAGCGCCGGAGGATACGCGCATCCTATCATTCCGTCCTATAGATCAATAGAGCGTTAACAACATTAGCTCAGAGATCTGGACAAGCCAACACATACGTCTGCAATTGTGTCGTAAATAAATCATCATTGGGCGCTCCCATAGTTAGCAAATCTGATTGAATACTTGTTTGTTGAGAGTCAATTCTGACAGCAACAAGCGACCCGTAAGTGAATGGGAGTCCGGTAAAACAATCAGACGACCCGGAATATGACGGACCAAAACTGAACTTGGTGTACTATAACCAACAGACGGATTCTTTCCATTAAATTGAATAACGGAAACGAAAGAGTGCCTCCCTGGTTCCGGAGATACGCCACTACTGTCGAATTAACAGACAGGATTTGGGCATGCGTTTCTGAATAATGTTCATGCAATGACATAAAGCAAGCCTAAAAAACATTATTCCGCGGAAGAAAATTGGTTGCTAAGAGACTGCGGAACCCAAAGACCCTGGCACTTCGAATCCGTTGGGATCAGTATTATATCCCAATCTGTTTGACTGGCAACCGTCATAACAGCCACACTCGGGTCCGGCAACTGCGGTGGCACTCTCTGAGTCAACCACCGAATGTTTGCCCCAGTCTGAATCTCTTGTAACACTAGATAGACAAGAGAACGTGTAAATCGAGCAATTCATGGATTGCCGAAAAGTTGCCGTCGAAGAGAAGCTCCTCCGAGAACGAAGCGACTCTGAGAGAGTTCTTAACCTTACTATCCACGCGTATGGATGTAGCTAGGGCTGCGTCATGTCTAACCAACTCCAATCAGCCACTGAAGGGCGGAGTTATAAGTGAACAAACTACTGCCCTCAAAAGAAATAACATTGAGAATAATATCCCGTAAATCGTTTCTTGAAAACGTAATGATAACGCCTCAGTAAAGCAAATTACGTATGATAAAGCGTCTAAGTTAAGTCTACTATACATCATGTCGTTTCCAACACTGAAATTGGAAAAGACATAAACGGCGAAAAAGAATATTTCCAGTTTTTAACCACACCGTCTAGACGCATATGAACTCTCGGTAAGCCCTGCTCTGCCAAAATAAACTATTCGTATAAATGATAAAACGGCAGAAATGAGCAACGCGGACAAGAAACTAAACTATCATGCTTGGTAGCAGGCTTGTATGCATATATAGCGTCGAAAAATAAAACACATGATGTAATGACATTATTGGACTGCGTCGGTAAGTCAGGGACAATGTCCCTGAACCGATCGAAAAATCCGAGTTCAATAACGCTATAAGTCTCTTATCCAAGATCACAGCAATGAAGTCCGAAATAACAATCACTGGAAGATAATGCCAGAAGATATGAAAGGCAGCTTCCGATACTACTAAAGGGAAAACTCGAAATCTTTCGAATCCCTTTCGCCATCCTGTCGGACCCTATAAAGCGTTCGGTCATCCGTACCTGATGCAACCGCGGACCGCACCGACCCAGCGCCGTCGGATAATTCCTGATTCGACCAAGAAACTGTCAATTGCTGGGATGCTGCGAAACAACTGTGCTAACTCGGATAGCACGTCCGTCACTGAGGCCTGAGGAGAAGCGGTCCTACAATGCATTGCCACTGGAAGCTCCGTGATCGTTACCCTGTGCATACTACCAATATGCGAGCGAACGGAGTGTATAGGCCTCGTGTCCCTTGGCTACCGGATGGCGCGACCTATTCGCCGTGGAATCACTGAATGACGAAACTGATCGGATACTCGAGGTCACGTAGCCAATGTGTGGTCGTGTGCCCTGCTGTGAGGATGAGGAAGCATTAAGGACAGTCTCTTGGACTGCCAATATAACGGAGCGTCCCGGCCGACAGACATATGCTCCGAATGTAAAATATCTGAACCACAACATGCGGTCCCCTATGTTGTTGGACGACAGAGGGACCTCTCTTGCTCACAGCCCGGACGGACCTGGACAAGCCAGGAACCGGACTAACAGGCTTCCTCCGATCTGTCCTCAATCTGCCGTCACTGGGTGAGTACTAAAGTAATTAAAGTGCTCGCATCACCCAAATCTCCTTCCTAGACCGCAACGGACGAACCCGGCAGCCGAACCATTCGATGAATGTACGCTACACCGGGTGAGCTAGCGAATGTCACTCCGTAGGCGATAGACATATTCCATGAGCACTTATTGCCACTAGCTCTTCATTAACTATGACGACAGAGGCACACTTTTGAAAGACATCTCCGTAACTTTGCGAACAAGAAACCAGAAATGCTTGGTTATAGCAAGCATATAATAATAATATATATATAGCGTCGTTCAATAATTCGAAAGTTTGCGTGACATTATTGGACTATGTCGGAACTGAGGGACGATGTCCCTGAACCGAACCAAAAATTTCTAAGTCCACCGACGCTATCAGTTTCTTATCCGGCATCGCAGCATTCTGGTCCGACGAAAGAAGCTGTAGAAGACCAAGTCAGATGACATACACAACAGCATATGTTGTTCCGAAAGGGAAAGCTCGAAATCCTCCAAATCCCTTTCGGTATCCCGTCGGACCGGATGAAATTTTCGGACGTCCGTACCCGCTTCCGCGGAGCGTCCCGACACAGCATCGTCGGATAAAAAATATGCGACAGATTCAGTTGATGCTGGGATGCTGCGATAAACTGTGCTATTTAGGAAAGCACTTCCGTTCCCGAGGCCTGTGCAGTAGCGGTCTTACGATGCATTGCCGCCGGAAGCTCCGTGTACGTTGACTCCCGCACACTTCCTATGCGAACGTCTGGAGTCTGCAGGCCTCGTGTCCCTGGCTACCGGATGGTGTGACCTGGTCGCCGATGAATCTCTGGCTGGCGAAGATGACTGGATATCCGTGGTCACGTAGCCAAGAGCGGTCGAGTGCGCAACTATGAGAATGAGGAAGCCTTATTGACAGTCTACTCCGGACTGACTATATGTCGGAGCGTCCCGAGCGACGGACGTATGCTCCGAATGCGAAACATTTTGTACCACAACATCTGGGGCCAGATGTTGTTGAACGAGAGAAGGGCCTCTCTCGCTTGCCGTCCGGATGGACCGGAACGAGCTATAAACCGGACTAAAAGGCTTCCTCCGTTCTCCCTCCGATCCGCCGTCACTGGGTGTGCATTAGGTTGATTTATAGTGCTCGCATCACCCCACAATTCCTTCTAGACCGCAACGGACGAACCCAGCTGCCGAACCATTCGGTGAATGGACGCTATACCGGGCGAGCTAGCGGACGTCAAAGGCCGTCGAACCTACTAGGGTCCTCTTAGGCAATTGGCGTATTTACATGAGCACTTTTCCGCTAGCCCTTCATTAATTGTGACGACGGAGGCACACTGTTGGAAGACATCACAGATACATCACCCTAATCTTGATCGTCTGAAATAGAAATTGATAAAGTAGAGCGACCCTGTGGGGAAAGGACCGGAGTGTCCAATTCCCCAATAACATACCGTGACATACGCTTCCCATATTGTCATCGAAATCATACGATACAGAACAGGAGTTAATGCGAGTACACTGACCACATATAGAATGATTATAAAGTCAGAGGAAGACTTCCTCTTATTACAATTGATCAATATCCTTTCAATGTGAAAAGAAAACAAGTCCTGGTACTCGCACTAACCCCTGGCAATCAAAATACATAATAATAATATGATCCATTAATATAGAAAAAATAATTGAAATCAAAATATTTTGAAAAAATATTTTTTCAGAACAGCCCAAGTTTCTGAAAAGTAACGTTGAACCCCAATGGATCCCAAGCCTAAGTGTGGACAAAAATATTTTAAACAATTTATTCAACACTTACGAACAATAATAATATATCTAGTTATGATTAAAATAACATCAAGATATTATTTTCCAGAAATCCCCCCCTCACACAGAGGGCTGTTGAAAATGTAAACAATGAGTGTAAAAACACTAAAATAAGACTCCAGGCACCCAGGCCCGAAATCAGTTACCAAAAATACACTATCTGATGCAAAACAGAGACTTCCAGGGAAGAAACTGCAGAACATCAGATGGTAGATGCAGAACACAACGCCTAACCACCCGTAGGTGAAGACGTAAACATGGGGAAAAGAAACAGAATTCATTCTGTTATTCAGCTAAAACTCCCAAGAAAATTTAGTAATAATAATTACAAAAACTATGCCAAAAGCATGGGAGAATAGCAAGGGGGGACTTAAAGGACAGGGAGAGCGGAAAACACTTAAAAAACAGTGTAACTAATTAATCAGAATGACAACAAAATGGCTGCTGCCTCGAAAATAGGTAACTTAACATAATTTCATTAAAAAATTTTAAGTTACAGCCCTGATAATATTCTGTCACACATTTTTTCCTCTCCTCCTTCTCTATCCTCCTTAGAATCACCATTTCACTAATATTTATGTGTCTGGCATCATTTAAACTGAGATTTACAAGCACAAAGATCAGTCAGATGTTAACTGATGAAGGGCCAAACTTAGAATGATTAATGGCGCCAATTTCGGAACGTCCTTGACACTGCGCATGCGCAGTAGAGGCGAAGTGTGGAGGGCCTTTCAGGACATGTTTTCTTTGGTTTTAGATGCAAATTTTGGGGATTGGGGGGCAAAATTTGTGTTTGGCCCTATATTTTAAGAGTTAGCACCAGCTATGTCTGGGTCATTGGTACAGTATAAAAATATTATGGCTTGGATCGATTACACACCGCCTATTGACATTACATGACGTTATAAAGTTTGGTCCAAAAATATTCAGTAGTTTAGAAATTATGGCTCGGACAAACAAAATATTTTTTTCTTGCTCATGTGGCCTGTATCCTTGACCCTGTGGGGTTACAGACTTTATAATGGTTGATGACACACCATCCATTGATAATACATATTGTTATAAAGTTTAGTTGAAAAATATTCAGCTGTTCAGAAATTATGGCCCGGACAAGGAAAATGTTGACGACTGATGGATGGACAGACAGACGATGACACACCGTCTATTGATAATACATATTGTTATGAAGTTTGGTGAAAAAATATTCAGCGGTTTAGAAATTATGGCTCGGACAAATAAAATGTTGACGACGGATGGATGGACGGACAGACGGATGACGGACGATAGACGACAGACGAATCAGTATAAGAAAAGCTCTGCTGACTTTGTCAGCGGAGCTAACAAGCTAATTCAGATAATGTCACTGAGGGGACATAAGATCAATGAAACAAGCTAATTCAGCTCATGTCACCGAGGGGACATAAGATCAATGAAACAAGCTAATTCAGCTCATGTCACTGAAGGGACATAAGATGAATGAAACAAGCTAATTCAGCTCATGTCACCGAGAGGACATAAGCTATGTTTTAGAGCATAAATTGCAATCATTTAGTTATTAAAGAAAATAGTTTTGAAAGTGCGGTCCTCTTGCTGTGTTAGATGAAGGGTTAATCCTTTCAAATTAGTATGCATAACTTTTGTGGAAAATTTATCAGTCAACAAACAGATGACAAAATGAACAGCGATTAAAATTCATGTAAGAATAAGAGTCTAGTGATGAGACAAATATTGAAATATTTAAATTAGAATAACAAACAATGCTTATGCGAATACAAAATCAGTATACAAATAGTTGTACTTCCATGTTGTTATCCAAAATCGCAGAGAACATCAAACGATCATTTCAGACTTTGCTCTGCGATCACCCTCAAAGGCAGAAATCGACAACAAACTATCAGGCAGTTTGGAATAATTCCCTTTCATCTGGGGGTTCCCACAGGGAACATGGGGATTTTTTTTAGCTTGAATCAAGTACTTATGACTCCAAAATACCACACACCAAATTTCATTCAAACTGGACCTTCGGTTCAGGAAACAGAAATTTTGGGCGGGGCCAAAAATCTTGCCCTTCCCATTACGAAGGCAAATATTGCTCACCAAACTTTATTTTAACAAACTTTAGACCTCAGAAGGAAGCTCCATACCAAATATCAAGTCACTGTACCCACTGGTTCCTCAGAAGAAGTTTTTTCTAGAAATTTGGAGCATTTTCCCCCACCCCCTCCCTATGCAGCATGGCAACTTTATTTGAACAAACTTGAATTGACATATGATAAGGACCATGCATATCAAATTTGGTTCAATTTGGCCCAGGGGTTTAGGATGGGAAGTTGATAATGTCAAGTTCATGACATACAGACTGACAGACAGATGGACAGACGACAGACAGAAAGTGATCACTTGAGTTCTCCTAACTTTCAGTCAGGTGAGCTAAAAAATAATAAAAGTAGAACAGCGATTTTGTTCCAATGAGGAGTGAGTAGTGCCTGGCAAACCTTCGTGATTCAATTCTGCTTCAATTCTTTTCACTGATTCAATTTGATTCAAAACCATCTCAATTATTCAAAAGAATTCGAATCCCAATAAGTTTGGAATTTCATACATTTCTGTATTGTTGACTTTTTTAAATTGCAACTCATCCTGCATGCAGTTATGCCCAGTTTGCAGAAATATCATCTTTGAGGTGGAACAAGGCATGTTACACTGATGGGACAATATATGGCTTTTTGTTCATCCACTTTGGTGACACATGATAATTTCTTGTTTGAATCTAGTCCCATCCCCACTTTGGTGATACCTGATAATTTCTTGTTTGAATCTAGTCCCATCGCCAGTCCCGTTGCTAAGGTAATGCTGGGAGTGAGTTATCAGTACTAGAATGTAAAGAACAGAAAATGTCCAAATTCATTTTGGTAGTGTTACAGTCAAAGCGATGGTAATTTGAATGGCAAAGCATTAATGAAAGTACGGTGCACAGTGGGTTTATGTACTGATCTATGCAGAAATTTGGTTGCCATATGAAATGAAAGTGTCAATGACACTGTAGCTTAACTTGTGTGTTGTGTTGGATGAAAAGGATAATGTTCAATGTTTATGAAAGGATAATGAAATAAGACAAGAATTGTGACAATTGGGAATATGTTCATTTCTGTTCCCTGTGTGCTATGTTTTTGATAAAAAAATAATATGAGGTGTACATTGTACCAAAGAGCTGAGGGGTGGGTTAATATGACCTCACAGTTAATGTACGTGGCCCTCACAGCTAACGTATATCAACGAAAGTTACCAAGTTACAGTGAAATTATTCCAAAACGAGTCATCCTATCAAGTTACACTGAAATCCCTTCATACATATGGCCTGTAGACTGTGCTAAAGATTTTCAGGCTTCAGGCCCATGTAGCCGTCAGTTTCCCAGTTGCGTCCAAAGGGGACGTTCTTATCTAGACATTATATGAAGTCAACCTACCAAGTTACAATGAAATCCCTTCATAAATATGACCTGTAGACTGTGTTAAAGGTTTTTGGGCTTTGGGCCCGGGGCAGCCATCATGGTTGAATGATCGCAACCAAAAGGGGACATTCTCATCTGGGCATCTTCTGGAGAGATCCTACAAAGTTACAATGAAATACCTTCATAAATATGACCTGTAGACTGTGCTCAAGGTTTTCGGGCTTCAGGCCCCTGATTATTTATTTATTTATTTATTGGTGTTTAAGGTCACATATTTCTGCACAATGGCTAACCATGACCGTGACAGTTTTATGGGTGAAGGAAGCCGGAGTACCCGGAGAGACCCACCGAGCAACGGCGAGCAGCTGTCAGCTCCCCAACATACCAACTCCACACAAGCAGGGTTAGCATTGGTTGAAGACAGGTGCACCATCGACGTGCAGTACGCCTTAGTACACAGCGTCACCGTGCCCCCACGCGGGCAATGGGGGTGAAGTGTCTTGCCCAAGGACACAACGCGGTTGCCGCAGGTGGGATTCGAACCGACTCTCGGCTTGCAGCCTGCACCTCTACCAACTGAGCCACCGGGCCCCCTTCAGGCCCCTGAAGACGTCACAATTGACCAATCATGACCAAAAGGGGATGTCATAATCTAGGCATTATATGGAGTCAAACTATCAGGTTACAATGAAATCCTTCCATAAATATGACCTATAGACTATGCTAAAGGTTTTGGGTTTTTGGGCTCGTGCAGCCATCAAGGCTGAATGAAATGATTGTGACCAAAAGAGGACATGCTCATCTAGACATTATTTGGAGTCATCCTACCAAGTTACAATGAAATCCCTTCATAAATATCACCTGTAGACTGTGCTAAAGTTTTTCGGGCTTCAGGCCCCTGTAGCCATCACAGTTGCCTAATGGTCTCCAAAAGGGGCTGTTCACATCTAGACATTATATGAAGTCAACCTACCAAGTTACAATGAAATCCCTTCATAAATATGAACAGAAGACTGTGCTAATGGTTTTCGGGCTTTGGGCTTGGGCAGCCATCATGGTTGAATGATTGCAACCAAAAGGGGACAGTCTCATCTGGGCATCATCTGGAGTGATCCTACAAAGTTACAATAAAATACCTTTATAAATATGACCTGTAGACTGTGCTCAAGATCTTCGGGCTTCGGGCACCTGTAGCCATCACATTTGACCAATCATGACCAAAAGGGGATGTCATCATCTAGGCATTATATGGAGTCAACCTAACAAGTTACAATGAAATCCTTCCATAAATATGACCTATAGACTATGCTAAAGGTCTTTGGGCTCAGGCAGCCATAAAGGCTGAATGATCGTGCCCAAAAGGGGATGTTCTTATCTAGATATTATTTGGAGTCATCCTACCAAGCTACAATGAAATCCCTTCATAATTATGACCTGTAGACTGTTCTAAAGGTTTTTGTGCTTCGGGCCCATGTAGCCATCACAGTTGCCCAATCGTGTCCAAAAGGGGACGTTCTCATCTAGCCATTATTTGAAGTCAACCTACCAAGTTACAATGAAATCCCTTTATAAATATGACCTGTAGACTGTGCTAAAGGTTTTTGGGCTTTGGGCTCGGGCAGCCACCATGGTTGAATGATTGCAACCAAAGGGGACAATCTCATCTGGGCTTCATCTGGAGTGATCCTACGTAGTTACACTGAAATCCCTTTATAAATATGACCTGTAGACTGTGCTAAAGATTTTCGGGTTTTGGGTCTGTGCAACCATCACGGTTTACCGATTGCAACCAAAAGGGGACATTCTCATCTAGACCTTATACGGAGTCTTCCTACCCAGTTACAAAGAAATTCCTTCATAAATATGACCTGTAGACTGTGCTAAAGGTTTTTTAGTTTGGGCTCACGTACCCATCATGACCGATCATGACCAAAAGGGGAAGTTCTCATCTAGACATTAAACGGAGTCATTCTACCATGTTAGGGAAATCCCTTTATAAATATGACCTATAGACTGTGCTAAAGGTTTTCGGGTTAGGGGCCTGCGAAAATGTAGCTGTCACGGTTGACCTGTCATGACCAAAAGGGGACGCTCTCATCCAGATATGACCTCCAACCTGCAAATGAAATGAAATGATGATCGAAAAATGAACTACGGGGTGTAGCCTGTGCTAAAGAAAATGTGAACAGACTTCTGCACTCATGATGGCAACAGCTTATTTTGACTTTGTCAAATTAAGCTAAAAATATTGGCCAAAACCTGTTACTTGTGAATATCCTTTCCCCCATGATGGTCTATACAAAAATGTTTGCATTAGATGTGACCTCTCTGGTAAAGCAGGGCTTATATTTTTATCTACATTTGGGAGAATCTATTTGGATTCTCATGAAAATGGGAGCAAGAATCCATACATGTTATAAGTGTCCAAGGATCTCATGAGGCCCCCATGAGGCCCCCATGGTTGAACCTCTGTTGTATTCCTAGCAAAGCTGCAGTGAGAATCTATGTGGATTCTCTGATTCCCGTTGAAGTATAAGCCCTGTAAAGCGCTGTGTGGTTTATCAGTTTTGTAAGTCGGTTTCATTTTTTTTTCAAAAACCAAAACGTTGTTTGTCACAATAAATGAAAATTAGTTTCACAAAAATGAAGCAGTTTTCATAACGACAGAGAAAACTGCCATTTTGGTCAGCTTTGCATTCTTCAAATTCAGAAATGAGACATCTGGTAAATTTGTGTAAGTCTCTCAGGTGATATATCTTGCAACAACAGTAGGAGTATATATTCACTTGGATTTATCCCACTAAACCGAATAGAAAATGATCATATACATGCATTTATTGAAATAATTTCTACCAAAATTTAAAAAACCACAAATAAAACCAACAAACCAAGTTTTTTTGAAAAAAAACAGACTGTGCTCAAGGTTTTTGGGCTTCAGGCACCTGTAGCCATCACAGCTGACCAATCATGACCAAAAGGGGATGTCATCATCTAGACATTATATGGAGTCAACCTAACAGGTTACAATGAAATCCTTCCATAAATATGACCTTTTGCCTATGCTAAAGGTTTTTCGGCTCGGGCACCCATCAAGGCTGAATGATCGTGATCAAAATGGGACGTTCTCATCTAGACATTATTTGGAGTCATCCTACCAAGTTACAATGAAATCCCTTCATAAATATCAACTGTAGACTGTGCTAATGGTTTTCGAGCTTCGGGCCCCTGTAGCCGTCACAGTTGCCCAATCAGGACCACAAGGGGACTTTCTCATCTAGACATTGTATGAAGTCAACTCACCAAGTTGCAATGAAATTCATCAATAAATATGACCTTTAGACTGTGCTAAAGGTTTTCGGGCTTTGGGCTCGGGCAGTCTTCACGGTTGGCAGATCACGCCCAAATGGGGAAATTCTCATCTGGAGATCATAAGGAGTCATCCTACCAAGTTACAATGAAATCCCTCCATATTAAACATGACCTGCAGACTGTGCTAAAAGTTTTTGGGTTTTGGGCTTGGGCAGCCATCATGGTTGATAGATCATGCCCAAAAGAGGACATTCTCATTTAGGCATTATACAGAGGCATCCTACCAAGTTACAATGAAATCCCTTCATAAATATGACCTGTAGACTGTGCTAATGGTTTTCGGGGGCAGCCATACCGGTTGCCCGATCACGACCAAAAGCGGATGTTCTCATCAAGACATGACCCCAAACCTGCATATGAAATTTTGTGACGATCAGACAAGAACTGTGGGGTGTAGCCCGTGCTAAAGGAAAATGTGAACAGACTAACAGACTTCGCACACGTGATGGCAATACTTATCTTGACTATGTCAAGTTAAGCTAAAAATTACTTAACTTTTCAAGAACGAGTGATAAGTCTAAATACTTGAGTTTGCGGTTCGATGGTACGAAATAGTCTTACCAATACACATACTGATATGTGTTCACATGAAAGATAGCGTTAGTAAGACAGCAGTAATATTGTTAACAGTTGGAAAGTGATTCGTTTTGAGATTCAATTCAGTTTTGAACATTTTCCCTGATTTGTTTCGAGATTCGATTCAAACGAAAAATGATAAATTTAAAGTAATTTGTATATTCTTTATACTTACCAATGGCTGGTGCAATCTCAATATTATCAAGGGCCAAACACAATATTCTCACTAGGTTAATAAGGCGCCATCAATAGGGCTAAAAGCCTCAGACAACTAACACCAAACAATACCATTAAGAAGAGAACAACCTCTTCTATTATAACGGTACCTTGTCCGAAAGGACAGTGGTTTCAGCCTAGCTGAAGCAGCTGAAGGTCTTCCTATTCATGAAGACAATTATATGGCTGTTAACCCTTTACCCAACGTAACGGCCAAAACCGGCCAGCGCTATTCTCAAAAATCGCCAATTAATTTTCAAAATATTTTCATTTTTTGTCTCAAAAACATAGGTTATGACCCCTCGTTGGAACGAGCTCGTCGAGCTCGTTCTAACGAGGGGTCATAACCTATGTTTTTGAGACAAAAAATGAAAAAATGTTAAAAAATTTATAGTAATTTATATATTTTTTATACTTACCAATGACCCAGACATAGCTGGTGCTAACTCTTAAAATATAGGGCCAAACACAAATTTTGCCCCCCAATCCCCAAAATTTGCATCTAAAACTAAAGAAAACATGTCCTGAAAGGCCCTCCACACCTCGCCCCCACTGCGCATGCGCAGTGTCAAGGACGTTCCGAAATTGGCGCCATTTATCATTCTAATAACCAGTGCCTGGTAAGCGCTATGTACTCAGCGGGGAGGCAAGAGTTCCCAACTCCTGGGAGGGCCATCCCCGTCTGGGTCATTGGTAAGTATAAAAAATATATAAATTACTATAAATTTTTTAACATTTTTATACTGTACCAATGACCCAGACATAGCTGAATAGTAAAAAGGCTGGAGGGCCAAGGACATAGAGCAAAATGGAATACGCTCAATAAAATAAAATAGAGTCATCCCCTGTAGGGAAAAGAAGTAATAGGCCTTACATGTATCTTTCTTATTTATGATAAATTAGAAAGATACAACACCTTCCAAAAATTGAGCTTCATACATCCATGTACTCTATTAATATCCAATAATCCTTATACTAATAATTTTTAAAGTAAGCCAATAATAAAATAAGTCTAGAGAATAGAGACTCTTATACTCTTAAAAGTGTGTGAGAATTGCATAATCATGTCCGTTGACATATGCAATATTCAAAAGCTATACTTTAAAAACTAAGACTTGAATGAATTTTATAAACTTAAACTTCTCACTAAACAACCATCCCAATAACAGCTCAGAATTACTAACTCCGGAGGAGGTATCCCCTTGTTTTCATAGTAAAAACAGGTGACCCAAGGGAACACCCTCCCCCCCCCTTTTTCTTGCCCTGGGTCAAATAGCCCAGAGCGAAGAGGGCAGCCGAACGGAGACACTGCCAAAACAGACAGCCTACCTAGCTATAGTAGCAACTGTTAAGTGAATGACATTCTGAGCAGTAGATAATAGACCTAACAATAGAGGCCTCCAGAAATGGACTCGATATTTCTGAGATAAAATTCATGAATGGATGGCTGAGCGCAATGAGCAGCCTTCAAAAATCTAAAATAGCAACACTATTAATGTAAGCCCAAGAAGTAGAAGAACTCTTACTTCATGAGCCGAAATCTTAAGCACAACTGCTAAGCCAATGATATACCATAAGCAGTACGCTAGTTAATAGAATCCATTAACAATAAAATGGAGCGTAACGTCCTTCTACTAGACATCAAAGACAGAAGAAGCTTACGCCCTTGTAATAAACAGATATCTGTTTATAAATACATAAACTGTACCCGGAAAGAGTAAAGGCCTATGCCCATACGAAGACGGAAGGACCTTAAAATAATAGGTTCCGGATAATAGGAGCCTAATTCTTATGCAACAATCCAACCTAAATAGTAACGGAAGTATTGATTCCGAAACTATGAAAGTGAAAATCATCTATCGATAGTGCATGAAACTCACTGACTCTACAGTAAAAGAGAAACCAACAGAATTACTGTCTAAAAGGTCAGAATTTGAAAACTACTGTTTCCAGAGGCTCAAATGATTACTTAGCTAAATAAGAACCGAAGTTAAAATCCGTATAGGAATTTAATCTAAAGATTCTAAGTCTATTTATCAAAAAGTTACTAACTGACTTAGATAAAGAGACAAAAGACTCAATTGTAAACTATCGTAGAGTGCATAGGTATGAGGTACATAAACCTATAACCTAAATAACAACAGGCTGCAGTAGATCTTGTGAAACAAGTATACTAAAAACTAGCAATGCGTAGTATGGAGGGATCAACCATATGAACATAATGATCCCTACACCACGACGGAAGAGCCTCCACTTAAGTCGCATAGAATAGCGAAGAAGAGGATCTCCTATAGTAAGAAATCGCGTCCAAAGCTCGTCCAGTACAGTGCTTACAATGCAATACGGACCACACAACGGAATACATGAAGGTTGCGACCTTGCTGGTTGTGATAAAGATGACACGATTTACCCAGTGAAAAAAGATCCACAGTAGACAAGAGAGTAAATTACTCATGATCTCTGTGAAGATAGAGATGCTATCAACAGAAATGTATTGTGGTTGTTTATCTTAGCAATACCTGCTAAAACAACAGCGCCGGAGGATACGCGTATCCTATCATTCCGTCCTATAGATCAATAGAGCGTTAGCAGTTTTAGCTCAGAGATCTGGACAAGCTAACACATACGTCTGCAATTGATAAGCAAGCTGTGTCATAAATAAAACATCATTGGGCGCTCCCATAGATAGCAAATCTGATAAAATACTTGTTTGTTGAGAGTCCATTCTGACAGCAACAAGCGACCCGTAAGAGAACGGGAGTGCGATAAAACAATCAGACGACCCAGAATATGACGGACCAAAACTGAACTTGGTGTACTATAACCAACAGACGGATTCTTTCCATTAAATTAAATAACGGAAACGAAAGAGTGCCTCCCTGGTTCCGGAGATACGCCACTACTGTCGAATTAAAGGACAGGAATTTGGGCATGCGTTTCTGAATAATGTTCATGCAATGACATAAAGCAAGCCTAAAAAACATTATTCCGCGGAAGTTAAACTGATAGCTAAAAGACTGCGGAACCCAAAGACCCTGGCACTTCGAATCCGTAGGGATCAGAATATATCCCAATCTGTTTGACTGGCAACCGTCATAACAGCCACACTAGGGTCCGGCAACTGCGGCGGCACTCTCTGAGTCAACCACCGAATGTTTGCCCCAGTCTGAATCTCTTGTAACACTATATAGACAAGAGAATGTATAATCAAGCAATTCATGGATTGCCGGAAAGTTGCCATCGAAGAGAAGCTCCTCCGAGAACGAAGCGACTCTGAGAGAGTTCTTAACCTACTATCCACGCGTGGATGTAGCTAGGGCTGCATCACGTCTAACCAACTCCAATCAGCCACTGAGGGGCGGAGTTATACGTGAACAAACTACTGCCCTCAAAAGAAATTACATTGAGAATAATATCCCGTAAATCTTTTCTTGAAGACGTAATGATAACGCCTCAGTAAGGCGGATTACGTATAATAAAGCGTCTAAGTTAAGTCTACTATACATAATGTCGTTCCCAACATTGAAATTGGAAAAGACATAAACGGCGAAAAAGAATATATGCAGTCTTTAATCACACCGTCTAGACGCATATGAACTCTCGGTATGCCCTGCTCTGCCAAAATAAACTATATGTAAAAAAGATAAAATGGCAGAAATGAGCCACGCGGACAAGAAACTAAACTATCATGCTTAGTAGCAGGCTTGTATATATATATATAATATATATAGCGTCGAAAAATAAAACACATGTTGTAATGACAATATTGGACTGCGTCGGTAAGTCAGGGACAAAGTCCCTGTACCGATCGAAAAATCCGAGTCCAATGACGCTATAAGTCTCTTATCCAAGATCGCAGCAATGAAGTCCGAAAAATAATCACTGGAAGAAATGTCAGAAGATATAAAAGGCATCTTCCGATACAACTAAAGGGAAAACTCGAAATCTTTCGAATCCCTTTCGCCATCCTGTCGGACTCTATAAAGCGTTCGGTCGTCCGTAGCTTGATGCAACCGCGGACCGCACCGACCCAGCGCCGTCGGATAATTCCTGATTCGACCGAGAAACCGTCAATTGCTGGGATGCTGCGAAACAACTGTGCTAACTCGGATAGCACGTCCGTCACTGAGGCCTGAGGAGCAGCGGTCTTACGATGCATTGCCGCAGGAAGCTCCGAGATCGTTACCCCGTGCATACTTCCAATATGCGAGCGAACGGAGTGTATAGGCCTCGTGTCCCTTGGCTACCGGATGGCGCGACCTATTCGCTGTGGAATCACTGAATGCCGAAACTCGGATACTCGAGGTCACGTAGCCAATGTGCGGTCGTGTGCCCTGCTGTGAGGATGAGGAAGCATTAAAGACAGTCTCTCGGACTGTCAATATAACGGAGCGTCCCGAGCAACGGACATATGCTCCGAATGTAAAATATCTGAACCACAACATGCGGTCCCCTATGTTGTTGGCTTCCTCCGATCTGTCCTCAATCTGCCGTCACTGGGTGAGTACTAAAGTAATTAAAGTGCTCGCATCACCCAAATCTCCTTCCTAGACCGCAACAGACGAACCCGGCAGCCGAACCATTCGATGAATGTACGCTACACCGGGTGAGCTAGCGAATGTCACTCCGTAAGCGATAGACATATTCCATGAGCACTTATTGCCGCTAACTCTTCAATAACTATGACGACAGAGGCACACTTTTGAAAGACATCTCCATAACTCTTCGAACAAGAAACCAGAAATGCTTGGATAGCAAGCATAAAATAATAATATATATAGCGTCGTTCAATAATTCGAAAGTTTGTGTGACATTATTGGACTATGTCGGAACTGAGGGACGATGTCCCTGAACCGAACCAAAAATTTCTAAGTCCACCGACGCTATCAGTTTCTTATCCGGCATCGCAGCATATGTTGTTCCGAAAGGGAAAGCTTGAAATCCACCGAATCCCTTTCGGTATCCCGTCGGACCGGATGAAACTTTCGGACGTCCGTACCCGCTTCTGCGGAGCGTCCCGACCCAGCATCGTCGGATAAAATATATGCGACAGATTCAGTTGATGCTGGGATGCTGCGATAAACTGTGCTATTAAGGAAAGCACGTCCGTTCCCGAGGCCTGTGCAGTAGCGGACTTACGATGCATTGCCGCTGGAAGCTCCGTGTACGTTGACTCCCGCACACTTCCTATGCGAACGTCCGGAGTCTGCAGGCCTCGAGTCCCCGGCTACCGACCCAGCGCTGTCGGATAATTCTCGATCCGACACCGTTACTGTCGGCTGCTGGGATGCTGCGATAAGCTGTGCTATGTGCACAAGAATGTCCGGCGTCGAGACCTGCGGAGGCGCAGTCTATCGGTGCTTCGCCGAGGGCAGCTCCGCATCAGATGGCTCCCGCATACTTCCTATGCGAACGTCCGGAGTCCATCGGTCTCGAATCCCTGGCTGCCGGATGGTGTGACCTGGTCGCCGAAGAATCCTTGATCGGCGAAGCTGGTAATATATCGGCGGTCACGCAGCCAAGGTGCGGTCGTGTGCGCTGACGAGAAGAGGAAGCCTTAGCAGTCTCAGCGGACTGCCTATACAACGGAGCGTCCCGAGCGACGGACGTATGCTCCGCTAACGACACATTTGTACCACAACATCTGGGGCCAGATGTTGTTGAACGAGAGAGGGGCCTCTCTCGCTTGCCGTCCGGATGGACCGGAACGAGCTATGAACCGGACTAAAAGGCTTCCTCCGTTCTCCCTCCGATCCGCCGTCACTGGGTGTGCATTAAGTTAATTTTATAGTGCTCGCATCACCCCAAAATTCCTTCTAGACCGCAACGGACGAACCCGGCTGCCGAACCATTCGGTGAATGGACGCTACACCGGGCGAGCTAGCGGACGTCAAAGGCCGTCGAACCTACTAGGGTCCTCTTAGGCAATTGGCGTATTACATGAGCACTTTTCCGCTAGCCCTTCATTAATTGTGACGACGGAGGCACACTGTTGGAAGACATCACAGATACATCACCCTAATCTTGATCGTCTGAAATAGAAATTGATAAAGTAGAGTGACCCTGCGGGGAAAGGACCGGAGTGTCCAAATCCCCAACAACATACCGTGACATACGCTTCCTATATTGTCAACGAAATCATACGATAGAGAACAGGAGTTAATGCGAGTACACTGACCACATATAGAATGATAATAAGGTCAGAGGAAGACTTCCTCTTAAAACAATTGATCAATATCCTTTCAAAGTGAAAAGAAAACAAGTCCTGGTACTCGCACTAACCCCTGGCAATCAAAATACAGTGAAAAAGGATCCACAGTAGACAAGAGAGTAAATTACTCATGATCTTTGTGAAGATAGAGATGCTATCAACAGAAATGTATTGTGGTTGTTTATCTTAGCAATACCTGCTAAAACAACAGCGCCGGAGGATACGCGTATCCTATCATTCCGTCCTATAGATCAATAGAGCGTTAGCAGTTTTAGCTCAGAGATCTGGACAAGCTAACACATACGTCTGCAATTGATAAGCAAGCTGTGTCATAAATAAAACATCATTGGGCGCTCCCATAGATAGCAAATCTGATAAAATACTTGTTTGTTGAGAGTCCATTCTGACAGCAACAAGCGACCCGTAAGAGAACGGGAGTGCGATAAAACAATCAGACGACCCAGAATATGACGGACCAAAACTGAACTTGGTGTACTATAACCAACAGACGGATTCTTTCCATTAAATTAAATAACGGAAACGAAAGAGTGCCTCCCTGGTTCCGGAGATACGCCACTACTGTCGAATTAAAGGACAGGAATTTGGGCATGCGTTTCTGAATAATGTTCATGCAATGACATAAAGCAAGCCTAAAAAACATTATTCCGCGGAAGTTAAACTGATAGCTAAAAGACTGCGGAACCCAAAGACCCTGGCACTTCGAATCCGTAGGGATCAGAATATATCCCAATCTGTTTGACTGGCAACCGTCATAACAGCCACACTAGGGTCCGGCAACTGCGGCGGCACTCTCTGAGTCAACCACCGAATGTTTGCCCCAGTCTGAATCTCTTGTAACACTATATAGACAAGAGAATGTATAATCAAGCAATTCATGGATTGCCGGAAAGTTGCCGTCGAAGAGAAGCTCCTCCGAGAACGAAGCGACTCTGAGAGAGTTCTTAACCTACTATCCACGCGTGGATGTAGCTAGGGCTGCATCACGTCTAACCAACTCCAATCAGCCACTGAGGGGCGGAGTTATACGTGAACAAACTACTGCCCTCAAAAGAAATTACATTGAGAATAATATCCCGTAAATCTTTTCTTGAAGACGTAATGATAACGCCTCAGTAAGGCGGATTACGTATAATAAAGCGTCTAAGTTAAGTCTACTATACATAATGTCGTTCCCAACATTGAAATTGGAAAAGACATAAACGGCGAAAAAGAATATATGCAGTCTTTAATCACACCGTCTAGACGCATATGAACTCTCGGTATGCCCTGCTCTGCCAAAATAAACTATATGTAAAAAAGATAAAATGGCAGAAATGAGCCACGCGGACAAGAAACTAAACTATCATGCTTAGTAGCAGGCTTGTATATATATATATAATATATATAGCGTCGAAAAATAAAACACATGTTGTAATGACAATATTGGACTGCGTCGGTAAGTCAGGGACAAAGTCCCTGTACCGATCGAAAAATCCGAGTCCAATGACGCTATAAGTCTCTTATCCAAGATCGCAGCAATGAAGTCCGAAAAATAATCACTGGAAGAAATGTCAGAAGATATAAAAGGCATCTTCCGATACAACTAAAGGGAAAACTCGAAATCTTTCGAATCCCTTTCGCCATCCTGTCGGACTCTATAAAGCGTTCGGTCGTCCGTAGCTTGATGCAACCGCGGACCGCACCGACCCAGCGCCGTCGGATAATTCCTGATTCGACCGAGAAACCGTCAATTGCTGGGATGCTGCGAAACAACTGTGCTAACTCGGATAGCACGTCCGTCACTGAGGCCTGAGGAGCAGCGGTCTTACGATGCATTGCCGCAGGAAGCTCCGAGATCGTTACCCCGTGCATACTTCCAATATGCGAGCGAACGGAGTGTATAGGCCTCGTGTCCCTTGGCTACCGGATGGCGCGACCTATTCGCTGTGGAATCACTGAATGCCGAAACTCGGATACTCGAGGTCACGTAGCCAATGTGCGGTCGTGTGCCCTGCTGTGAGGATGAGGAAGCATTAAAGACAGTCTCTCGGACTGTCAATATAACGGAGCGTCCCGAGCAACGGACATATGCTCCGAATGTAAAATATCTGAACCACAACATGCGGTCCCCTATGTTGTTGGCTTCCTCCGATCTGTCCTCAATCTGCCGTCACTGGGTGAGTACTAAAGTAATTAAAGTGCTCGCATCACCCAAATCTCCTTCCTAGACCGCAACAGACGAACCCGGCAGCCGAACCATTCGATGAATGTACGCTACACCGGGTGAGCTAGCGAATGTCACTCCGTAAGCGATAGACATATTCCATGAGCACTTATTGCCGCTAACTCTTCAATAACTATGACGACAGAGGCACACTTTTGAAAGACATCTCCATAACTCTTCGAACAAGAAACCAGAAATGCTTGGATAGCAAGCATAAAATAATAATATATATAGCGTCGTTCAATAATTCGAAAGTTTGTGTGACATTATTGGACTATGTCGGAACTGAGGGACGATGTCCCTGAACCGAACCAAAAATTTCTAAGTCCACCGACGCTATCAGTTTCTTATCCGGCATCGCAGCATATGTTGTTCCGAAAGGGAAAGCTTGAAATCCACCGAATCCCTTTCGGTATCCCGTCGGACCGGATGAAACTTTCGGACGTCCGTACCCGCTTCTGCGGAGCGTCCCGACCCAGCATCGTCGGATAAAATATATGCGACAGATTCAGTTGATGCTGGGATGCTGCGATAAACTGTGCTATTAAGGAAAGCACGTCCGTTCCCGAGGCCTGTGCAGTAGCGGACTTACGATGCATTGCCGCTGGAAGCTCCGTGTACGTTGACTCCCGCACACTTCCTATGCGAACGTCCGGAGTCTGCAGGCCTCGAGTCCCCGGCTACCGACCCAGCGCTGTCGGATAATTCTCGATCCGACACCGTTACTGTCGGCTGCTGGGATGCTGCGATAAGCTGTGCTATGTGCACAAGAATGTCCGGCGTCGAGACCTGCGGAGGCGCAGTCTATCGGTGCTTCGCCGAGGGCAGCTCCGCATCAGATGGCTCCCGCATACTTCCTATGCGAACGTCCGGAGTCCATCGGTCTCGAATCCCTGGCTGCCGGATGGTGTGACCTGGTCGCCGAAGAATCCTTGATCGGCGAAGCTGGTAATATATCGGCGGTCACGCAGCCAAGGTGCGGTCGTGTGCGCTGACGAGAAGAGGAAGCCTTAGCAGTCTCAGCGGACTGCCTATACAACGGAGCGTCCCGAGCGACGGACGTATGCTCCGCTAACGACACATTTGTACCACAACATCTGGGGCCAGATGTTGTTGAACGAGAGAGGGGCCTCTCTCGCTTGCCGTCCGGATGGACCGGAACGAGCTATGAACCGGACTAAAAGGCTTCCTCCGTTCTCCCTCCGATCCGCCGTCACTGGGTGTGCATTAAGTTAATTTTATAGTGCTCGCATCACCCCAAAATTCCTTCTAGACCGCAACGGACGAACCCGGCTGCCGAACCATTCGGTGAATGGACGCTACACCGGGCGAGCTAGCGGACGTCAAAGGCCGTCGAACCTACTAGGGTCCTCTTAGGCAATTGGCGTATTACATGAGCACTTTTCCGCTAGCCCTTCATTAATTGTGACGACGGAGGCACACTGTTGGAAGACATCACAGATACATCACCCTAATCTTGATCGTCTGAAATAGAAATTGATAAAGTAGAGTGACCCTGCGGGGAAAGGACCGGAGTGTCCAAATCCCCAACAACATACCGTGACATACGCTTCCTATATTGTCAACGAAATCATACGATAGAGAACAGGAGTTAATGCGAGTACACTGACCACATATAGAATGATAATAAGGTCAGAGGAAGACTTCCTCTTAAAACAATTGATCAATATCCTTTCAAAGTGAAAAGAAAACAAGTCCTGGTACTCGCACTAACCCCTGGCAATCAAAATACATAATAATAATATGATCCATTAATATAGAAAAAATAATTGAAATCAAAATATTTTGAAAAAATATTTTTTCAGAACAGCCCAAGTTTCTGAAAAGTAACGTTGAGCCCCAATGGATCCCAAGCCTAAGTGTGGACAAAAATTTTAAAAATATTTTAAACAATTTATTCAACACTTACGAACAATAATAATGTATCTAATTATGATTAAAATAACATAAAGATATTATTATTTAGAAATCCCCCCCTCACACAGAGGGCTGTTGTAAATGTAAACAATGAGTGTAAAAACACTAAAAAAAGACTCCAGGCACCCAGGCCCGAAATCAGTTACCAAAAATACACCATCTGATGCAAAACAGAGACTTCCAGGGAAGAAACTGCAGAACATCAGATGGTAGATGCAGAACACAACGCCTAACCACCCGTAGGTGAAGACGTAAACATGGGGAAAGAACAGAATTCATTCTGTTATTAAGCTAAAACTCCCAAGAAATTTTAGTAATAATAATTACAGAAACTATGCCAAAAGCATGGGAGAATAGCAAGGGGGACTTAAAGGACAGGGAGAGAGGAAAAACACTTGAAAAAACAGTGTAACTAAATAATCAGAATGACAACAAAATGGCTGCTGCCTTGAAAATAGGTAACTTAACATAATTTCATTAAAAAATTTTAAGTTACAGCCCTGATAATATTCTGTCACACATTCTTTTCCTCTCCTCCTTTTCTATCCTCCTTAGAATCACCATTTCACTAATATTTATGTGTCTGGCATCATTTAAACTGAGATTTAAAAGCACAAAGATCAGTCAGATGTTAACTGATGAAGGGCCAAACTTAGAATGATAAATGGCGCCAATTTCGGAACGTCCTTGACACTGCGCATGCGCAGTGGGGGCGAGGTGTGGAGGGCCTTTCAGGACATGTTTTCTTTAGTTTTAGATGCAAATTTTGGGGATTGGGGGGCAAAATTTGTGTTTGGCCCTATATTTTAAGAGTTAGCACCAGCTATGTCTGGGTCATTGGTACAGTATAAAAATTTAGTTATTCAAGAATTTTTTTTGCAAGTGTCGTCTGCTTTTCATGTTAGGTAAAGGGTTAACTGTGGCCCTAGAAGCTCACTAATGGAGACTTACAACGGTAGCCACTAATGATAGGGAAAAAACACCGCTCATAAATCTAGCTACGTTACTATGATGTCAACAATAAGACTAAAGTCTGTGACATTTAAGAAAACAATACCGATAAGGAAAAAATGAACTCTTACCTTTAGCGGTTCTATTCCCAAAAGAGAAGGTCTCAGCCTAGCTAACGTAGCTTAGAAATCTTCATAGTGAGTACAGAAATCTCGGTATAATTTTTATGACTTTAGAAAGAACATTAAATGGAGACTTACAACTTTAGTTGCTCAAGTTAAGGGAAAAAGGGCCGCACTTGATTCTAATAAGGTGTCAACAAAAGGACTAAAATCCTCAGACACATAAGAATACAACACCGAGAAGGACACAACATACTCTTTCCTTTTAATGGCTCTAATTCCAAAGAGACAGCAGTCTCAGATTAGCTAGCACAGCTAAGAAGCCTTCATCTCTGTGAAGAAAGATATCTTGGTGTAACTTGCGAGCTTGAAAGCTCATTAAACAGAGACATATGACGTTAGTCGCTCAAGGTAAGGACTAAAGGAGCACTGTCCTAATGGCCGTAATTCCCAAGAGACAGTAGTCTCAGCTTAGCTAACACAGCTTAGTAGTCTTCATCTCCATGAAGACAGATGTCTGTCACCTGCAGCCTTGAAAAGCTCACTAAACGGAGAATTACGAGTTTAGCCGCAATGCATAAGAAAAAAATGCTGTAAAATATATAAGGCCACTATGACATTAGCCGTTAATGTTATAGAAACAGACCGCTCTTAATTCACATAAGACTTCTTAGGCAACAACAATAGCACTAAATGCCTGTGACGTCTAGGAATACTACACCGAGAAGGAAAGAATGTAATCTTTCCTTCTAATGGCCTTATTCCAAAAATATCTCAGCATAGTCAACACAGCCTAAAAGTCATATATCGGTGAAGACAGAAAACTGTGTGTTACCCTGTGGCCTTGTGCAGCTCACTAAATGAAGATTTACGATGTCAGCCATTAATGTATAAAAAAAGACTGCTCTAACAGTGCATAAGGCTACTATGGCGTCAACAATAGAACTAAACAGTTCTGACACCTAGGAATACAACACCGAGATGGAAAAGACATACTTTTTCCTTCGAACGGCTCTATTCCAAACAAGACAGCTATCTCAGCCTAACTATGAGCTATCGATCTTCTATTAGTAAAGAATAGATCATTATCTTTCTTATATTATTGCTAGGCCAAGGGAGGCAGCATTAATTAAGTGGACCAAAGGCCTTCAACACCTGAGCAGAAAGATCCGGGAAGGAACGATCTTAGCCTTCCATCTCCCGTACCCTAAGCTGTTTTTTGCCTAGCAAATGCAGACTTTTGTTCAGATGGAACAAGAATAGAAAGAACTTATGAATAAAATTCATAGTCTTAATGTGCCGTTCCATGAGGGATGGAGAACCATCCTCCATAGCCTTCTCACCACCTGAATGTTCCATCTGAAAAACATGGTCAACATCATCCGAATGTACAGATGACTGGACCAACCCAGCACCATCTAACAGCTCACTACCAGAGACTGTTGATGGCTGAACCTGCGACTACTGGGATGATCTTCACCATATGCTGATCATTAGACAGAGATCTGACCCCAGATCTTTTGATGCATAACTTGTATGAATATGCCTTGAACCACTAGCTGCAGGTTAATCAGACTTAGGTGGTGAAGAGTGGGAACACCTCAGTGGAACAAACCCCAATTCAGACAGCTAGTCTACAGTCTAACGTGCTTCGTCGATGAAGCAGAGGAAGAAGCCATAGCTGCAACCAACCCTGGCTGCTGTGTGGAAGGAGCATCTGGGGCTGCAAGCGTGAACGTACGCCCCAACTCACTAAAGTTTCTTGAAGCGGAAAGAGTCAACTGCGACTGCTGAGGGTTCTCCAACTTGTGATCTGACTCCAGATCTCGCCGAACATTCCATTTAGAAACTTGTAGGCTTATACCCCTTAGCTTTTCCAAGGAAGAAGAGGAAGCCATAACAACAGCCGACCCCAGCTGAAGAGTGGAACGTGGATCCCGACTCATTGAACATTTCGGACGGGTAGTTTATGAGGCGCTCGCTCTACCCATGTCTATACTACTCAACCGCAATGGACCTACCCAGCATCTGGCTCCCATATAGGGACGACTGCTTCACCGGTCAAGCTAGCTGCATGTAGAGGATTAAATGAACTAACTAGAGACCTCAGTCCCCTGTTAAAATTCATGAGAACCTTGGCAGCTAGCTCTGTTTACTCACCAGAGCTGGGTTTATCAGAGTGCAATGATGGCTGCCTGTTATGGACAGGTGTCAAAGTACCATCACCATGTTCTTGTTCCTCTGAAAAAGAGACTGAAAGACTAGCATTAGCCTGCGGTGAAAGCTCCTACATCGTCCACGTATGCATCCCATAGTAAGTAAGTATTGAAGGAGTGGGGCGACTACCGGCAAACAACAAGCATTTAAAACTGAGGCTTCCTGGACTTACAGCAAGTACCAAATTATTATAATAGATACAATAATAATGAAGCCAAAATAATAAGTCTGATGCACTCCCAATAATAATACAGAATAAACATTGCCATTAGACAGAACATACACAATCACAAAAATTTGCGAATAAATTTTTTAAAAATATTCGAAAAATTTTGAATGGAGCCTAAGTACTCCAAGGGAACCTCATCAGCCCAAGGGCATCCTGGTAGAGCCTAAGTGTGGACAAACACTACCCAATTAAACCTAAACTACCAGCATAAGATATAATATGTATCCTAATAGAAACAAGATGCTCCACAGGCCTGAAGCACTCATCTTGAACAGAACACAATATGAACAGAGTCCAAGAATGAGTCTACATTAAGCAAGCCATCTCCATAGGCAACACTGTCAATCCTTGAGCTCCTCAGGAGTGACAAAAATAATCTGAGCATCATGCCTTTTCTTCAGTTGATCATAAAGTAAAATGTAGAGCTCCCCTATGAAGCCCCTTGATACAACCTATGTGGACTAATCTTAGTTACACACCTCTAGAGGGTACTGAATACAAAATTTCTAATTCACCAGCTACATGGCCAATTCGGGCTCCCAAATATTAACACAGACACTCGATATGAACAAAGTTGAATCTGATCTCTCTAGAGAAGTTGTGTACCAAATATGAAAACATTCTGACTGTTGGACTGAAGAAGAAAAATTTTAGAACAAGTTAAACTTTGTTTGGGCTACCATAGCGAAACCACATATTAACCTACGGATCCGATTTGAACAAGCTTGAATTTGACCCTTGCCCCTCCCCCCCCCCCCCCCCCCCCCCCCCCCCCGAGATATCGTATACAAAATATGAAAGCATTGCGACTAGTGGATCTGACGGAGAAGATTTTTGAAGAAAATTCCCTCATATTGTACTAAGTTAAATTTAAATTTCAGGTTCCCATATGGAGCCCAAATATTAACCCATACTCGAATTGAACAAACTTGAATCTGACCCCAAATATGAAAGCATTCTGAATGGTGGATCTGAAGAAGAAGATTTTTAACAAGAGCACCGCATAGCGGGGCAACATATGCCCGTCAAAATTGGAACATGCACAAGTTTCTCAGGGATAAAGTTTGAAATTTTTGTTGACTCGACTATGTCTGTCCCTCCCTCCAATCATTGCCCATTCCCCTGCCCTGTCTGGGGTAAAGGGTAATTCACCTGTTTTCACATTAAGCGATCTAAGGTCTTCACAAAATAAAATATGGTAGCACCCATTTTATTCATAAGATTACTTCGAAAGGGCTTCAAGGCTTCTGTACAAGATTCTCCTCACCGTTTACAATTGTAGCGTCCATCCATTGACAGGTTAACTTCCTTGATAACGATTGACGATAGGTATTGCCAAGGAAAAGGACATTTTGAGGATCATAACAGCTATAAACGGTGAGAATTCTCGTCATTTAAAAATAAAATGGTGTTATCTGCTCCTGTCACATGCACAACGACAATTGATGATCAACATGGATGCAAAGTTTGAACAATAAAGCAAGTAAAATGTAGGAGTAGGCGACACAATAGTGTAATGGTTAATTGGTGATTAACATGTGTGCAAAGTTTGAACAATATAGCATGTAAAATATTGAAGGAGTAGGCAACACAATACTGTAATGTTTTAAGTACTAAAAGGGGGCATAACTCTGGAAATACAAAACAGAGTTACCTGCTCTTGTCACATGCACAACAGCAATTGGTGATCAACATGCGTGCAAAGTTTGAAAAATATAGCATGTAGAATGTTGAAGGGGAAGGCAACACAATACTGTAATGTTTAAATTCTAAAACAGGCATAATTCTGGAAATACAAAATGGAGTTACCTGCTCTTGTCACATGCCTAACGGCAATAGGTGATCACCATGTGTGCAAAGTTTGATAATATAGCATGAAAAATGTTGAAGGAGTAGGCGATACACTACTGGAATGTTTTAAGTACTAAAGGGGAGCATAACATGGAAATACAAAACAGAGTTACCTGCACTTGTCACATGCACAATGGCAATTACTGAGCAACATGTGTGCAAAGTTTGAACAATGTAGCATGTAAACCTTTGGAAGAGTAGGCGACACAAGAATTGTTTATGGATGGATGGATGGATGGATGGATGGATGGATGGATGGATGGGATGGATGGATGGATGGATGGATGGATGGATGGATGGATGGATGGATGGATGGATGGATGGATGGATGGATGGGACGGACCGACAGGCAGACATCGCCATAACTTAATACGTCCATCAAAAAATGACGGGCATATAAAAATTATCTCCTATATTTAACTAAGTTAAAATTTGGGTTTCCGTAGGAAGCCCAAATATTAACCTAGGGACTTAGTTTGAACAATCTTAAATCTGACCCTCATAACAATGATGCATACCAAACATTAAAAGATTCTGACTGGTGGTTCTGAAGAAACAGACTTTTAAAGAATATTCCCTATATTACCCTAAGTTAAAAATTTGGGCTCCTGTACTGAGCCCAAATATGAACCAATTGGCTTTATTTTAACAAACTTGTATCTGCCCCCCCCCCCCCCCCCACCCCCCTATGAATGCTGTATATCAAATATCAAAAGATTCTGACGATTGTTTCAGGAGAAATTATTTTTTTTAATTTTTGCAAATATGCTGACTTAGCATTTTTTCGATCCCTTCTTCAGACCACTCTAACATAACCGATGGCATGTTTTTTTACCACTCAATTCTACAGGTCCTAAGGATGCTTCATACCGAATAACAGTTCTCTGTTCCTTGGGAAATATGGGCGCTTCAGAATATTTCTATTTTTTTGCTCCCGGGCTTCCCATGGGGATTCAGGATGGTTTTTTGGCACGAGTCAAGTACTTATGACTCAATAATACCACACATCAAATTTGATTCAAATCGGACTATCAGTTCAGAAACTTAAAAAATTTATAGTAATTTATATATTTTTTATACTTACCAATGACCCAGACATAGCTGGTGCTAACTCTTAAAAATATAGGGCCAAACACAAATTTTGCCCCCCAATCCCCAAAATTTGCATCTAAAACCAAAGAAAACATGTCCTGAATGGCCCTCCATACTTCACCTCCACTGCGCATGCGCAGTGTCAAGGACGTCCCGAAATTGGCGCCATTAATCATTCTTACCATCAGTGCCTGGTAAGCGCTATGCCCTCAGCGGGGAGGTATGAGTTCCCAACTCCTGGGAGGGCCAGCCCCGTCTGGGTCATTGGTAAGTATAAAAAATATATAAATTACTATAAATTTTTTAAGATTTTTATACTGTACCAATGACCCAGACATAGCTGAATAGTAAAAAGGCTGGAGGGCCCAGGACATAGAGGAAAATCCAATAAGCTCAACTATATAAAATAGAGTCATCTCCTGGAGGAGAAAAGGAGAATTAGGCTTCACATGTATCTTTCTTATTTATGATAAATTAGAAAGACACAATACCTTCTATAATTGAGCATCATAACATCCAAATTCTCTATTAATATCCAGTATAATTCTTATACTAATTATTTTTAAAGTAAGCCAATAAATAAAGTTAGTCCAGAGAATTGAGACTCTTTATACTATTTTAAAAGTGTCCGAGGATAGTCTAATAACGCCCGTTTGACACGTGACATATTCAAATGCTATACTTTAAAACTATGACATGAATGAATTTTAAAAACATAACTTTTCACTTAAAAAACCATCCCAGTAACAGCTCAGAATCACTGAATCCGGAGGAGGTATCCCCTTGTTTTCATAATAAAACAAGTGACCAAGGGAACACCCTCCCCCCCCCCCCTTTTTCTTGCCCTGGGTCAAATAGCCCAGAGCGAAGAGGGCAGCAGGACAGAGTCACTGCCGGAACATAAAGCCTACATAGCTATAGTTGCAATTGTTAAGTGATCGACATTCTGAGCAGCCGATAATGGACCTAAATAATGCAGACCTCCAGAAATGGACTCGATATTTCTGAGATAAAAATTTGTGAATGTGGATGGCTGAGACCAATATGCAGCCTACTTTAAATCTATAATAGCAACACTATTTACGTAAGCCCAAGATGTAGAAGAGCTCTTACTTCATGAGCCGAAATCTTAAGCACAGACTGCTGAGTTAAGGATAGATTATCCTAACCAGTACCAATAGTTAATTGAATGCATTTAGTAATAGAATGGACCATAATGACCTTTCTATTAGGCATCAGAGCCAGAAGAAGCTTTACGTCCTTACTGATAAACTGAGATCTGTTAATAAATACATAAAGGTCTATCCAGACAGAGTAAAGGCCTATGCCTGTTCGAAGACGGAAGGACCTTAAAAACAATAGGTTCCGGATATTTATTAGGAGTCTGATTCTTAACCAAAAATACAACATTAGTAGTAAAGGTAATAGAGTTTCCGATACTACGAAAGTGAGAATCGTCCACCGATAGTGCATGAAGCTCACTGACTCTTCAGCAGAAGAGAAGACTAAGAGAATTGCTGCCTTAAAAGGCCAGAATTTGAAACTACTGTCTCAAGAGGTTCAAATGTTGCTTTAGTTAATAAGAACCCAAGATAAATTCCGTATAGGAATTAATCTAAGGATTCTAGGTCTATTATCGAAAAGTTTCAAACTAACTTAGATAAAGAGACATTAGGCTCAATTGTAAACTATCATGGTGTGCACAGGTATCAGATAACATAGACCTATAACCTTTAAAAGTAACTGGCTGCAGTTGATCTCGTTAAACAAGTATACTAGAAAGTTTGCAATGTCTGGTATGGAGGGATCAAAAATATCAACAAGAGGCCCCAGGGGGCCTGAGGGCGCTCACCTGACATGGTAGCCTAAATATCAACCCAGAGAATTGATTTCCACAAGTCGCATCTGCTCCTCCTAATAAAAGCTGAAACCAAATATCCAAATATTCTGACCAGTGGATCTAAAAAAAGATTTTTAATGAATATTCCTCATATTGAACTAAGTCATAATACGGGCTCCCACAGGGAGCCCATATATGAACCCAGGGACTTGGCTTTAACAAACCTTAAACTCACACCCCTAAGGATTCTGCACACCAATTATCAAAACATTCCGACTGCTGGATCTGAAGAAGAAGATTTTTAAAGAAAATTCCTCATTTTGAACCAAGTTACAATTCGAGCTCCCACAATCAGCCCAAATATGGACCTAGGGACATGGCTTGAACAAACTTGAATCTTACCCCCTAAGGATGCTGCATAAAAAATATCGAAAGCATTCATCTGCTGGATCTGAAGATTTTTAAAGAAAATTCCTCATTTTGAACTAAGCTGTCATTCAGGCTCCCATAGTGAGCCCAAAAATGAACCAAGGGACTTGGCTTGAACAAACATGAATCTCAGCCCCCTAAGGTTGCTCCATGCCAAATATCAAAACATTCCAACTGCTGAATCTGAAGAAGAAGATTTTTAAAGAAAAATTCCTCATATTGACTACGTTATAATTTGGGCTCCCACAGGGAGCCCAAATATAGACCCATGGACTTGGCTTTAACACACTTGAATCCCCCCTCTACCCCCCCCCCCCCCCCCCCTCACCACATATCAAACCATTCCAACTGCTGGATCTGAAGAAGAAGATTTTTTAAGAAAATTCCTCATTTCGAACAAAGTTACAATTCAAGCTCCCACAGTGAGCCCAAATATGGACCTAGGGACATGGCTTGAACAAACTTGCATCTCACCCCCCTAAGGATGCTGCATACCAAATATCACAAGATTCTGCCTGCTGGATCTTGAGAAGAAGATTTTCAAAGAAATTTGCCTGAAATGCACTAAGTTCAAATTTGGGCTCCTATACTGAGCCCAAATATAAACCCAGGGGGGCCAATTTGAACAAACTTGAATCAGATCCACCCCACAATGTTGCATACCAAATATCACAAGATTCTGCCTGCTGGATCTGGAGAAGATTTTTGAAGAAATTTGCCTGAAATGCACTAAGTTTGAATTTGGGCTTCTATAGTAAGCCCAAATTTGAATCCAGGTGGCCGATTTCAACAAATTGGAATCAGATCCACCCCACAATGTTGTATACTAAATATCAAAAGATTCTGCCTGCAGGATCTGGAGAAGAAGATTTTTGAAGAAATTTGCCTGAAATGCACTAAGTTCGAATTCAAGCTTCTATAGTGAGCCCAAATATGAATCTAGGGAGCCGATTTGAACAAAATAGAATCAGATCCACCCCACAATGTTGCATACCAAATATCAAAAGATTCTGCCTGCTGGATCTGGAGAAGAAGATTTTTTAAGAAATTTGCCTGAAAAGCACTAAGTTCAAATTTGGGCTCCTATACTGAGCCCAAATATAAACCCAGGGAGCCGAATTGAACAAACTTGAATCAGATCCACCCCACAATGTTGCATACCCAGTATCAAAAGATTCTGCCTGCTGGATCTTGAGAAGGAGATTTTCAAAGAAATTTGCCTGAAATGCACTAAGTTCAAATTTGGGCTCCTATACTGAGCCCAAATATAAACCCAAGGGGCCGATTTGAACAAACTTGAATCAGATCCACCCCACAATGTTGCATACCAAATATCAAAAGATTCTGCCTGCTGGATGTGGAGAAGAAGATTTTCAAAGAAATTTGCCTGAAATGCAGTAAGTTCAAATTTGGGCTCCTATACTGAGCCCAGATATAAACCCAGGGGGCCGATTTGAACAAACCTGAATCAGATCCACCCCAAATTGTTGCATGCCAAATATCAAAAGATTCTGCCGGCTGGATCTGGAGAAGAAGATTTTTTAAGAAATTTGTCTGAAATGCACAAGTTCGAAATCGGGCTCCTATACTGAGCCCAAATATGAACCCAGGGGGCCGATTTGAACAAACTTGAATCAGATCCACCCTACAATGTTGCATACCAAATATCAAAAGATTCTGCTTGCTAGATCTGGAGAAGAAGATTTTTTAATGTTTTTCCCATTGCCTACAGTGTTAAAAAGTGCTGACTCAGCACTTTTTCAAAGTCCCGAAACTGTACCCTATGATAAAACCGATGGCAATTTTTTTTTACCAATTCTTTCTGTTGGTCCGAAGGAAGCTTCACACCAAATAAAAATTCTCGGTGCCGTGCAGTTTTGGAGATATGGGTGTTTTAATTTTTTCTATTTTTAACTCCTGAGGTTCCCATGGGCTAAGGGAAAAAAAAAATCAGCATAAATTAGGTACTTATGACCCAATAAGCCCTCACTTAAAATTTGGTTCAAATCAGCCTCTCAGTTTGGAAAATAGAAATTTTGGGCAGGGCAAAAAATTTTGCCCCTCCCATAACGACGCCAAGTATAGCCCCACAAACTTCTCTTGAACAAATCTGAGTCTACACCTCAAAAGGAAGCTGCACACCAAATATCAAGTCTCTGCTACGGCTGGTTCATGAGAAGAAGATTTTTTAAGATTTCAGCACACTTTTTGGGTGTGGCCCTACCCACGGGCGAGGCAACTTGATTTGAACAAAATCAAATTGCGATGTCATAACAAACTATTATCTCAAATATCAATTAAATTGGTTCAGCGGTTTGGGAGGAGAAGACGCAAACACCATGTTCACGGACGATGGACGACGGACGCAGGACGACAGATGCAGGACGGTGAGTGATCACTATAGCTCTCCTGACTGAAAGTCAGGTGAGCTAACAAAAAGATCCCTACACCAACGACGGAAGACCCTCCACTTTAGCCGCATAGTATAGCGAAGAGGAGGTCCTCCTACAGTTAGAAATCGCGTCCACTGCTCATCCTGTACAATGCTTGCCAGGCAAGAAGGACCGCACAACGGAATACGTAAAGGTTGAGACCTTGCGGGTTGTGATGAAGTTGACATGATTTCCACAGCGAAAAAAGATCCTCTCGTGGAGGAAGTTTCCGCGGTAAGTCCCACAGCAGACATCTAAGTAAATTTATCCATTGTCTCTGTGGAGACAGAGATGCTACCAACAGAATTGTATTGTGAATGTATAATCCCAGCAATACTTGCTTAATCAACAGCGCTGGAGGATACGCATATCCTATCATCCCGTCCTACTAGATCGATAGAGCGTTAACTACATATGCTCGGGGATCCGGACACGGTGACACATACGTCTGCAATTAATTGGAGAGTTGTGTCGCAAATAAATTATCATTGGGTGCTCCCATTGGTAGCAAATCTGATTGAATACTTGTTTGTTGAGAGTCCATACTGACGGCAACAAACGACCCTTACGTGAAAGGGAGTCTGCTAATACGATCCGACGACCCAGAATATGACGGACCGAAACAGAACTTGGAGTTCTATAACAAACAGAAGGATTCTTTCCGTTAAAATCAATTACGGAACCGAATGCGTGCCTCCCTGGTTCCGGATATACGCAACTACTGTCGTATTATCGGATAGGATTTGGACATGCGTTTCTGAATAATGTTCATCCAATGACGTAGTGCAAGTCAAAATAATATCATTTCTTGGAAGTTAAGTGCTTGCCTAAAAATTGCGGAACCCAAAGACCCTGGCACTTCGAATCTGTTGGGATCAAAATTGTGTCCCAACCTGCTTGACTGGCATCCGTCATAATCGAAAAACTCGGATCCGGCAACTACAGTGGAACTCTCTGAGTCAACCACCGAATGTTTGCCCATGTCTGAATCTCTTGTTACACTTGATTGACACGAGAACGTGTATATCGAGCAATTCAAAGATTGCTGAAAGGTTGCCGTCGAAGAGAAGCTTCTCCGAGACCGAAGCGACTCTGAGAGAGTTCTTCACCTTACTATCCACGCGCGTGGATGTAGCTAGGGCTGCGTCACGTCTAACCAACTCCAGGTTGCCACTGAAGGGCAGAGTTATACGTGGAAAACTACTGCCCCTGAAAGAAATCTCATTGAGGATCATATCCTGGAATTCTTTCTCTTGAAGACGTAATGATAACGCCTCAGTAAGGTGGTCTACGTATGATAAAGCGTCTAAGTTAAGTCTATTAGACATCATTGTCGTTTCCAACGTCGTGGTTGGAATTGACATAGACGGCGAAAAAGATAATTCCCAGTGTTCAACATCGCCGTCTTAGACGCATAGGAACTCTCGGTATGGCCAGTTCTGCCAATAAAAATTTATTTTCCTAGAATTGATGAAAGGCAGAATAGAGCATTGTGGACAAGAAACTAGACTAGCATGTTTGGTAGCAAGCTTATATATAGCGTCGTTCAATAATTCGAATGTTCTAATGACATTATTGGACTGCGTCGGCAACTCAGGGACAATGTCCCCGAACCGATCCAAAACTCCGTGTCCAATGACGCTATTACTCTCTTAACCAGCATTGCAGCAAAGTAGTCCGATGGAACAACCTCTGGAAGATAAGGCCGGAAGAAATGTATGGCAGCTTCTGTTGTTCCGAAAGGGAAAGCTAGAAATCGTCCGAATCCCTTTCGCCATCCTGTCGGACCCTATGAAGTGTTCGGTCATCCGTACCTGATGCAACAGCGGAGCACACCGACCCAGCGCCGTCGGATTATTTCTGATCCGACCGAGAATCTGTCGTTTGCTGGGATGCTGCGATAAGCTGTGCTATTTTGGATAGCACGTCCGTCACTGAGGCCTGTGGAGAAGCGGTCTTACGATGCCTTGCGGCTGGAAGCTCCGTGTCCGTTACCCTGTGCATACTTCTATTATGCGAGCGACCGGAGGTACAGGCCTCGTGTCCCTTTAGCTACCGGATGGCGTGACCTGTTCACCGTGGAATCACTGAATGACGAAGCTGGCCGGATACTCGAGGTCACGTAGCCAATGTGCGGTCGTGTGCGCTGCTGTGAGGATGAGGAAGCATTATCGACAGTCACTCGGACTGTCTATATAACGGAGCGTCCCGAGCGGCAGACATATGCTCCGAATGTGAAATGTCTGTACCACAACATCCGGTCCCATATGTTGTTGTACGGGAGAGGGACCTCTCTCGCTCGCTGCCCGGACGGACCTGGACGAGCTAGGAACCGGACTAACAGGCTTCCTCCGATCTCTCCTCTAATCCGTCGTCACTGGGTGTGTCCTAAAGTCTATTATAGTGCTCGCATCACCCAAATCTCCTTCCTAGACCGCAACGGACGAACCCGACTGCCGAACCATTCGATGAATGGACGCTACACCGGGTGAGCTAGCGAATGTCAACTCCGTCGATCCTACTAGGGACCTCTTAGGCGATTGACATATTCCATGAGCACTAATTGCCGCTAGCTCTTCATTAACTATGACGACAGAGGCACACTTTTGAAAGACATCTCAGTAATTTTGCGAACAAGAAACCCGACATGCTTGTAAATAGCAAGCATATAAAAAATATATATAGCGTCGTTCAATAAATCGAAAGTTTCTGAGACATTATTGGACTGTGTCAGAACTGAGGGACGATGTCCCTGAACCGAACCAAAAATTTCTGTGTCCACCGACGCTATCAGTTTCTTATCCGGCATCGCAGCATTCTGGTCCGACGAAGAACCTCTAGAAGATGAAGTCGGATGACATATACAGTAGCTTATGTTGTTCCGAAAGGGAAAGCTCGAAATCCTCCGAATCCCTTTCGGCATCCCGTCGGACCGTATGAAATTTTCGGACGTCCGTGCTTCCGCGGAGCGACCCGACCCAGCGTCGTCGGATACTACCTGATGCGACAGAGATTCTGTCATTGCTGGGATGCTGCGATAAGTTGTGCTATTTGGGATAGCACGTCCGTCACCGAGGCCTGTGCAGTAGCGGGCTTACGATGCTTTGCCGCTGGAAGCTCCGTGTACGTTGACTCCCGCATACTTTCTTATGCGAACGTCCGGAGTCTCCAGGCCTCGAGTCCCTGGCTATCGGATGGCGTGACCTGCTCGCCGAGGATTCTCTGATTGGCGAAGTTGACTGCATATCGGAGGTCACGTAGCCAAGAGCGGTCGTGTGCGCTACCATGAGGATGAGGAAGCCTTATTGACAGTCTCTCCGGGTTGTCTATCTAACAGAGCGTCCCGAGCGGCGGACATATGCTCCGAATGCGAAACATTTTGTACCACAACATCTGGGGCCAGATGTTGTTGTACGAGAGAGGGGCCTCTCTCGCTCGCAGTCCGGATGGACCTGGACGAGCTAGGAACCGGACTAAAAGGCTTCCTCCGTTCTCTCCTCTAATCCGCCGTCACTGGGTGTGCATTTGGTTGATTTATAGTGCTCGCATCACCCAAAACTCCTTCTGGACCGCAACGGACGAACCCGGCTGCTGAACCAATCGATGAATGGACGCTACACCGGGCGAGCTAGCGGACGTCAAAGGCCGTCGATCCTACTGGGGACCTCTTAGGCAATTGACGTATTTTCATGAGCACTTTTCCGCTAGCTCTTCATTAATTGTGACGACGGGGGCACACTTTTGGAAGACATCACGGATACATCACCCTGTTCTTGATCGTCTGAAATAGAGATTGATAAACTAGAGTGACCCTGCGGGGAAAGGACCGGAATGGCCATTTCCCCACTAACATACCGTGACACACGCTTCCCATGTTGTCATCGAAATTAACACATATGGAACAGGAGTTAGTGAGAGTACACTGACTACATTTATACAATGATTATGAAAGTCAGAGGAAGATTTCCTCTTATTACAATTGAACAATATCCTTCCAATGTGAAAAGAAAACAAAGTCCTAGTACTCGCACCAACCCCTGACAATCAAAATACATAACATGATCCATTAACATAGAAAAAATAATTGAAATCAAAAAATTTTGAAAAAATATTTTTTCAGAAAAGCCCAAGTTTCTGAAAAGTAACGTTGAGCCCCAAATGGATCCCAAGCCTAAGTGTGGGCAAAAATTTTAAAAATATTTAAAAAAAATTAATGCAACACTTACGAACAATAATAATGTATCTAGTAATGATTAAATTAACATCAAGATATTATTTTCAAGAAATCCCCCCTCACACAGAGAGCTGTTGTCAATGTAAACAAGAAGTGTAAAAACACCAGAAACAAGACTCCAGGCACTGATAACCCTGGCTCGAAATCAGTTACCAATAATACACTATCTGATGCAAAACAGAGACTTCCAGGGAAGAAACTGCAGAAAGTTAAAAAATTTATAGTAATTTATATATTTTTTATACTTACCAATGACCCAGACTTTGCTGGTGCTAACTCCAACAAAACCAGGGCCAAACACAAATTTTGCCCCCCAATCCCCAAAATTTGCATCCAAAACAAAAAGAAATCATGTCCTAAAGGACCTCCATAGTACGCCTCTACTGCGCAGTGACGCAGTCGTCCCGAAATTGGCGCCAATTATCATTCTTACTGGCAGTGCCTGGTCAGCGCTATGTACTCAGCGGGGAGGCAAGAGTTCCCAACTCCAGGGAGGGCCATCCCCGTCTGGGTCATTGGTAAGTATAAAAAATATATAAATTACTATAAATTTTTTAACATTTTTATACTGTACCAATGACCCAGACTTAGCTGAATAGTAAACAGGCTGGAGGGCCTAGGACATAGAGGAAAATCCAATAAGCTCAACTATATAGTAAAGAGGTAACCCCTTAAGGAGAAAAGGAGTATTAGGCTTTACATGTATCTTTCTTATTTAATATTAAATTAGAAAGATACACTACCCTTAATAATTGAGCACAATAACATTCATGTTCTCTATTAACATCCAGTATAACCCTTATACTAATTATTTTTAAAGCAAGCCAATAAATAAAGTAGTCCAGAGAATTGAGACTCTTTATAATCATTTAAAAGTGTCCGAGTATTGTATATTAAAGCCCGTTTGACACTTGACATATACAAATGCTTCACACCGAGCTACACTTTAAAAATAAGACATGAATGAATTTAAACATTAATATTACACTTTAAAACCATCCCGGAAGCGACTCAGAAATACTGACTTGGAGGAGGCATTCCCTTGCTTTTCACTATAAAGCAGGTGACCTAAGGGAACACCCGCCCCCCCCCCCCCTTCCTCTTGCCCTGGGTCAAATAGCCCAGAGCGAAGAGGGCAGCCGGACGGAGTCACTGCCGGAACAGAAAGCCTGCATAACTATAGTTGCAACTGTTTAGTGGACGACATTCTGAGCAACAGATAACGGACCTAAACAATGCAGGTCTCCAGAAATGGACTCAATATTTCTGAGATAAAAATTCGTAAATGTGGATGGCTGAGACCAATAAGCAGCCTTCATTAAATCTGTAATAGCAACACTATTAGCATAAGCCCAGGAAGTAGAAAGAGCTCTTACTTCATGAGCAGAAATCTTAAGCACAGACTGCTGAGAAGAAGATAAATCTTCATAAGCAGTACGGATAGTTAACTGAATCCATCTAGCAATAGAATGGACTGAAATGTCCTTTCTATTAGGCATCAAAGACAGAAAGAAACGTTTCCGTCCCTTTCTGATAAACTGAGATCTCTGTTTATAGATACGTAGTGCTCTAACAGGACAGAGTAAAGGCCTACGCCCGTCTGAAGACGGAAGAGCCTTAATAACAATAGGTTCCGGATATTAATTAGGAGCCTGATTCTTAGCTAAAAAACCCACATTAGTAGTGAAGGTGATAGTGTTCCCAACACTACGATAATGAGAATCATCCACCGATAGTGCATGAAGCTCACTGACTCTTCTGGCAGAAGAGAAAGCTAAGAGAAAAGCTGTCTTATAAGATAAGAATTTGAAATCTACTGTCCCAAGAGGTTCAAATGGCTTTTCCTTCAATTTAAGGAGAACCCAAGCTAAATTCCACTTAGGAATTAATCTAAGAGTTCTGGGTCTATTTATCGAAAAGTTTCTAACCAACTTCGATAAAGAGACATTAGATCCAATTTGTAAACTATCATGATGTGCATAGGTATCAGATAACATAGATCTATAACCCTTTATAGTAACAGGCTGCAGTTTGATTTCGTCAAACAAGTATACTAGAAAGTTTGCAATGTCTGGTATAGAGGGATCAAATATATCTACAGAATGATCCCTACACCAACGACGAAAAACCTTCCACTTAGCCGCATAGTTTAGCGAAGAGGAGGTCCTCCTACAGTTAGAAATCGCGTCCACTGCTCGTCCTGTAAAGTGCTTGCCATGCAAGAAGGACCGCACAACGGAAAAACGTGAAGGTTGAGACCTTGCGGGTTGTGATGGAGTTGGCGCGATTTCCCCTGCGAAAGAAGATCCTCTCGCGGAGGAAGCTTCCGCGGTAGGTCCCACAACAGACACCTGAGTAGATTTATCCACGGTCTCTGTGGCGACAGAGATGCTACCAACAGAATCTTGCATTGAGATTGTTTTATCTTTAGCAATACTTGTTGAATTAACGGCGCTGGAGGATACGCATATCCTATCATTCCGTCCCAAGGGATCGACAGAGCGTCTACTGCAAATGCTCTTGGATCCGGACACAGAGACACATACGTCTGCAACTGATTGTTGAGATGTGTCGCAAATAAGTCTATCATTGGCCGTTCCCATTGGTAGCAAATCTGATTGAATACTTGTTTGTTGAGAGTCCACTCCGACGGCAACAAGCGACCCTTTCGTGAAAGGGAGTCTGCTAGCACATTCAGACGACCCGGTATGTGACGGACCGAAAGAAGAACGTGATGTTCTAACGCAAACAGAAGGATTCTTTCCGTTAGATTGAACAACGGAACTGAATGAGTGCCTCCCTGATTCCGTATATACGCCACTACTGTCGTATTGTCGGATAGGATTTGGACATGAGCATCGTGAATAATGTCCATCCAGTGACATAACGCAAGCCAAATTGACATCATTTCCTTGATGTTTATGTGCTTGCACAGGAATTGCGGATCCCAAAGACCCTGGCATCTCGAATCCGTTGGGATTAATGATGCACCCCAACCTGTTTGACTGGCATCCGTCATAACGGTAAAACTCGGATCCGGCAACTGCAGCGGAACTCCTTGAGTTAACCACTGAATGTTTGCCCAAGTCTGAATCTCTTGTTTCACTTGATCTGACAAGAGAACGTCTACATCGAGCGAATGAATTTTCACACTCCAATTCTGAGTCAGGAAAATTTGAAGAGGACGTGTGCGTAGCCGCCCCATCGGAATGAGATCCGCGGCGGCTCCGCACAGACCTATCAGTCTCATAAATTCTCTCGCCGTGACTTTGTCTGCGTGCAGACAATAGCGAGCCTAACAACTGACTAATTTCGCTCTGGTTAACGGCAGACGAACGAGATTGTTGTGCGTCTCGAAGCTCATTCCCAGATGAGTGAATGACTTGGACGGCACCAGATCCGACTTCTCCTCGTTTACTATAAAACCGAGACGTCGGAGCAATAGAAGAAGATTCTGAACATCGTTCTGAAGCGTTAACTCGTTGCCGTACCTCTGAAGAATGTCGTCCAGGTAGGCCGACGTTACCGCAGACGAATGAGCTCGGAAGTAGATCATTACCGAGTTCATTACCCGAGTGAAAGCCCAGGGTGCTAGATTCAATCCGAAGCACATGGCCCGGAACTGATACACCACTCCTAGGACTGCGAAGCGTAGATACTTTCGGAATGTCGGATGTACCATGACGTGAAAGTACGCATCTTTGAGATCTATGCTCGTTGCATAATCGTTCACCCGAATACTCGCTCTGACCGATCGAATCGTCTCCATATAAAACTTCGGAGCGACGATCAGCTTGTTTATCCAGCTCAAATCTATGACTGGACAGAACGAGCCGTCTGGTTTCGGAACCAGAAACAGATGGCTGTAGAATCCCAGAGATTCCTGGTTTTCTACGACCTCTACCGTGTTCTTCATTAAAAGAGACTGCACCTCTGATAACAGAGCGTCTCTTTTCTGTGGATTTGACGGAAGATGAGTCCACTTTGGACTTCGAGTTAATGGAGGCTTTCGTTTGAAGGATATCTTTAGACCTTCCGAAGTCACTCCTCTCACCCAAGGGTCGTCCGTAATCGACGCCCACTCTTGTGAAAAACTCGACAACCTTCCGCCAACCGGAACGCAATAGAGGTTTAAGCCATCACCTCCTGGACCTGCGATGCCTGCGGTAGGAGAAACCACGTCTTCCACGACCCGCACCTCGCCTCGTCGACCTCGGGGCGTCCGACCGATTGTCCCGGCCTGAAGGACGTCCCGAACGAGAGTCGCTACCCTGACGGTCTCTCGAATAAGACCAAGAGGACGCACCGGAACCTCTATAGGAACCTCTCTTGGGCGCATTAGACCCAGAAGTGCCTGTCTTATTCGTGTCTGCTGTATCCGACTTTTTAGGAGCCGATCTGAACAACAGAGAATCATTAGCTTTCTTTTTAATTTTATCATAAATAGCGGAAAGCTTGCCGTCAAAGAGAAGTTCTCCTGAGACCGAAGCGACTCTAAGAGAGTTCTTCACCTTAGAATCCACTAGTGTGGATGTAGCTAGGGCTGCGTCACGTCTAACCAACTCCAGATTTGCCACTGAAAGGGCGGAGTTACACGTGGAATAAACTACTGCCCTTGAAAGAAGTCTTAAAGAGGATTGTATATCCTGAAACTCTTCCCCTTGAAGGCGCAGTGATAACGCCTTAGTAAGGTGATCTGCGTAAGATAAGGCATCTAAATTGGCTCTGTTAGACGCAATAGCAGTTTCCAACACCGCGGTTGGAATAGAAGCTGACGACGGTAATGATAGCTCTAAGTCTTCCGCCTCGTCGTCCATACGCAGAGGAACTCTCGGTATACCCTGTCCTGCCGTATCGAATTTATTCCTTGCATTAATGAAAGGCAGGATAAGAGTATTAGCGGACAAGAAACCTGCTTTCCCCGTCCTGGAAGCAAGTTTAAATATAGCGTCGTTCAATAATTCAAATGTCCTTGCAACATTATTGGACTGCGACGGAAACTCGGGAGCGATGTCCCTGAACCGCTCAAAAAATTCAGAGTCCAATGACGCTATAATTCTCTTGTCCGGAAGCGCAGCAGTCTGGCCCGACGGAACAACTTGAGGGAGAAAGTGCCGGATGAAGTCCACGGCAGCTTTATGCTGTTCCGAAAGGGATAGCTCCAATTCATCCGTATCCCTTTCACCATCCAGTCGGACCTCCCGATGTTCCCAGTCGTCCGCCCCCGATGCTTCGGCGGAGCGTACCGACCCAGCGCCGTCGGATAATTCTCGATCCGACACTGTTTCTGTCGGCTGCTGGGATGCTGCGATAAGCTGTGCTATCTGCACAAGAATGTCCGACGTCGAGACCTGCGGAGGCGCAGTCTTTCGCTGCTTCGCCGAGGGCAGCTCCGCATCAGATGGCTCCCGCATACTTTTCCTATGCGAACGTCCGGAGTCCATCGGTCTCGAATCCCTGGCTGCCGGATGGTGTGACCTGGTCGCCGAAGAATCCTTCATCGGCGAAGCTGGTAAAATATCGGAGGTCACGCAGCCAAGGTGTGGTCGTGTGCGCTGACGAGAAGAGGAAGCCTTAACAGTCTCTGCGGACTGCTTATACAACGGAGCGTCCCGAGCGACGGACGTATGCTCCGCTAAAGACACATTTTGTACCACAACATCTGGTCCCAGATGTTGTTGTACGAGAGAGGGACCTCTCTCGCTCGCGGCCCGGCTGGACCTGGACGAGCTAGGAACCGGACTAAAAGGCTTCCTCTGTTCTCGTTTACTATCCGCCGTCACTGGGTGTGCATCCATTATGTTTATAGTGCTCGCATCACCCAAAATTTCCTCTTGGACCGCATCGGACGAACCCGGCTGCTGAACCATTCGGTGAATGGACGCTACACCGGGCGAGCTAGCGGACGACATTTGTCTAATCTCCATGAGCACTTTTGCCGCTAGCTCTGAATTCATTTGTGACGACGGACGCACACTTGAAGAAGATAACATGGAAACATCACCCTGTTCTGGTTCCTCTGAAATAGAAACTGAGAGAGTAGAGTGACCTTGTGGAGAAAGAGCCGGCATCGCACTTTCTCCAGAAACAACATATCGTGACACACGTTTCCAATGTTTCTCATCCCAATGTTCACATATAGGACAGGGATTAATGCGAGAACACTGACTACAATTAATACAATGATCATGAAAGTCAGAGGAAGATTTCTTCCTATTACAATTTGAACAATGTCCCTTCATTGTGAAAGAACAACAATAAGTCCTAGTTACTCGCAAAAACCCCTGACACAAAGATACATAATAACATGATCCATTAATAAATGAAAAAACAATTGCAAAACAAAATAATTTTGAAAAAATATTTTTTCAGAGAAGCCCAAGTTGCTGAAAAGTACCGTTGAGCCCCGATGGATCCGATGGCAAAGTGTGGTCAAAAATTTTAAATTTATATAAAATAATTAATGAGACACTTTCGGATAATATAAATGTATCTTATAATGAGATAAACTACCACAAAGGCAAACAGCCCCCCTCAAAAAAGGCTGTTGCCAATGAAAACAAACAGTGTAAACACACTAGAAAACAGGACTCCAGGCACTGAAAAAACTGGCCCGGAATCAGTCATCAATTACACTCTATCTGATGCAAAACAGAGACTCCCAGGGGAGAATCTGTAGAACATCAGATGGAAGATGCAGAACACAAACGTTATACACCCATGGGTGAAAACGTAACTATGGGGAAAATAACAGAAAACATTCTGTAACCAAGCAACTCTCCCAGGAAATTTTAGAAATGAAACTTCTCAAAAATATGCCAAAAGCATGGGAGAATTGCCAGGGGGGACTTTAGAAGGCTAGGGGAGAAGAAACACTGAATAAGCAGTGCAACAATTAGCAAGAATGACAACAAGAGGCCCATGCCTCGAAAATAGGCAACTTAACATAATTTCATCAAAAAATTTTAAGTACAGCCCTGATTATTTTTTGCCACTTCTTTTTCCTCTCCTCCTTCTATCCTCCTTAGAATCACATTTTCTCCAAAAATTACGTGTCTGGCATCCTTTAAATTGAGATTTACAAGCACAAAGATCAGTGAGATGTTGACTGATGAAGGGCCAAACAGAGAATGATAATTGGCGCCAATTTCGGGACGACTGCGTCACTGCGCATGCGCAGTAGAGGCGTACTATGGAGGTCCTTTAGGACATGATTTCTTTTTGTTTTGGATGCAAATTTTGGGGATTGGGGGGCAAAATTTGTGTTTGGCCCTGGTTTTGTTGGAGTTAGCACCAGCAAAGTCTGGGTCATTGGTACAGTATAAAAATATCAGATGGTAGATGCAGAACACTACACCTAACAACCCATAGGTGAAGACGTAAACATGGGGAAAAGAACAGAATTCATTCTGTTATCCAGCTAAAAGTCCCAAGAAATTTTAGTAATAATATTACAGAAAATATGCCAAAAGCATGGGAGAATAGCTAGGGGGGACTTAAAGGAAAGGGAGAGAGGAAAACACTGAACAAGCAGTGTAACTTGATAACAAGAATGACAACAACAGGCTCTTGCTTCGAAAATAGGTAACTTAACATAATTTCATTAAAAAAATTTAAGTTACAGCCCTGATTATTTTCTGTCACTCATTATTCCTCTCCTCCTTCTATATCCTCCTTAGAATCACCATTTCTCTAATATTTATGTGTCTGGCATCATTTAAACTGAGATTTACAAGCACAAAGATCAGTCAGATGTTAACTGATGAAGGGCCAAACAAAGAATGATTAATGGCGCCAATTTCGGGACGTCCTTGACACTGTGCATGCGCAGTGGAGGTGAAGTATGGAGGGCCATTCAGGACATGTTTTCTTTGGTTTTAGATGCAAATTTTGGGGATTGGGGGGCAAAATTTGTGTTTGGCTCTATATTTTTAAGAGTTAGCACCAGCTATGTCTGGGTCATTGGTACAGTATAAAAATATAGAAATTTGGGGTGGGGCCAAAAATCTTGCTTCACAAACTTTGTTTGAACAAATGTATTCTACACCTCAAAAGGAAGCTCCATAACAAATATCAAGTCATTGTACCCACTGGTTCATGAGAAGAAGAATTTAAAAATATTTTGGAGCATTTCTCCCCACTCCCTTCCTATGTGGCTGGGCATGGTGAGTTGAACAAAAATGCAATGCCCCTTCGGGACCATCACTCACACAAACTTTCACTTGAATTGGCCAGTGGCTTTGGAGGAGAAGACCAAGACATGGTGTTGATCGACAACGGATGGAGAGTGATGAGATTAGCTCAGCTTGACTTGTCAAGATGAGCTAAAAACAATAATTATTTTTAACTAAACATTGAATTAATATGTATCCAAAACGTTATTGAACAGACAACAACGACAAGAGGAAAAACCAGAAACTAACCAACAACAGGCACAACAGAGGCCCAAAGTCAGTAACTGATCAACAGCCACCCGATGCAAAGCTAGATCTTCAAGGGAAGAAAAAACAATGCATCTGGTAGAATACAAAATGTCTTGAACAGTTAATGAACAGGACGTAAACACAGGGGATAAATGGAATACCGACTCGGTAAAAATAGTTAAACTCCCAAGAATTTTAATAAAAGAATTCTCAATAAAAAAGCCGAAAGAGCTTGGGAGTATAACAGGAGGGTTCAGGAGAGGGAAGGGAAGTAATACTAACAAAACAACAGGGGAGTCATATTATAATGACATTCAGAAGCATATCCCGAAATTGGGAAACATGAATAATTTTACATAAAAATTATAAAGTTAAAGCCCTGAACATCCAAAATCACTGCTATTCACTTCCAACATCCTGTTGCACTGCTGATTCCATGAAAACCATCATTGATTTGTGTCTTGCATGTTCAAAAATGAGAATTTATTGCACAGATATCAGTTCAAATGTTTACTGACTTGGGCCAAACAAAAGAATGATACTTTGCGCCAATTCTGGTCTCTTCCTCCTGTGCAAGTACTAAAAGTATGGAGGGCCAGATAGGACTTTTAAATTTCGGTATTGTATGAAAATTTTGAGGGGGTTCAAAATTTGTGTTTGGCCCTTGATAATATTGGGGTTGCACCAGCTAAGTCTGAGCCATTGGGCCTAGTATAAAAATATCATGATTCATAGGCTCTAGGTGTGAGGCTACAAAAAGTAAATCTTCTGTTTCTCAGACCATTTCTTTTATAAAAATGTATGAGGGCTGGCACATTTTTATTTTATTTTTTATTTTTCAATCATTATTCCTTTTTGCTCAGAGGTTCATACACTGGTTTGTTTTATGCTTTTGGCATTAACATCTTCATAATCCACAGAATAACGTGGGTAGTTGTATAGTTTATCCATTTTATTATCCAGGTTAATTAGTCTTACATAAACCAATTAATGTTTTGTTTTTAGTTTTTAATGGTAAATAATAGAGAGCATACAGTAGGCAAAACGACCATGTGGTAGGACCTTAAAAAATAAAAGAAGCTGAATTTTGTGAATGACATTGTATAGATATTTTTATTGCATTTATTAAAGAGTTAATTCACATGTAATGAGAAAATTACTTACCATCTGGAATGTACATTACAGAATTTCTTGTCTTGTATTCCCACATATCCAAATTGGCTGATTCATTCTTGCTTGCTGCTTGCTGTTCAATGCTCGGGAGAGCTAAGCGACTTTCTTGAGCCTTTGAAAGAAATAAAAGCTATTTAAACATCCATACTATTAAATTCACACTAAAATTAAGGCTCATTAAATCTATCAAGGAGATGGGTGTGTATGGCTATCAGGTTATCTGCCTGTGAAAGAATATGATTATTTTCAGTCTGTGTGACAATCTTATAAACATGTACAAAAGAACCAAGCCATGGTACGTACCAAGCCTTCAGGTCTAATTCGGTGAGAAATTTTATACTGTTATGAGCTGTCTGTAAAGCCCTGTGAATCACACATTTTCATTTGAATCGAATCTTAAATCAAATCACGTCTATTATTCAAAACTGAATCAAACCTGGAATCGAATCAGTGGCAGTTCGAAGATGAGGAATGGGGGTTGGTGCACTATAAACTTGATTTGTTCTGACCGTGATGGATCAGGTCCCGACTGATAAAATAATCCAACTACATCATCAAGGCATGCCTTCATATTTATTTATTTATTTATTTATTTATTTATTTATTTATTTATTTATTTATTTATTTATTGGTGTTTAAGGTCACATATTTCTGCACAATGGCTAATCATGACCTCGACAGTTTTACGGGTGGAGGAAGCCGAAGTACCCGGAGAGAACCACCGAGCAACGGCGAGCAACTGTCAGCTCCCCAACATACCAACTCCACACAAGCAGGGTTAGCATTGGTTGAAGACAGTGCACCATTGACGTGCACTACGCCTTAGTACACAACGTCACCATGCCTTCAACGATATATTAGAATATATAAGAATTATCCATTAACTCTTTTGCATGCTGCTGGCAGATATTCCTGCCCTGGATACAAAATCTCTTGCCACTGAAATATGTATTATTTGGGCACATTTAACCAATTGTCCTCTGTGCACAGTGAACAAAACTTTTTGATCAATGATTTCCGTACCTAAATTTAGATAAATTTTTCATCAAATCTAGTCATGGCTGCTTTGTAGCAGGCATGACTAGATTAGATTAAAAATATTTTGAAAATACTCGGAAGGTTAAGAGATAAGGATTTAAGTTCATCATTGACATTGCTTGGAAGCATTAAATTTGCATTTAACCCTTTACCCAATGCAGACGATATCAAAATTTATTATTTTAAATATCGTTTTTTTAAATTTTTCAAAGAATTTCAACAAAACCATATCATGTGACCCCTCACTGAAATGAGCTCTATAAGCTCGTTCCAATGAGGGGGTCACATGATATGGTTTTGTTGAAATATTTTGAAAAATTTAATTTTTTCAACTGCTCAATTTGCATATTACGCGAGCGGATGCGGCCGATTCGTTGGGAAAAGGGTTAACAGTGGTAGGTACTAGTGATATTGGAATTAGCATTGCTGATGGCATGAGTGCAGATGTTATTTATGTTAATCTAGCATTAGTTACAATCAGCCTTTTGTTTCAACATTATTTATCTACAAATTCCATCTGAACTATATGTTTTGTGAGACGTTGAAGATGACTGATACCAAGCTATATTACTATGAAAAAACATTTGAGAGGAAACGAAACGGGCAAATCTAACTGAATATCTACTTAAGATTCAAAATCTAATCGAATCTCAAAGCTTTGCAGGGCCCTAGCTGTGTGTTTACCCACTTTCCATAGAGGGTGTGCAGTCTGTTGTAAATGCAGGGTTTCCACTAGGGTAAAAAGGTTGGGGCAGGTAATTTGGGAAAAATCGTAGGGGGAGGGGGGGGGGGGGGGGGAGCACAGTGTAAATGCTATTTTTTTCCATTAATGAAGTTTTTCGGTATTGGAGTATTATATAATTAGGTTGCCACTATATCAGTTTAATTAATAATTGGGAAGAGATTACAATTAAACCATGTGCACTGCAAAATTCAAATTATTTAGCAGAATATTCATCAAAAAAATTTACCTACAGTCTTTGTGCACATCGACCACAACATCGATAAAATAACGGAAGCTAAGTCGGATTGACCATTAGATGTCACAATAACTTCATCAGAAGTGATCACGTGGAAAGCAAAACACATGAAATTGTGATATCAGTCACTGTATGACTTGAAGTTTGCTGATGCTCTCATGCACTATCGCACAACTCAGAGTGTGTTATTGATCAATCTCTGACTGACATTCATGTATAATTTCACAATGCGTTTCCTGCTCCTGTTTGGTGTAACCTATCGTTATTACTGTTGAATACATTGCGTTGGTAGCATGAGAGTTTTATTTCATGTTTTCCCCGATGTTAAACTTCTTGTAGCAATTTATATCAACTATGGAATGGGCGGTTACGGGAATCTAGGGCAGGGGAATAGGGCCGTTCAGGTGATCTCAGGTCACCCTAGCAGAAACCCTGGTTGATGTAATGTGATGTCCCTTCACTCAGCAGTGATATACAGATATTATTTTGTGTTCCAATTATAAATATTCCCATCAATAAGTATTTAACTCATCTTGGATTAATCAGTATATTAACCCAATTAATAAAACTATGCTGTATAATCAAAAAAACTATGTGGTGAGTCTTCATTCTAATGGTAATGTCAGAAAAATTCAATCAAATCAAGTCTCAATTGAGCAACATTTCTGGTGCTGATTCAAAGAAAATTAATATTTATGTTATTTTTTAGATTCAATCATCTGGAATATATCAGCTGGATGGAAAAGTGAATTGTAGATTTGCTTTTCCAACCAATTGAAATATTCCAAATGAGTGAATCTGAAAAAAGGCAAAGGACTATTCAAGGGCTAGACTGGTTCCAGACCAATAATAGCATCAAATACCTTAAAGAATTGGTCAGGTGGCCTGAGAGCTTGGGTGCTTACCTGAAACAGAAATCATCACACATCAGTGACAGAGAGGGCATTCCACAGTGTTTCATATACAGAGATTCTACCAGGGATTTCAACCAGGAGCACTGATGATGATGATGATGATGATGATGATGATATGATGATGATGGGGATGAAGGTGTTTTTTGTACACCACATATAGATACTAGACATTTTCTATCTCTCCATCTTCATATTTCAGCATTTTCTTGAGCTCATGCTTGTCAAATTCATGTCAAGAATTAAAAAAAAAATTCAACCGAGATATTATATCAGCACAGATTTTTGAAAAATAACAGACTACCTTTCTTAATGATATAAATATATAGCTTGGTAACAGTTTTAAATGAGACATCACATTGTCAAACAATGAATCATTTCTTGCCATTACCAACTCAAATATAGCAAAATGGGGAATGGGTGGGGATGGGGACGAGGACAGTAGTGGGGTCAGACTGCAAGCATGGAAATAAGCATACTGACATTTGCAGAATGAGGTTTCCAGAGGGTAAATTTGGTGATGCTACCCTGCACAGCAGGGTAGCATCACTACATTTACCCTCTGTGAACCTCAATTTGAATCAAGGTCTCGGGCTGAAACAGAAAGATGTACCCAGAGGGTAAATTGGGGGATTCTAGCCCACTTTTTGGGAAGGCATCAGCAAATTCAACCTCTGGGAACCTCATTCTGCAAATGACAGATTGCCTATTTTCAGCCTTGTCAGTCTGTAACTCCTAATCACATTCCTCTTGCCAAAAGTTGGAAATACTTGAGACTAAAGTCAGGGAAAATTGGAATGTTACGACTCTTGGTTGGTTCGCTTTTGACTACAAGTTAGAACAATTTTAGAAAATTGCCGGATGCAAACCATAAAATTTATGGAGGTGTAGTTAGAATTTCAGATGCTCAAGACCAGCATTATTCAAAAAATATCTAGTGTTTTTTCAGCAAGTTTTCAACTGAAGGAGGAATAGTGCAATTTTAACTATCAAAGTGGATATCCACTCACTCCAACAAAACAAACATTCAAGGACCTCCATTTCTTTCCCTGATCCCAAAATTCGAAATTTTTAAATCTGACTTAACATGAACAGAAGATGACACTTAAAAAAATTTTTTGAATAAGTGAAAATTCTCATTTTTCACCCCAAAAGCTTATGAGCCCCTCATTGGAAAGAACTAAATTAAAATCTGAATAGAAAAATTGTGAATAACACTGTCTGGTTTTGGCGGTTACATTTGGTAACATATTAATGAACAAAACCAATATAAACTTTAGTTCCTCATTATCCTTAAATGTAGGAGGTGGCAGAGAAGCAACTATAATTTTCCAAGTGGACACCTCTCCCACTCTTCCCATACAATCAAGGCCTTGTTTTCTTGTCCTGATCAGACCATGTGATCTTTCAATACACAAAAAACCTTTAATTCCTCTTCATCCCTGAATGGAAGAGAGGAAGAGTACAGGTGAGCAATTCCCCAGAGTTTGAATTTTCTAAGGCCATTAGCTGGAAAAGTTCCAAGAGGATGGGGAAGGGTGCAATCATAACTCTCCAAGTGATTTCCAAGTTGTTGTTCAATGCATTGTAACTTTTTATCATTGTGATTTGTGCACTATATAAATACTATTTATTATTATTATTATTATTATTATTATTATTATTATTATTATTATAAATGGCCATTCCCTACCCTCTCAACGTAAAGTTTAGGAGTGCAATCAAAATTTCAGTTGGTCAGGTGACCGGAAACATACTTATTTTTAAACTGGATATTTTCTTAAAAGTTTGTCACATAAAGATTTACAAAAGCTGAGGAAAGAAAAGATTTCAGGTGATGTTCAATCAACTTACCTCTTTAAGTTTGGCCTCATTATCATACAACCATGCATGTTTATCTTTATGCTTTCTATCAGACTCTTTTAAGATTTCCTCAAATGAAGCATTATCCTCACTGGTGTATTTGGACAAATAATAATCCAACCCACCCTTTGAAGTTGTCTTTTCTTCACCTAAAAAGAAACCAGACAATTTTGTTTTATCCATTATTTTAACTTGGTCAATCTCTTAGCCATTTACCTGAAGAATCGGCTAAATCCACCCTGGGCAGTTTTTCGGTTTGGTTTCATTTTTTACAGTAAATTGGAAAACCAAAGTGCAAGATCCAGCAAAAACCAGTCAAACACTTTTACTATATTTGTACATTAACCCTTTACCCAACTTAATGGCAAAAACCGGCCAGCTCTATTCACAAAAATCGCCAGTTAATATTCGTTATTTTTTTCATTTTTTGTCTCAAAGACATAGGTTATGACCCCCTTTTTGGAATGAGCTCACCGAGCTCATTCCAAAGAGGGGTCATAACTTATGTTTTTTAAGACACAAAAATGAAAAAAATTAGTTATTCAAGAATTTAATTTGCAAGTGTTGTCTGCTTGCCATGTTAGGTAAAGGGTTAACTGATAAAACTACCTTACTGAGAGGCAACTGGACTTGCCCCTATGGAGTCTTGTCACTTAGCCTACAGGCAATGGGATGAATATGTTGTGTTCTCAATGTCACATTTTCTGTAAATAAGGGAGAAAATATGACAATGATAACACAACATTAATTAGATATTTATTCATGTGTTTCATTCTGTCTCAAAAGTCTTAATTAGCAACTGATCTCCTAGAATCCCTAGGAATGAACAAAGGGAAGTTAGGATGAACCCAATGGAGATATTCCTTTTTGTGGTAAGTGGTGCCTTACAAACTATTGCTTTTTTATCAAGTTAAGGAGTCTGAAGAGTTGTTCACTATATGTTCATGTTCTTAACACATAGAAACACTGAACTGAAACCAATGTTTGTTCTTGAAACCCATTAAAAAAAAAGATTCTGGAAGATGATAAATTTAAAGTAATTTGTATATTTTTTATACTAACCGATGGCCCAGACTTAGTTGGTGCAACCTCAATATTATCAAGGGCCAAACACAAATCTTGAACCTCCCAATCCCCAAAATACTGAAAATTACTAGTCCTAGGCCGTCCATCCATACTTTTAGTACCTGCACAGGCGCAGTACCCAGGAAGAGACCGGAATTGGCACCAACATCATTCTTCCTAGTTGTGCCTACTGAAGTGATAACTCAGCTTGGAAGTATAAGTGCCCGATCGTAGGAGGGCCATCCCCGTCTGAGCCATTGGTGAGCATAAAAAATATACAAATTAGGCCTAAAGAAATTAAAAATCTGTTTCTCAGGCCCTCCCACATGGTCCTTTTGGCTGACGCGTGCTCTCTTTTTATAACCAATGCAAACTTGACAAAAATAAAAATTAAATGGTTTATGTCTGATGTTTACCCAAGTTAAAAAAATTGATAAATTTGTCTTTGAGTGCAAGAAGGCTTTGCAATGCTTTAGCATTGCAAAGCCTTCTTGCCCTCAAGGGACAAAGTACACCACCACCCATGCTATTCCGTAGATTATGAGGCCTAAATCATAAACCAAGAACATGAACTTTTGATGGCAAAGACATAATTACAGAAATAAAAAATAAAATAAAAAAATGCTCACCCGCATGTAATTTTACAAATAATGGCTTGAGAAACAGAAGATCTACTTTGTGTGGCCTTACTTTAAATTTATCATATTTTTATACTAAAACCAATGGCCCAGACTTAGCTGAATAATAAAAGGGCGGAGGGCCTAAGACTTAAAGAAATAGCAGACCAAAATACAGTTCCTTAGCCTGCATTTGAACTCCCAAGGTGAAAAGGAGATGAAAATTTTAAGGAATTACATATATGTCTCTCTATACAACAATAGAGAAGACATATCACAGAAATAAGGAGCAATATTCAAGTAATTCCCTATTACTTAGCATAAATGATTACGCTAATTTGGTGTAATGAGCCCCCAATTTTAAGGCTAGTCCGGAATAAGACACTTAAATTAGGAAAAGCATGTCCAAGAGTGACACACTAACCCCCCACAAACACACGTCATATATAGTGTAACAAGCTGTGCAAAAGATCACAATAATCTACAGACTATAACAGGTTCATTCATAGTTACACACTTATTATAAGGCCAGAAGAGGTAAAGAGAAAATCATCCCCTCCTCACCCCCCCCCCCATTTTTTTTGAAGGAATAATCTTCAAAACAAAGAGGAAAGTGGTCTGGAATCAGTGAAAAAGCAGTGCCAAATAATATATATATTCGCCTAAAAGGCACCTGGCTATTAATTAATATTAATTTAATGGTGCTTAACTCCATATTAGCAGCTAAGGCTACATCATGACGATCCAGGTTATTAAAATCGCAAGCTTCTAAACGTATGCCATATCCGGAATACATTGAAAGGTCGAAAACAGGCGATATTAATATGTACAACCTTAAACTTGTCAAACTGAATCCTAATGGAAAGGTTATCAACTCATACACTTCAGAGCCAACCAACAGGAGACCACGTTCAGGTGTACAATTAATTCTAATAATGAATCTCCAAATTGTAACTGTTCAATATGAGAATAGGAATTTTCCTTGTGTACCGTTTCCGGATGTAGACTGGATTCAGAGCATGGAACGGGATACTAATAAAAAAAAACGGTCACGGACCGTCCCCAAATAATTCATTGTTCCCTAGGTTCGTTAAAACCAATGACTGCTCGGAGAAAGAATATACCACTCCGAAAAATGAAGCCAAAAATAGAGAATGTATGTATAAGACAGCCTGTTGGAAAACTCCATAACTGATCCAACTAGCCCCAAAATTCTCATAAGCTCTAGAATACTAACACAGAGCAAGAATTTAAGAGAATCTATTCAATGAAACATCTGTCTAATAATATATACATATTATGCATGCAGTCCACAGAATCCCACCTGTACCCTCATCTGAATACAGCCTGTATCAACGGCGTGACCAAGTGGTACAAGATCTAACCAGGAAATTGAAGGAATGAAATGACGTTAATGCGGATAACCTGAGTAATAGACTCCTACACCGTAAGAAAAACAGACAACTCTGAGCAAAACTTCTCAGAGAGGACTAATTGCCACATTTGGAGAATGTCACTCAGATAACTGACATACCTAACACACAGGTACACGAAGGCTAGCAATATTAACCAAATGTATTCATGAAAGAATTCGGAATCCAAAAACAGTTACTGTTCAGGAATCATATGCTCATATACAACTATGAATGCCCAACCACAGGAAGCAAACCAACTATTGAGTGGATGCGCCCCTGATGTTGCCATTAGACCACAACCCACCCCATGTCGAACCTCCACTCACCCACATTACTTGAATTGCTAGAAGGTAAGGCCGGCGCAGTAATATTAAAGCTTGGAACAGTGACAAAATCCTTTTTCACAATATGAAAAAGAAGCTTCATGCAACATTCACAAAGCTATACTGCTGCTGATATTCTCAATAAAGAGTAATACAGCTAAAAAGCCTATCGTTAGTCAAAGCATGCATAATCACACTAAGCCGGGGCGACTCGTAACGCTTTAGTGTTAGTTATCTAGAATAGTATAGAAATCATAGAGTTCCATCTCATCTGATGATTCCATAATGCCACTAAGGATGGAGGGGGACGTGATGAACATGGCACTATTGCAAGGAATATACCCGCTGAAACAGCGTCGACATATCCCTTGAAATCAAGATAGTATGCCATTGCGCCAAATAATACACCATATATAGATTATAGCAAAAAATATTCTCCTGAAAGGAGTTAACTATAGGCATTCGAAAGAACACTCATTAATCACACTAGGTTAATATGGCATCATTAATAGGGCTAAAAGCCTCAGGCAACTAACACAAAAACAATACTGTTAAGGAGAGAAAAACTCCGATAGGACAGTGGTCTCAGCCTGTCTGAAGCAGCTAAAGGTCTTCCTATTTGTGAAGACAATTAATGGCTGCTAACTGCAGCCCTAGAAGCTCACTAAAGGAGACTTACAACTCTAGTCGCTCATGATAGGGAAAAAATACCGCTCATAATTCTAGCTAGGCTACTATAGTGTCAGTAATAAGACTAAAGTCTGTGACACTAAGGAAAACACCGAGAAGGAAAATATGCACTCTTTCCTTTAGCAGTTCTATTCCCAAAAGGCAGTGGACTCAGCCAAGCTAAGAAAGCTTATAAGACTTCATCTCCAGGAAGACAGATATCTTGGAGTAATTTTTGCGGCTTTAGAAAGCTCACTAGACGGAGACTTACAAAGTTAGTCACTCAAGTTAAGGGGAAAAGGGCTGCCCTTGATTCTTATAAGTCTTCAACAAAAGGACTAAAAGCCCCAGATGCCTAATACAACGCCAAGAAGGAAACAACGAACTCTTTCCTTTCAACGGTCCTAATTCCAAAGAGACAGCAGTCTCAGATTAGCTAACGCAGCTAATAAGTCTTCATCCCGTGAAGACAGATATATTGGTAAAACTTGTGGCTTTGAAAGGTCACTAAACAGAGACTTATAACATTATTCGCTCAAGGTAGGGAATGAAGGCCCGCACTTTAACGGCTGTAATTCCAAAGAGAGAGTAGTCTCAGCTAAGCTAACACAGTTTATTAGTCTTCCTCTCCATGAAGACAAATATCTGTGTCACCTGCGGCCTTGGAAAGCTCACTAAATGGAGACTTACGACGTTAGCCGCAATGTCCAAGAAAAACACCGCTGTAAAATATATAAGGCCGCTATGACGTTAGCTGCTAATGATATTTAAACACAGACTGCACTTAATTCACATAAGCCAAACTAAGGCGACAACAATAGGACTAATTGCCTGTGATGCCTAGGAATACTACACCAAGAAGGAAAACATAACCTTTCCTTCTAACGGACTTATTCCAAAAAGCTAGCACTGTCAGCATAGCTAACACAGCCTATAAGTCATATATCGGTGAAGACAGATATCTGTGTGTTACCCTTCGGCCTTAGACAGTTCACTAAATGGAGACTTATGACGTTAGCCACTAATTATAATGTATAAGAAAAGACTACTATAACAGTACATAACGCTACTATGGCGTCCACAATAGGACTAAATGCCTCTGACGTCTAGGAATACAACACCGAGAAGGAAAAGACATACTTATTCCTTCTAATGGCTCTTTTCCAACAAGACAGCTGTCTCAGCCTGTCTATGAGCTATCAATCTTCTATTCTTAAAGAGTAGATCATTGCCTTTCTTATACTACTGCTAAGCCAAGGGAGGCATCGTTAATTGGACCAAAAGCTTTCAACACCTGAGCCAAGATCCGGGAAGGAAAGATCTTCATCTTTCCTTCACCCAGTACCTTAAGCTGTTTTTTACCAAGTAAACGCAGAACTTACGAATAAAAATTAGTAGTCTTAAAATGTGCCGTTCCATGAGGGATGGAGAATCAACCTCTGTAGCCCTCTCACCATCTGAATGTTCCATTTGAAAACATGGTCAACACCATCCCAATGTACAGATGACTGGACCAACCCAGCACCATCCGACATCTCACTACCGGAGCCTGTTAACTGCAGAACCTGCAACTACTGGGGTGCTGCAATACGCTGCACAATCTGCGCCAGCAGGTCCATGAACGAGGCTTACAGAGCAGAGATTATCCGCTTCTTCACCATATGCTGCTCACGGGACAGAGATCTGGCCTCAGATCTTTCGACTCATTTCCCATATAAAAATGCCTCAAACCACTAGCAACAGGTTAATCCGACTTCGGTGGTGAAGACTGGGAACATCTCTGTGGGACAGCATTCATGCAAAGTCGGATAGCTAGTCTGCAGTCTAACATGCTTCATCAATGAAGCAGAAGAAGAAACCATAGCTGCAACCTGCCCCGGCTGCAGTGTGGAAGGAGTGCCCTGAACAGCAAGCATGAACTGGCGTCCCAACTCACTAAAGTTTCTCGAATTGAAAACAGTCAACCCAACTGCTGATGCAACTGAGAGGGTTCTCCAACTCGCAATCTGACCCCAGATCTCGCCGAGTGTCCCGTGGCAAAACTTTCAGGCTTCTTCTTCTTTTGTCTATAATAGCTGGGTGAGCTTTATTATATAAGGTGCTCGCTCTACCCACATTGTACTACTCGACCGCATGGAGTTACCCGGCATCCCGTATAGGGACGGCCGCTTCACTGATCGAACTAGCTGGATGCAGAGAATTAAGCTACTGACGGCTTTAATCCTGTGCAAATATAATTAGCACCTTGGCAGCTAGCTCTATTTACTCATCAGAGTGGGGCTCATCAGAGTGGGGCTCATCAGAGTGCGATGACGGTAGCACATAACAGACAGGTGTCAAAGTACCATCACCATGTTCTTATTCCTCTGAAAAAGAGACTGAAAGACTAGTATTAGCCAGCGGTGAAAGCTCCTACATCGGAACTTCACTGCCCACCACACAGGTCGACACCCATTTCCAAAGTTCGCATCCCACAGTACAAGTATTGAAGTAGTGCCGTGACTATCAGCAAACAACGAGCCTTTATCCCAAGGCTTCCTGGACTTACACTAAGTACCAATTATTATAATGTATACAATAATAATGAAGCTAAAAACATAAGTCCTCTGCACTCCCAATAATAATAAACATCGTAAGGATATATAACATAGACAATTACAAAAATTTTCTAAATAAATTAAAAAAAAAAAAAATTTCAAAATAAATTTTGCATGAAGCCTAAGTGCCCAAGGGAACCTCATGAGCCCAAGGGCTTCCTGTAAGAGCCTAAGTGTGGACAAGCACTAACTAATTAAAGCTAAACTACCGGAATAAGATATATGTATCCTAATCAAAAAAAACAATAAGTGTTTTTAACTAAGCACTGAATTAATACGAATCCAAAACGTTATTGAACAGACAACAATGTCAAGAGGAGAACCTGGAAACTAACCAACAAGAGGCACAACAAATGCTCAAAGTCAGTAACCGATCAACAACCGCCTGATGCAAAGCTAGATCTTTATATGAAGAAAAAACAAGGCATCAGGTATAAGATGCAAGAATACAAAACGTCCTAAACAGTAATGAACAGGACGTAAACATAGGGGATAAATGGAATGCCTATTCCGTTTACAAGTTAAACTCCCAAGAATTTAATAAAAAAATTCATAAAAAAGCCGAAAGAGCTTGGGAGTATAACAGGAGGGTTCAGGAGAGGGAAGGGAAGTAATACTAACAAAACAACAGTGGAGTTATATTATAATGACGACGTTCAGATGCATATCTCGAAATTGAGTAACATGAATAATTTACATAAAAATTATGAAGTTACAGCCCTGAACATCTGAAACCACCATATTTCACTTCCAGCATCCTGCTACACTGTTGATTCCATGAAAACCATCATTGATTTGTGTCTGGCATCTTCAAAAATGAGGTTTTAAAGCACAGATGACAGTTCAGTTGTTACTGACTTTGGGCCAAACAGAAGAATGATGTTTGTGCCAATTCCGGTCTTTTGCTGGGTACTGCGCAGGTACTAAAAGTACGGAGGGCCAGATAGGACTTTTAATTTTCGGTATTGTATGCAAATTTTGTGGATTTGGGGGTTCAAAATTTGTGTTTGGCCCTTAATAATATTGAGGTTGCACCAGCTAAGTCTGGGACATTGGTTTTAGTACAAAAATATCAAAACCTCATAGCTCTAGTGTAATTTACAAAATCGAGCTCATTCCAATGTGGGGTCATATGATATGGTTGTGTTGAAATGTTTTGAAAAATTTGAAAAAAAAAGATATTTACAGTGCTGTCAATTTGAGAAGAGTAATCACCCTCGCACTTCTTGGCACTTCTAAACTGGAAACAATAAGCTCTCTTTTTTGCGCTTCTCAAATTTTCAAGAAAATAGATTATTAAATTACCACGTAAAGATTCAAGATACAATTACACCGATTAAAACATAAATCTGAAATCTGACACACAAATGAGCTGTGAACAGTATACCTGCAAACTGTTGTGTCATTTTAATTAATGCTGACTGCTGAAGTACATGTACAGAAGTTCTTGTAATTCCAAAGAGAGAGTAGTCTCAGCTAAGCTAACACAGTTTATTAGTCTTCCTCTCCATGAAGACAAATATCTGTTCACCTGCGGCCTTGGAAAGCTCACTAAATGGAGACTTACGACGTTAGCCGCAATGTCCAAGAAAAACACCGCTGTAAAATATATAAGGCCGCTATGACGTTAGCTGCTAATGATATTTAAACACAGACTGCACTTAATTCACATAAGCCAAACTAAGGCGACAACAATAGGACTAATTGCCTGTGATGCCTAGGAATACTACACCAAGAAGGAAAACATAACCTTTCCTTTTAACAGACTTATTCCAAAAAGCTAGCACTGTCAGCATAGCTAACACAGCCTATAAGTCATATATCGGTGAAGACAGATATCTGTGTGTTACCCTTCGGCCTTAGACAGTTCACTAAATGGAGACTTATGACGTTAGCCACTAATTATAATGTATAAGAAAAGACTGCTATAACAGTACATAACGCTACTATGGCGTCCACAATAGGACTAAATGCCTCTGACGTCTAGGAATACAACACCGAGAAGGAAAAGACATACTTATTCCTTCTAATGGCTCTTTTCCAACAAGACAGCTGTCTCAGCCTGTCTATGAGCTATCAATCTTCTATTCTTAAAGAGTAGATCATTGCCTTTCTTATACTACTGCTAAGCCAAAGGAGGCATTGTTAATTGGACCAAAAGCCTTCAACACCTGAGCCAAGATCCGGGAAGGAAAGATCTTCATCTTTCCTTCACCCAGTACCTTAAGCTGTTTTTTACCAAGCAAACGCAGAACTTACGAATAAAAATTAGTAGTCTTAAAATGTGCCATTCCATGAGGGATGGAGAATCAACCTCTGTAGCCCTCTCACCATCTGAATGTTCTAAAGACGGAAGGGCCCTAACAACAATAGGTTCCGGATACTTATTAGGAGCCTGATTCTTAGCCAAAAATCCAACATTAGTAGTAAAAGTAATAGTATTACCAACACTACGATAGTGAGAATCATCTACCGATAAAGCATGAAGCTCACTAACTCTTCTAGCAGAAGAGAAGGCTAAGAGAAAAGCTGTCTTATATGTTAAGAATCTGAAATCCACTGTATCAAGAGGCTCAAAAGGTGCTTCTTTTAGCTTAAGAAGAACCCATGCTAAATTCCATTTTGGAATTAATCTAAGAGTTCTAGGTCTATTTATCGAAAAATTTCTAACTAATTTAGATAAAGAGACATTAGAACCAATCATTAATGTATCATGGTGAGCGTAGGTATCAGATAACATAGACCTACCACCCTTGATAGTAACAGGCTGCAGTTTGATCTCGTCAAACAAATAGACCAGGAAATTAGCAATGTCAGGAATGGTGGAATCATATACATTCACCGAGTGATCCCTACACCACTGGCGAAAGACCTTCCACTTAGCAGCATAATTTAGCGAAGAGGAGGTCCTCCGGCAGTTAGAAATTGCGTCCACTGCTCATCCTGTAAAACGCTAACTGTGCAAGAAGGACCACACAACAGAAATACGTGAAGGTTGAGTCCTTGTGGATTGTGGTGAAGCGTGCGCAATTTCCCCTGTGACAGAAGATCCTCCCGTGGAGGAAGCTTCCGCGGCATGTCCCACAACAGACACCTGAGTAGATTTATCCACGGTCTCTGTGGTGACAGAGATGCTACCAACAGAATCTTGCAGTGGGATTGCATTATCTTGAGGAATATCTGCTGAATTAGCGGTGCTGGAGGATACGCGTATCCTATTATCCCATCCCATGGGATCGATAGAGCGTCTACTGCAAACGCTCAAGGATCCAGACATGGGGACACGTAAGTCTGCAACTGATTGTTGAGATGCATCGCAAACAAATCTATCATTAGTCGCTCCCATTGGTAGCAAATCTGATTGAAAACCTGTTTGTTGAGAGTTCATTCCGACGGCAACTGGCGACCCTTCCATGAAAGGGACTCTGCTAACACATTCAGACAACCCGGAATATGACGGACCGATAGTAGAACCTGATGTTCCAGTACAAACAGAAGGATTCTTTCCGTTAGATTGAACAACGGAATGGAATGAGTGCCTCCCTGATTCCGAATATACGCCACTACCATCGTATTGTCGGACAAAATTTGAACGTGTGTTCTGAATAACGTCCATCCAATGACGTAACGCAAGCCAAATTGACATCATTTCCTTCACATTTATGTGCTTGCCTAAGAACTGAGGATCTCAAAGACCCTGGCACCTCGAATCCGACGGGCATAGTGTCGCGCCCCAACCTGTTTGACTGGCATTAGTCATGATAATAAAACTCAGATCCGGCAATTGCAGTGGAACTCCCTGTGTTAACCACTGAATGTCTGCCCAAGTCTGAATCTCTTGTTTCACTAGGTCTGACAAGAGGATGTCCGCATCGAGCAAATGAGTCTTCACTTTCCAATTTTGAGTCAGAAAGATTTGGAGAGGACGAGTGCATAGCTGCCCCATTGGAATGAGATCCACGGCAGCTCCGCACAGACCTATCAGTCTCATGAATTCTCTCGCTGTAACCTTCTCTGAGTTTAGACAATAGCGAGCAAAACAACTGACTAATTTTGCTCTGGTTAACGGCAGACGAACAAGACTGTTGTGTGTTTCGAAGCTCATCCCCAGGTGGGTGAATGACTTGGACGGCACCAGATCCGACTTCTGTTCATTTACTATAAAACCGAGATGTTGGAGCAATAGCAGAAGATTCTGCACATCGTTCTGAAGTGTTAACTCGTTGCCGCACCTCTGAAGAATTTCGTCCAGGTAGGCCAACATTACCGCAGACGAATGAGCTCAGAAGTAAGTCATGACCGAGTTCATTATCCGAGCGAAAGCCCAGGGCGCTAGATTCAGACCGAAGCACATCGCACGGAACTCATATACAACCCCTAGGACAGCGAACCAAAGATACTTTCTGAACATCGTATGTACCATGACGTGAAAGTATGCATCCTTGAGATCTATGCTCGCAGCATAGTCGTTCACTCGAATGCTCGTTCTGACCGATCGAATGGTCTCCATATAAAATTTTGGAGCCACAATCAGCTTGTTTATCCAGCTTAAATCTATTACTGGACAGAACGAGCCGTCTGGTTTGGGAACCAGAAACAGATGGCTGTAGAAACCTGGAGATTCCTGGTTTTCTACGACCTCTATCGCGTTCTTCAGTAAAAGAGACTGCACATCTGAAAGAAGAGCGTCTCTTTTTAGAATATTTGACGGAAGTTGGGTCCATCTTGGACATTGAGTTAACGGAGGCTTTCCTCTGAAGGACAGTTTCAGTCCTTCCGCAATTACCCTTCGAACCCAAGGGTCCTCCGTAATCAATTCCCAATTTTGTAAATAACTCAACAACCTTCCGCCCACAGGAACGCGACAGAGGTCTAAACTATCACTTCCTGGACCTGCGAGGCTTGCGAAAGGAGAAACCACGTCCTCCCCCGACCCGTCATCGACCTAGGGGCGTCTGACCTATTACGGCCAGCGTTACGGCCCCTGCTAGAGTCGCTGCCTTGACGGTCTCGAGAATAAGGCCTAGAGGGCACGTACGCACCTCTAAAGGAACTTTCCCTGGACGTGCTCGTACCAGAAGATCCAGGCTTACTTTTTTCTGCTGGTTCCGACTTACTAGAAGCGGACTTAAAAAGCAGAGAGTCGGAAGCTTTCTTAGTTAACTTATCGTAAATAGCAGAAAGCTTGCCGTCAAAGAGAAGCTCTCCGGAGACCGAAGCCACTCTAAGAGAGTTTTTCACCCTACTATCCACTCTTGTGGACGTAGCTAGGGTTCCGTCACGTCTAACCAACTCCAGATTAGCCACTGAAAGGGCGGAGTTATATGTAGAATAGGCAATAGCCCTTGACAGAACTCTCAGAGACGTTTGTACGTCCTGAAATTCTTGCCCTTCAAGGTGTAACAATAATGCTCTGGTAAGGTGATCTGCGTACGAGAGTGTGTCTAAATTTGCTCTATTCGAAGATATTGTAGTTTCCAAGGTAGAGCTATGAATAGACATAGACGACGGCATGGATAATTCAAGGTCTTCAGCCTGGTCATCTAGACGCAGAGGAACTCTCTGAACGCCCTGTCCTGCCGTTTCAAATCTATTCCTGGCATTAATGAAAGGCAGATTCAGAGCATTAGCCGATAGGATGGCTGACTTGCCCGATTTACCAGCAAGTTTACTGATAGCGTCATTCAAAAGTTCAAATGTCCGTGAGACATTCCTGGACTGAGACGGAAACTCTGGGACGGTGTCCCTAAACCGATTAAAAAATTTGATGTCCAGTGACTATAAGCCTCCTATCAGGCTGAGCAGCATCCTGGTCCGCTGGAACAACATCAGGAAGAAAATGCCGGATTAACTAAACGGCGATTTTGTGTTGTTCCGAAAGGGAGAACTCCAATTCATCCATATCCCTTTTGCCATCCTGACGGACCTCCTGGATATCTCGGTCGTCCGCTCCCGAACCAGCTGCGGAACGTACCGACGCAACATCATCAGATTCTTCCTGCTCTGATAGGGCTTCTGCCGGATGCTGGGATGCTGCTATGATTTGTGCTATCTGCGATAGCACGTCCGTTAACGAGGCCTGTGGAGCTGCGGTCTTGCGTGATTTAGCCGCAGGAAGCTCCGTGGATGTGGTCTCTTGCATACTTCTCTTATGCAAAAGTCCAGATGAAGGTGGCCTCGAATCCTTGGCTACCGGATGGCGTGACCTGGTTGTCGAGGAATCTCTGGAAGGCGATGCCGGCTGGATATCGGCGGTCACGTAGCCAAGGTGTGGTCGAGTGTGCTGACGTGAGGAGGAAGAAGCCCTTGATACAACCTCTCCAGACTGTTTATACACCGGAGCGTCCCGAGGGGTGGGCGTAAGCTCTGACTGAGGAACGTTTTGTACAACAACATCTGGACCGCAATGTTGTTGTACGAGAGAGAGACCTCTCTCGCTCGCAGCCCGTGCGGAGCTGGACGAGCTAGGAACTGAACCCAAAGGCTTCTTCCATCCTAAACCAAGATCCGTTGTCACTGGGTGTGCCTGAGGAATGTTTATAGTGCTCGCAACAGCCTTAACTCTTTCCTGGACCACAACGGACGAACCCGGGTGCTGTACCATTCGGTAAATGGACGCGACACCGGGCGAGCTAGCAGACGTAGATGCCAACACCATCGACCCTACGGGGGGCCTCTTAGGCAATTGCCGTATATCCACGAGCACTTTTGCCGCTAGCTCTTCTATGGATTGTGACGACGGATGCGCACTGGAACACGACATCACAGAAACATCACCCAATTCTTGTTCCTCTGAAAAAGAGAGTGAAAAACTTGAGTGACCTTGCGGAGAGAGGACCGGCATGTCCTGCTCCCTGCTAACAATATACCGTGACACACGTGTCCAACGTCTGTCATCCAATTTGGAACATATAGAACAAGGCTTAGTGCGGGTACACTGACTACAATTAATGCAGAAATCATGAAAATCAGAGGAAGATTTCCGTCCATTACAATTTGAACAATAATCTTTCATTGTAAAAATAATCAATCACAGTACCCGCAATAAACCTTGCAAACAAAGATGAATAGTATAAAAACATTGAACATTGTAAACCACTGTTTTTCTCCTCTCCTCATCCTAAATGCACTTCCTATCCACCATTTCTCTCATAATTATGTGTCTGGCATCATTAAAACTGAGATTTACAGCACAAATATCAGTGATGTGACACTGTTTACAGGGCTAAACAAAGAATGATATTTTGGTGGGAATTTCTAGACCTCCTTGACACTGCGCATGCGCAGTACAGTAAAAGTATGGAGGACCTACCAGGACATCTAATTTTTGGTTTTTGATGCAAATTTTGGGGATTGGGGGGGGGGGGGGGCAAAATTTGGTTTGGCCCTGAATTTAATGAGTTTGCACCAGCTAAGTCTGGGTCATTGGTACAGTATAAAAATATAGCATTTTTTCAGCTGCTAAATTTGCATATTACGCAGGTGGATCTGGACGATTCTTTTGGTAAAGGGTTAAAAATAAATTGAGAAGAGTGAGTGCAATCACTCCTCTTGTGATTTTTAGAAGTGTTGTTTTCATCTCTCTTCATATTTTTCAAATCAACAGCACTGTAATTAAAATAAGTCCCCATACTGCCACAAACTGTCCCTTTTATATGGCTCTGAGAAAGTTGTTCCAAGTGTAGTCTTCCTTGAGAACTTTACTGGTAGGGTGTATTTATCTTGACAAGTGTTTTAGATCATTGTTGGCTGCCTGTACAGTCACTGTTAACTCATCTGCAGCTATGTAAATTTATATATGTGAGTTAATAACGTAAGTTAATCTGAGTACTTATGAGTTAACCCTTCAACAACACAGACAATATCAAAATTTATTATTTTAAAAATTATTTTTTCAAGCTCATTCCAATGATGGGTCACATGATATGGTTCTGTTGAAATATTTATATATATATGAAAAACTATATATAAGTTGGATGTCCTTATAAAAAAAAAGTACCATGATGCACGGTAAACCATAATATTGACTCAAAACACTATGTTAAAGTTTAAACTAAGTTAAACTTTCTTATATGGGTAACCGTTTACATATAGTAAATTCCATAAGAAAATTGCCATTCAAATTTTATTATTTTTTCAATTTTTACCTCAATAGCAAAGATGATGGAAGGAGTTCAACAAAGCATAATGAAAGTGTCAATGACACTGTAGCTCAACTTGTCAAGACATGTACATGAAAGTATGTGACACAGCAATGACAAACCTCTAGGTAATGACCTGATAACAAAGGTACATACAAAGTATTGTTAACGGTCTGTACATAAATACTGACCGTAGCCTGTAACAAATGTATAGGTTATTTATTTATTGATGTTTAAGGTCACATATTTATGCAAAATGGCTAATCATGACCGTGACAGTTTTACGGGTGGAGGAAGCCGGAGTACCCGGAGAGAACCACCGAGCAACGACGAGCAGCTGCCAGCTCCCCAACATCGTAACTCCGCACTGCAGCACAGGCAGGGTTAGATTGGTTGAAGACATGCGTACCATCGACATGCAGTACGCCTGAGTACACGGCGTCATCGTGCCCCCACATGGGCAATGGAGATGAAAGGCACCAGAAAACACACTCATTCCTGTCCCAAGGGGAAAACAAAGGTACCCAAGAAGTTTCGTGAAGATCAGTTCATAAATATGAGCTGTATAGAAGTTGTGACAAAAAACTTATTGGACCTAATTTCGGTACAAAATGGCCACTGGCAGCCATCTTGAATTTTGGACCGCACTCAGAAACACTCGTTCTCGTCCCAAGATGATAACAAAGGTACCCAAGAAGTTTCGTGAAGATCAGTTGATAAATACAGCCTCTAGCCCGAGCCGTATTGACATGTGCACTTACAGTGTATAAGTAGTACTAAATAAATCAAAATTCATCTAATTTGTATAATTTCTGCATGAGAAGAAAACCCATACTACATGTGATGTATTCCATTTTACTAAACATTCATACAAAAATTTATTCAAATCAGAACTTTCATACAGAAGTTCTGTACAAAAGACTGATTGCACTAATTTTGGTACAAAATGGCTGCTGGTGGCCATCTTGAATTTCGGACCACACCCAAAAACACTCATTCTCATCCCTCGGTGATAACAAAGGTACCCAAGAAGTTTCATAAAGATCGGTTCAGAAATGCGGCCTCCAGCCTGAGCCGTATAGAAGTTGAGTACAAAAAACTGATTAGACCTAATTTTGGAACAAAATGGCCACTGGCAGCCATCTTGAATTTTGGACCGCACTCAGAAACACGCGTTCTCGTCCCAAGGTGATAACAGAGGTACCCAAGAAGTTTTGTGAAGATCGGTTGATAAATACAGCCTCTAGCCCGAGCCGTATTGACATGTGTACTTACTGTGTGTAAGAAGCACTGAAAAAATCAAAGTTCATCTAATTTGCATAATTTCTGCACGAGAAAAAAACCTGTATTATATGTGATGTATCCCATGGTACTAAACATTCACACAAATTTTTTTTCAAGTCAGTGCTTTCATATGGAAGTTCTGTGCAGAAATCTGATTGCACCTAATTTTGTACAAAATGGCTGCCATCAGCCATCTTGAATTTCGGGCCGCACCCAAAAAACACTCGTTCTCGTCCCACGGTGATACCAAGGGTACCCAAGAAGTTTCGTAAAGATTGGTTTATAAATACAGCCTCTAGCCCGAGCCATATTAGCATTTGCACTTACAGTGCTGAAAGTAACACTAAATACATCAAAGTTAGTCTAATTTGCATAATTTACGTACGAGAAAAAAACCCGTATTATATGTGATGTATCCCATGGTACTAAACATTCATACAAAAAATTATTCAAATCAGCGCTTTCATATGGAAGTTCTGTGCAAAAGTTAAAAAATTTATAGTAATTTATACATTTTTTATACTTACCAATGACCCAGACATAGCTGGTGCTAATTCTCAAAAATCCAGGGCCAAACACAAATTTTGCCCCCCAATCCCCAAAATTTGCATCTAAAACCGAAAAAATCATGTCCTAAATGGTCCTCCATACTTTTCCTCCACTGCGCATGCGCAGTGTCAAGGAGGTCTCGAAATTGGCGCCAATTATCATTCTTACAAGCAGTGCCTGGTCAGCGCTATGTACTCAGCGGGGAGGTACGAGTTCCCAACTCCTGGGAGGGACATCCCCGTCTGGGTCATTGGTAAGTATAAAAAATATATAAATTACTATATATTTTTTAACATTTTTATACTGTACCAATGACCCAGACATAGCTGAATAGTAAAAAGGCTGGAGGGCCTAGGACATAGAGGAAAATCCAATAAGCTCAACTATATATAATAGAGTTATCCCCTTGCGGAGAAAAGGAGTATTAGGCTTTACTTGTATCTTTCTTATTTATGATAAATTAGAAAGACACAACACCCTCCATAATTGAGCATAATAACATTCATGTTCTCTATTAACATCCAGTATAACCCTTTATACTAATCATTTTTAAAGTAAGCCAATAAATAAAGTAAGTCCAGAGAATTGAGATGCTTTATACTCTTTAAAAGTGTCCGAGGATTGTATATTAACGCCCATTTGACATGTGACATATACAAATGCTTCACACCGAGCTATTCTTTAAAAATATGACATGAATGAATTTAAACATTAACTTTACACTTTAAAACCATCCCGGTACCGACTCAGAATTACTGACTCCGGAGGAGGTATCCCCTTGCTTTTCACTATAAAGCAGGTGACCTAAGGGAACACCCTCCCCCCCCCTCTTCCCCTTGCCCTGGGTCAAATAGCCCAGAGCAAAGAGGGCAGCAGGACAGAGTCACTGCCGGAACAGAAAGCCTGCATAACTATAGTTGCAATTGTTTAGTGGACGACATTCTGAGCAACAGATAACGGACCTAAACAATGCAGATCTCCAGAAATGGACTCAATATTTCTGAGATAAAAATTCGTGAATGTGGATGGCTGAGACCAATATGCAGCCTTCATTAAATCTGTAATAGCAACACTATTTGCATAAGCCCAAGATGTAGAAAGAGCTCTTACTTCATGAGCCGAAATCTTAAGCACAGACTGCTGAGTTGAAGATAGATTATCATAAGCAGTACGGATAGTTAATTGAATCCATCTAGCAATAGAATGGACCGTAATGTCCTTTCTATTAGGCATCAGAGACAGAAAGAAGCGTTTTCGTCCCTTTCTGATAAACTGAGATCTTCGTTTATAAATACGTAAAGCTCTAACCGGACAGAGTAAGGCCTATGCCCATCTAAAGATGGAAGGGCCTTAATAACAATAGGTTCCAGATATTTATTAGGAGCCTGATTCTTAGCCAAAAATCCAACATTAGTAGTAAAGGTAATAGTGTTCCCGACACTACGATAGTGAGAATCGTCCACAGATAGTGCATGAAGCTCACTGACTCTTCTAGCAGAAGAGAAAGCTAAGAGAAATGCTGTCTTATAAGATAAGAATTTGATGTCCACTGTCTCAAATGGCTTTTCTTTTAGTTTAAGAAGAACCCAAGCTAAATTCCATTTAGGAATTAATCTAAAGGTTCTAGGTCTATTTATCGAGAAGTTTCTAACTAATTTAGATAATGAGACATTAGATCCAATTTGTAAACTATCATGGTGTGCATAGGTATCAGATAACATAGACCTATAACCTTTAATAGTAACAGGCTGCAGTTTGATCTCATCAAACAAGTATACTAGAAAGTTTGCAATGTCTGGAATGGAGGGATCAAAAATATCAACAGAATGATCCCTACACCAATGACAAAAGACCTTCCATTGAGCCGCATAGTTTAGCGAGTCCTCCTACAGTTAGAAATTGCGTCCACTGCTCATCCTGTAAAATGCTTGCCGTGCAAGAAGGACCGCACAACGGAAATACGTGAAGGTTGAGACCTTGCGGGTTGTGATGTAGTTGACGCGATTTCCCCTGCGAAAGAAGATCCTCTCGTGGAGGAAGCTTCCGCGGTAAGTCTCACGGCAGACACCTGAGTAGATTTATCCATGGTCTCTGTGGAGACAGAGATGCTACCAATAGAATTTTGCATTGAGATTGTTTTATCTTTAGCAATATCTGCTGAATCAACGGCGCTGGTGGATACGCATATCCTATCATTCCGTCACACAAGATCGATAGAGTGTCTACTGCATATGCTTGGGGATCCGGACATGGAGACACATACGTCTGCAACTGATTGTTGAGCTGTGTCGCAAATAAGTCTATCATTGGCCGCTCCCATTGGTAGCAAATCTGATTGAATACCTGTTTGTTGAGAGTCCATTCTGACGGCAACAAGCGACCCTTCCATGAAAGGGAGTCTGCTAATACATTCAGACGACCCGGAATATGACGGACCGAAAGTAGAACTTGGTGTTCTAGAACAAACAGAAGGATTCTTTCCGTTAAATTGAATAACGGAACGGAATGAGTGCCTCCCTGGTTCCGAATATATGCTACTACTGTCGTATTGTCGGACAGGATTTGGACATGTGCTTTCTGAATAATGTTCATCCAATGACGTAGCGCAAGCCAAATTGACATCATTTCCTTGATGTTTATGTGCTTGCCTAGAAACTGCGGATCTCAAAGACCCTGGCACTTCGAATCCGTAGGGATCAATGTTGCACCCCAACCTGTTTGACTGGCATCCGTCATAATCGTAAAACTCGGATCCGGCATTTGCAGTGGGACTCCCTGAGTCAACCACTGAATGTTTGCCCAAGTCTGAATCTCTTGTTTCACTTGATTTGACAAGAGAACGTCTATATCGAGCGAATGAATCTTTACACTCCAATTCTGAGTCAAGAAAATTTGGAGAGGACGAGTGCGTAACCGCCCCATCGGAATGAGATCCGCAGCGGCTCCGCACAGACCTATCAGTCTCATGAACTCTCTCGCTGTGACTTTGTCTGAGTGAAGACAATAGCGAGCGTAACAACTGATTAATTTCACTCTGGTTAATGGCAGACGAACGAGATTGTTGTGCATCTCGAAGCTCATTCCCAGATGAGTGAATGACTTGGATGGCACCAGATCCGACTTCTCCTCGTTTATTATAAAACCGAGACGTCGGAGTAATAGAAGCAGATTCTGCACATCGTTCTGAAGCGTTAACTCGTTGCCGTACCTCTGAAGAATGTCGTCCAGGTAGGCGGACGTTACCGCAGACGAATGAGCTCAGAAATATATCATTACCGAGTTCATTATTCGAGTGAAAGCCCAGGGCGCTAGGTTCAAACCGAAGCATATCGCTCGGAACTGATATACAACTCCTAGGACTGCGAAGCATAGATACTTTCTGAATGTCGGATGTACCATGACGTGAAAGTACGCATCCTTGAGATCTATGCTTGTAGCATAGTCGTTCACCCGAATACTCGCTCTGACTGATCGAATTGTCTCCATATAGAACTTCGGAGCGACGATCAGCTTGTTTATCCAGCTCAGATCTATGACTGGACGGAACGAGAAACAGATGGCTGTAGAAACCCGGTGATTCCTGGTCTTCTACAACCTCTGCCGCGTTCTTCTTCAGAAGAGACTGTACTTCTGATAAAAGAGCGTCTCTTTTCTGCGGATTTGATGGAAGCTGAGTCCATTTTGGACTTCGAGTTAAAGGAGGCTTTCGTTTGAAGGATATTCTTAGTCCTTCCGAAATTACCCCTCGAATCCAGGGGTCGTCCATAATTGACGCCCAATCGTTTATAAAACTTGATAATCTTCCGCCTACCGGAACACGATAGAGGTTCAAACCATCACCTCCTGGACCTGCGAGGCTTGCGGAAGGAGAAACTACGTCCTCCACGACCCGCACCTCGCCCCGTCGACCTAGGGACGTCTGACCGGTTATCTCGACCAGAATAACGTCCCCCACGAGAGTTGCTGCCTTGACGGTCTCTAGAATAAGAACTAGAGGACGCATAGGAACCTCTATAGGAACTTCTCATGGGCGTACTTGTCCCAGAAGTGCCTGTCTTACTCTTTTCTGCTGTATCCGACTTTTTGGAAGCGGATTTGAATAGCAGAGAATCTGAACTTTCTTAGTTATCTTATCATAGATTGCTGAAAGCTTGCCGTCGAAGAGAAGCTCTCCGAAGACCGAAGCGACTCTGAGAGAGTTCTTCACCTTACCATCCACGCGCGTGGATGTAGCTAGGGCTGCGTCATGTCTAACCAACTCCAGGTTTGCCACTGAAAGGGCAGAGTTATACATGGAATAAGCTACTGCCCTTGAAAGAAGTCTTAATGAGGATTGTATATCCTGGAATTCTTTCCCTTGAAGACGTAATGATAACGCCTTAGTAAGGTGATCTGCATATGATAAAGGGTGTAAGTTAACTCTGTTAGACATTAATGTCGTTTCCAACGTCGTGGTTGGAATTGACATAGACGACGGTATAGACAATTCCAAGTCTTCAGCCTCGTCGTCTAGACGCAGAGGAACTCTCGGTATGCCCTGTCCTGCCGTTTCGAATTTATTCCTTGAATTGATGAAAGGCAGGTTTAGAGCATTTGCGGATAAGAAACCAGACTTGCCCGTTTTGGTAGCAAGCTTATAAATAGTGTTGTTCAATAATTCGAATGTTCTTGTGACTTTATTAGACTGTGTCGGAAAATCAGGGACGATGCCCCTGAACCGATCAAAGAATTCTGGGTCCAATGACGCTATCAGTCTCTTATCCGGCATCGCAGCATTCTGGTCCGACGGAACAACCTCTGGAAGATAATGCCGGATAAAATCTACGGCAGCTTTATGTTGTTCCGAAAGGGAAAGCTCCAAATCCTCCGAATCCCTTTCGCCATCCTGAAGTTCTCGGTCGTCCGTACCTGATGCTTCAGCGGAGCCTACTGACCCAGCGTCGTCGGATAATTCCTGATCCGACAGAGATTCTGTCGTTTGCTGGGATGCTGCGATAAGTTGTGCTATTTGGGATAGCACGTCCATCACTGAGGCCTGTGGAGTAGCGGTCTTACGTTGCTTTGCCGCTGGAAGCATACTTCTTTTATGCGAACGTCCGGAGTCTACAGGCCTCGTGTCCCTGGCTACCGGATGGCGCGACCTGGTCGCCGTGGAATCCCTGATCGGCGAAGCTGGCTGGATATCCGTGGTCACGAAGCCAAGGTGCGGTCGTGTGCGCTGCCGAGAGGATGAGGAAGCCTTATCGACAGTCTCTCCGGACTGTCTATATAACGGAGCATCCCGAGCGGCGGACGTATGCTCTGAATGCGAAACGTTTTGTACCACAACATCTGGTCCCAGATGTTGTTGTACGAGAGAGGGACCTCTCTCGCTCGCAGCCCGGATGGACCTGGATGAGCTAGGAACCGGACTAATAGGCTTCCTCCGTTCTCTCCTCTGATCCGTCGTCACTGGGTGTGCACTTTGTCTTATTATAGTGCTCGCATCATCCAAATCTCCTTCCTGGACCGCAATGAACAAACCCGGCTGCCGAGCCATTCGATGAATGGTCGCTACACCGGGCGAGCTAGCGGACACCAATGCCGTCGATCCTACTAGGGACCTCTTAGGCAATTGATGTATTTCCATGAGCACTTTTGCCGCTAGCTCTTCATTTTACTGTGACGACGGAGGCACACTTTTGGAAGACATCACGGAAACATCACCCTGTTCTTGTTCCTCTGAAATAGAGATTGATAAACTAGAGTGACCCTTCGGAGAAAGGACCGGCATGGCCTTTTCCCCGCTCACAACATACCGTGACACACGTTTCCAATGTTTGTCATCCCAATTGACACATACTGAACAGGAGTTAGTGCGAGTACACTGACTACAATTAATACAATGATTATGAAAGTCAGAGGAAGATTTCCTCTTATTACAATTTGAACAATATCCTTTCATTGTGAAAAGAACACAAAAAGTACTAGTACTCGCACCAACCCCTGAAAACAAAGATACATAATAACATGATCCATTAACATAGAAAAAATATTTGAAATCAAAAAAATTTTTTGAAAAATATTTTTTCAGAAAAGCCCAAGTTTCTGAAAGTAACGTTGAGCCCCAATGGATCCCAAAAAAGCGTAAGTGTGGACAAAATTTTTTAAAATATTACAAAAAAATTAATGCAACACTTACGTATAATAATAATGTATCTTGTTATGATTAAGCTAATACAAAGACAAGAAATCCCTCTCAACAGAAACCGTTGTCAATGTAAACAAGAAGTGTATAAACACCAGAAACATGACTCCAGGCACTGATAAACATGGCCCGAAATCAGTTACCAATAACAACACTATCTGATGCAAAACAGAGACTTCCAGGGAAGAAACTGCAGAACATCAGATGGTAGATGCAGAACACTACGCCTAAACACCCATGGGTGAGGACGTAAACATGGGGAAAAGAACTGAATTCATTCTGTTACCCAGCTAAAACTCCCAAGAAATTTTAGTAATAATATTACAAAAAATATGCCAAAAGCATGGGAGAATAGCAAGGGGGGACTTAAAGGAAAGGGAGAGAGGAAACACTGAACAAGCAGTGTAACTTTATACCAAGAATGACAACAACAGGCCCATGCCTCGAAATTAGGCAACGTAACATAATTTCGTAAAAAAAATTTAAGTTACAGCCCTGATTATTTTCTGCCACTCATTTTTCCTCTCCTCCTTCTATTTCCTCTTTAGATCCACCATTTCTCTAATATTTATGTGTCTGGCATCATATAAACTGAGATTTACAAGCACAAATATCAGTCAGATGTGAACTGATGAAGGGCCAAACAAAGAATGATAATTGGCGCCAATTTCGAGACCTCCTTGACACTGCGCATGTGCAGTGGAGGAAAAGTATGGAGGACCATATAGGACATGATTTTTTCGGTTTTAGATGCAAATTTTGGGGATTGGGGAGCAAAATTTGTGTTTGGCCCTAGATTTTTGAGAATTAGCACCAGCTATGTCTGGGTCATTGGTCAGGCCTGGTCGTTTGAAAAATTTACGCGAGCGAAAAAATCGCTCTCGTGGCATATACTTGCGCAAGCGAATCGCTCACGCTACATGATTCTGGATGGTAAAGGCTGTCCTTTGATGGGTGGGTTTGTGTTTACAGTTACCGGTACTGAAGTTGAACTTCAAACACGGGCCGGTGCACGATACAGAAACAGAAAAAACAGGAAGTTGCTTCCAATATCATCATTCATGGCCAGAATTCCAATTAACAAAATGCTGACATACCTTGAATCCGTGTTGTATGAAGTTGTTTGTGCTGTATAATTAATAATCTGCATTCAAATAGAAGGCTTCCATCGTAACATTTGCAATATCAACATGTATTTATTTATCCACGTGAGACAATTGTCACATTTGTGTTGAAAATTAATGTGGCATTGTGGGTCTTGACACTATCACATCATTACTAAATCAAGTTACTGTCCAATCAGACAACACAGATTTAAATTATTCGGCGCCCGTTTGAAAGAAGCCAATTGATTAGTAGAATTGTTTTACTACAACCAATCACATTAGCGTAGTAGAAATTATGAGATTTTATCATTCATGAATAAAAAATTTGGTTAATTTATTCTGTGGAACTGACGGAACATGTGATCCACTCACCTTGGCCGGCCAACTTGGGGAAACTTGTCACAGCGATATTGCTGCCATTTCATATTCCATGCTAAATCTATCACACTGTTTACAAGAAAAGACAGCATGTTGAGTGAAAAAAAGTAGCCAAATGCAAAGCTAACTAAAGATTACATTTTAGCTATTTTTTTGCACTCAACATGCAATATCATATGAGACGATAAACTTGTCAATTGCAGACATTTTCGACACCGACAGTCAGGAATCCTTTGATGTGCGTCATTATTTGACACTGGAATTCAATTGTTATCCAAGTGTACAGACAGTGTTCCAGACAAAGAATATTATACTGACCCTGTTCAGTGCCATATGACTGATGCCGTGTTCCCTTCAACTCAATCATGGATACTTACCAGGATCAGGAATCGGCCATTTGCGCAAGCGATTTTTTCGCTTGCGTGGGGTCGACTTTACGCGAGCGATACGCGAGCGATTTTACCGCTCACGCCAGAATGCCAGGCCTGATTGGTACAGTATAAAATATCTGATTTTACCTAAGTCTGTACAAAATGGCCGCCAGCAGCCAACTTGAACTTCGGATCGGACCCCAAAACACTCGTTCTCGTTCCATGGTTATAACAAAGGTACCCAAGAAGTTTTGTAAAGATCGGTTCATAAATACGGCCTCTAGCCCAAGCCATATTGAATTGTTGACGGACAGACGGACGACTGGCCATGGCATAAGCTCAAATTTGGCTTTGCCAAAGTTGAGTTAAAAATGATAAATTTTAAGCAATTTGTATATTTTTTATACTTACCAATGGCCCAAACTAGCGGTGCTAATTCAGGGCCAAACACCAATTTTGCCCCCAATCCCCCAAATTTGCATATAAAACTGAAAAGAATAAGTCCTATCTGGTCCTCCATTCTTTTGTTATCTGCACATGCACAGTATCCAGGAAGGTACCAAAATTGGCACCAACCATCATTCTTTCTACTGTGTCAACTAAATGTTATCATCAGCAGGGAGGTATGAGTGCCCACTCATGGGAGGACCATCCCGTCTGGGCCATTGGTAAGTATAAAAAATATACAAATTACTTAAAATTTATCATATTTTTATACCACAACCAATGGCCCAGACTAGCTGAATCATAAAAAGGCTGGAGGGCCTAGGACTTGAAGGAAAATCCAATCTCTCGATTACTTCGATAAAGGATAGCTCCTACAGGAGAATAGGAGAAGATATAGGAATTAGAAATGTCCTTCCCTTTTACAAGATAAGAGAATGGCATAAGACCAACAATGTAATTGAGAATTACATAATTTCTTCATTCAATGCCAGCATAACCCATTATGCTAATTCGGTGAAGGAAACCAATATATAAAGATAGTCCAGAGAATGAGACTCTTTATACTCATTTATCAGTGTCCAAGGATTGTACATTAATGCTCCTATGACACGTAACATATACAAATGCTTCACAGTGAGCTACACATTAAAAACAGTACAACTAGAGTGATGTCACGCATGCAGCCCGACTGTCCCAGCAATGGCAATGCTTAGACACAAAATAGTCGGAGCCATTACGTGAGTATAAAAAAAAGTTCCACATGAAGTGACTGTAAAGAGTTAAAATGTATATTGGAGAAAAGAAAGAAAAAGAAAATGCCTAATTGGCGGGGCAGGGCAATAACTTCAACAATTTTCATTGGCTGATTGTGATCATCAAACTTGACCTAGAGGTATGTACTGAAAAGAATTTAAATCTGTTAACTTTTGTTTAAGTTATGGCATAAAGAAAGTTTGGACAGACAGATGGACTGATGAATGGATGGATGGACTGACAGATAGATGGACAGAACGAGGTCTGTGCTATATCCCTCTCTTGTTGGAGGGGATAATGAAAGTGTCAATGACACTGTAGCTTAACCCTTTATCTAACATGAAAAGCAGACGACACTTGCAAAAAAAAATTCTTGAATAACTAATTTTTTTCATTTTTTGTCTCAAAAACATAGGTTATGACCCCTCGTTGGAACGAGCTCGACGAGCTCGTTCCAACGAGGGGTCATAACCTATGTTTTTGAGACAAAAAATGAAAATATTTTGAAAATTAATTGGTGATATTTGGGAATAGCGCTGGCCGGTTTTGGCCGTTACGTTGGGTAAAGGGTTAACTTGTGTATGTGTTGTGTTTGATGAAAAGGGTAATGTTCAATGTTTATGAAAAGATTATGAAATAAGACAAGAATTGTGATAATTGGGAATATGTTCATTTCTGTTTCCTGTATGCTATGTTTTTGATAAAAATAATATGAGGCGTACACTGTACTAAAGAGCTGAGGGTTGGGTTAATATGACCTCACAGTTAATGTATGTGGCCCTCACAGTTAACGTATATCAACAAAAGTTACAAGTTACAGTGAAATTATTCCAAAACGAGTCATCCTATCAAGTTACATTAAAATCCCTTCATAAATATGGCATGTAGACTGTGCTAAGGTTTTTGGGCTTCGGGCCCCTGTAGCCATCAGTTCCCAAATTGCATCCAAAGGGGAAGTTCTCATCTAGACATTATATGAAGTCAACCTACCAAGTTACAATGAAATCCCTTCATAAATATGACTTGTAGACTGTGCTAAAGGTTTTTGGGCTTTGGGCTCTGGCAGCCATCAGGGTTGAATGATCACAACCAAAAGGGGACATTCTCATCTGGAAATCATCTGGAGTGATCATACGAAGTTACAATGAAATCCCTTCATAAATATGACCTGCAGACTGTGCTCAAGGTTTTCGGGCTTCTGGCACTTGTAGCCATCACAGCTGACCAATCACGACCAAAAGGGGATGTCATCATCTAGGCATTATATGGAGTCAACCTAACAAATTACAATGAAATCCTTTCATAATTATGACCTGTAGACTGTTCTAAAGGTTTTCGGGCTTTGAGCCCCTGTAGCCGTCACAGTTGCCCAATCATGTCCAAAAGGGGATGTTCTCATCTAGACATTATATGAAGTCAACCTACCAAGTTACAATGAAATCCCTTCATAAATATGACCTGTAGACTGTGCTAAAGGTTTTTGGGCTTTGGGCTCGGGCAGCCATCATGGTTCAGTGATCGCAACCAAAGGGGACAATCTCATCTGGTCATCATCTGGAGTGATCCTGCGAGGTTACAATGAAATCCCTTCATAAATATGACCTGTAGACTGTGCTCAAGGTTTTCAGGCTTCGGGCACCTGTAGCCATCACAGTTGACCAATCACAACCAAAAGGACATGTCATCATCTAGGCATTATATGGAGTTAACCTAACAGGTTACAATGAAATCCTTCTATAAATATAACCTTTTGCCTATGCTAAAGTTTTTGGGGCTCGTGAACCCATCAAGGCTGGATGATCACGATCAAAATGGGACGTTCTCATCTAGACATTATTTGGAGTCATCCTACCAAGTTACAATGAAATCCCTTCATAAATATGACCTCTTGACTGTGCTAAAGGTTTTCAGGCTTTGGGCCCCTGTAGCCGTCACAGTTGCCCAATCACGTCCAAAAGAGGACTTTCCCATCTAGACATTATATGAAGTCAACCCACCAAGTTACAATGAAATTCCTTAATAAATATGACCTGTAGACTGTGCTAAAGGTTTTCAGGTTTTGGGCTCGGGCAGACGTCATGGTTGGCAGGTCATGCCCAAATGGGGAAATTCTCATCTAGACATCATAAGGAGTCATCCTACCAAGTTACAATGAAATCCCTCCACATTAAACATGACCTGCAGACTGTGCTAAAAGTTTTTGGGTTTCGAGCTTGGGCAGCCATCACGGTTGATAGATCATGCCCAAAAGAGGACGTTCTCATCTAGGCATTATACAGAGGCACCCTACCAAGTTACAATGAAATCCCTTCATAAATATGACCTGTAGACTGTGCTAATGGTTTTCGGGGTTTTGGGACTCGGGCAGCCATTCCGGTTGCCCGATCATGACCAAAAGGGGATGTTCTATGTCAAGTTAAGCTAAAAATGCTCTGGAGATACAACATTTAAGAACTATATGTGAACATTTCTGACCCCAAAACACAATACACCCAGATTCAATTGCTTCTGTTCTTGGACATCTTATGTAACTGGACCAGTAGATTCAAAATTTGTGAAAAAGTGTTTCATGCCAAAATGGGAGATATGACCTTCTGAAAGCAAACCGATGGCCTACTAGTGGAGTTTGATGAAAGCAGTGGGATAGATAGCCTTTTCCAGTGGTGGGGGTAAGGCCATAAATTTTATGACAAATGGTAGCAATACAAAGCAGAACAAATTATTCTAAGATGATATAACCTGTTAAAGTTTGTAAAAAAAAAAATTCAAAATGCATGTCGATAAAACATAAAATCCTTGAGGATGGCAGTTAGCGATTATTTTTCTGTCCTCCAATAGTGGGAATAGACTATTATTTTAGGAAAACAAATACAACAGAACCTTAAATTTTCCAAGAAAACTTTGGGTAGTGGATACCTACACCTCTGCCCCTTTCATGCCCCTGGGGAGACAGTTAACAGGATTTTACAGTAGTCACTCATGAATATTACTCAAAAATAAAATTTGATACCATTTAGTTCTTGTGCTGAATTGGTCACTTCCTCTGTTGTCTGGGGTGGCTCACTGTCATCTTTCCCTTTTGCTGAAGGTGATGAAGGCTTAGCACTGACATCTGGTGTTTCAAACGTTGATGGGGTATCTACAGAAAACAAAAATTAAACTTCATGAATTGGTTCAAGCTGTAATGTTTTACCTAACGAATCAGCCACATCTGCCCACATAATATACAAATTGAGCAGTTTAAAAAAAATATTTTTCCAATAATTTCAACAAAACCATATCATGTGACCCCTCATTCGAAAGTACTTGCTGAGCATGTTCCAATGAGAGGGTCACATGCTATGGTTTTGTTGAAAGTTTTGGAAAAAGTTAAAAAATTTATAGTAATTTATATATTTTTTATACTTACCAATGACCCAGACATAGCTGGTGCTAACTCTTAAAATATAGGGCCAAACACAAATTTTGCCCCCCAATCCCCAAAATTTGCATCTAAAACTAAAGAAAACATGTCCTGAAAGGCCCTCCACACTTCGCCCCTACTGCGCATGCGCAGTGTCAAGGACGTTCCGAAATTGGCGCCATTTATCATTCTAATAACCAGTGCCTGGTAAGCGCTATGTACTCAGCGGGGAGGCAAGAGTTCCCAACTCCTGGGAGGGCCATCCCTGTCTGGGTCATTGGTAAGTATAAAAAATATATAAATTACTATAAATTTTTTAACATTTTTATACTGTACCAATGACCCAGACATAGCTGAATAGTAAAAAGGCTGGAGGGCCAAGGACATAGAGCAAAATGGAATACGCTCAATAAAATAAAATAGAGTCATCCCCTGTAGGGAAAAGAAGTAATAGGCCTTACATGTATCTTTCTTATTTATGATAAATTAGAAAGATACAACACCTTCCAAAAATTGAGCTTCATACATCCATGTACTCTATTAATATCCAATATAATCCTTATACTAATAATTTTTAAAGTAAGCCAATAATAAAGTAAGTCTAGAGAATAGAGACTCTTATACTCCAAAAAGTGTCTGAGAATTGCATAATCATGTCCGTTGACATATGCAATATTCAAAAGCTATACTTTAAAAACTAAGACTTGAATGAATTTTATAAACTTAAACTTCTCACTAAACAACCATCCCAATAACAGCTCAGAATAACTAACTCCGGAGGAGGTATCCCCTTGTTTTCATAGTAAAAACAGGTGACCCAAGGGAACACCCTCCCCCCCCCCCTTTTTCTTGCCCTGGGTCAAATAGCCCAGAGCGAAGAGGGCAGCCGAACGGAGACACTGCCGAAACAGACAGCCTACCTAGCTATAGTAGCAACTGTTAAGAGAATGACATTCTGAGCAGTAGATAATAGACCTAACAAAAGAGGCCTCAAAAAATTGACTCGATATTTCTAAGATAAAATTCATGAATGTGGATGGCTGAGCGCAATGAGCGGCCTTCAAAAATCTATAATAGCGACACTATTAAAGTAAGCCCAAGAAGTAGAAGAACTCTTACTTCATGAGCCGAAATCTTAAGCACAACTGCTAAGTCAATGATATACCATAAGCAGTACGCTAGTTAATAGAATCCATTAACAATAAAATGGAGCGTAACGTCCTTCTACTAGACATCAAAGACAGAAGAAGCTTACGCCCTTGTAATAAACAGATATCTGTTTATAAATACATAAACTGTACCCGGAAAGAGTAAAGGCCTATGCCCATACGAAGACGGAAGGACCTTAAAATAATAGGTTCCGGATAATAGGAGCCTAACTCTTATGCAACAATCCAACCTAAATAGTAACGGAAGTATTGATTCCGAAACTATGAAAGTGAAAATCATCCATCGATAGTGCATGAAACTCACTGACTCTACAGTAAAAGAGAAACCAACAGAATTACTGTCTAAAAGGTCAGAATTTGAAAACTACTGTTTCCAGAGGCTCAAATGATTACTTAGCTAAATAAGAACCGAAGTTAAAATCCGTATAGGAATTTAATCTAAAGATTCTAAGTCTATTTATCAAAAAGTTACTAACTGACTTAGATAAAGAGACAAAAGACTCAATTGTAAACTATCGTAGAGTGCATAGGTATGAGGTAACATAAACCTATAACCTAAATAATAATAGGCTGCAGTAGATCTTGTGAAACAAGTATACTAAAAAATAGCAATGAGTAGTATGGAGGGATCAACAATATGAACATAATGATCCCTACACCACGACGGAAGAGCCTCCACTTTAGTCGCATAGAATAGCGAAGAAGAGGATCTCCTATAGTAAGAAATCGCGTCCAAAGCTCGTCCAGTACAGTGCTTACAATGCAATACGGACCACACAACGGAATACATGAAGGTTGCGACCTTGCTGGTTGTGATAAAGATGACACGATTTACCCAGTGAAAAAAGATCCTCACATAGAGGAAGATTTCACGTTAAGATCCACAGTAGACAAGAGAGTAAATTACTCATGATCTCTGTGAAGATAGAGATGCTATCAACAGAAATGTATTGTGGTTGTTTATCTTAGCAATACCTGCTAAAACAACAGCGCCGGAGGATACGCGTATCCTATCATTCCGTCCTATAGATCAATAGAGCGTTAACAGTATTAGCTCAGAGATCTGGACAAGCCAACACATACGTCTGCAATTGATTAGCAAGCTGTGTCATAAATAAAACATCATTGGGCGCTCCCATAGATAGCAAATCTGATTGAATACTTGTTTGTTGAGAGTCCATTCTGACAGCAACAAGCGACCCGTAAGAGAACGGGAGTCCGATAAAACAATCAGACGACCCAGAATATGACGGACCAAAACTGAACTTGGTGTACTATAACCAACAGACGGATTCTTTCCATTAAATTGAATAACGGAAAAGAAAGAGTGCCTCCCTGGTTCCGGAGATACGCCACTACTGTCGAATTAAAGGACAGGAATTTGGGCCTGCGTTTCTGAATAATGTTCATGCAATGACATAAAGCAAGCCTAAAAAACATTATTCCGCGGAAGTTAAACTGATAGCTAAAAGACTGCGAAACCCAAAGACCCTGGCACTTCGAATCCGTAGGGATCAGTATATATCCCAATCTGTTTGACTGGCAACCGTCATAACAGCCACACTCGGGTCCGGCAACTGCGGCGGCACTCTCTGAGTCAACCACCGAATGTTTGCCCCAGTCTGAATCTCTTGTAACACTAGATAGACAAGAGAATGTATAAATCGAGCAATTCATGGATTGCCGGAAAGTTGCCGTCGAAGAGAAGCTCCTCCGAGAACGAAGCGACTCTGAGAGAGTTCTTAACCTTACTATCCACGCGTGTGGATGTAGCTAGGGCTGCGACACGTCTAACCAACTCCAATCAGCCACTGAAGGGCGGAGTTATACGTGAACAAACTACTGCCCTCAAAAGAAATTACATTGAGAATAATATCCCGTAAATCTTTTCTTGAAGACGTAATGATAACGCCTCAGTAAGGCGGATTACGTATAATAAAGCGTCTAAGTTAAGTCTACTATACATAATGTCGTTCCCAACATTGAAATTGGAAAAGACATAAACGGCGAAAAAGAATATATGCAGTCTTTAATCACACCGTCTAGACGCATATGAACTCTCGGTATGGCCTGCTCTGCCAAAATAAACTATTTGTAAAAATGATAAAATGGCAGAAATGAGCCACGCGGACAAGAAACTAAACTATCATGCTTAGTAGCAGGCTTGTATATATATATAAATATATAGCGTCGAAAAATAAAACACATGTTGTAATGACAATATTGGACTGCGTCGGTAAGTCAGGGACAATGTCCCTGTACCGATCGAAAAATCCGAGTCCAATGACGCTATAAGTCTCTTATCCAAGATCGCAGCAATGAAGTCCGAAAAATAATCACTGGAAGAAATGCCAGAAGATATGAAAGGCATCTTCCGATACTACTAAAGGGAAAACTCGAAATCTTTCGAATCCCTTTCGCCATCCTGTCGGACCCTATAAAGCGTTCGGTCGTCCGTAGCTTATGCAACCGCGGACCGCACCGACCCAGCGCCGTCGGATAATTCCTGATTCGACCGAGAAACTGTCAATTGCTGGGATGCTGCGAAACAACTGTGCTAACTCGGATAGCACGTCCGTCACTGAGGCCTGAGGAGAAGCGGTCTTACGATGCATTGCCGCAGGAAGCTCCGAGATCGTTACCCCGTGCATACTTCCAATATGCGAGCGAACGGAGTGTATAGGCCTCGTGTCCCTTGGCTACCGGATGGCGCGACCTATTCGCCGTGGAATCACTGAATGCCGAAACTGATCGGATACTCGAGGTCACGTAGCCAATGTGCGGTCGTGTGCCCTGCTGTGAGGATGAGGAAGCATTAAAGACAGTCTCTCGGACTGTCAATATAACGGAGCGTCCCGAGCAACGGACATATGCTCCGAATGTAAAATATCTGAACCACAACATGCGGTCCCCTATGTTGTTGGCTTCCTCCGATCTGTCCTCAATCTGCCGTCACTGGGTGAGTACTAAAGTAATTAAAGTGCTCGCATCACCCAAATCTCCTTCCTAGACCGCAACGGACAAACCCGGCAGCCGAACCATTCGATGAATGTACGCTACACCGGGTGAGCTAGCGAATGTCACTCCGTAGGCGATAGACATATTCCATGAGCACTTATTGCCGCTAACTCTTCATTAACTATGACGACAGAGGCACACTTTTGAAAGACATCTCCATAACTCTTCGAACAAGAAACCAGAAATGCTTGGATAGCAAGCATAAAATAATAATATATATAGCGTCGTTCAATAATTCGAAAGTTTGTGTGACATTATTGGACTATGTCGGAACTGAGGGACGATGTCCCTGAACCGAACCAAAAATTTCTAAGTCCACCGACGCTATCAGTTTCTTATCCGGCATCACAGCATATGTTGTTCCGAAAGGGAAAGCTTGAAATCCTCCGAATCCCTTTCGGTATCCCGTCGGACCGGATGAAACTTTCGGACGTCCGTACCCGCTTCCGCGGAGCGTCCCGACCCAGCATCGTCGGATAAAATATATGCGACAGATTCAGTTGATGCTGGGATGCTGCGATAAACTGTGCTATTAAGGAAAGCACGTCCGTTCCCGAGGCCTGTGCAGTAGCGGACTTACGATGCATTGCCGCTGGAAGCTCCGTGTACGTTGACTCCCGCACACTTCCTATGCGAACGTCCGGAGTCTGCAGGCCTCGAGTCCCCGGCTACCGACCCAGCGCTGTCGGATAATTCTCGATCCAACACCGTTTCTGTCGGCTGCTGGGATGCTGCGATAAGCTGTGCTATGTGCACAAGAATGTCCGGCGTCGAGACCTGCGGAGGCGCAGTCTATCGCTGCTTCGCTGAGGGCAGCTCCGCATCAGATGGCTCCCGCATACTTTTCCTATGCGAACGTCCGGAGTCCATCGGTCTCGAATCCCTGGCTGCCGGATGGTGTGACCTGGTCGCCGAAGAATCCTTGATCGGCGAAGCTGGTAATATATCGGCGGTCACGCAGCCAAGGTGCGGTCGTGTGCGCTGACGAGAAGAGGAAGCCTTAGCAGTCTCAGCGGACTGCCTATACAACGGAGCGTCCCGAGCGACGGACGTATGCTCCGCTAGCGACACATTTGTACCACAACATCTGGGGCCAGATGTTGTTGAACGAGAGAGGGGCCTCTCTCGCTTGCCGTCCGGATGGACCGGAACGAGCTATGAACCGGACTAAAAGGCTTCCTCCGTTCTCCCTCCGATCCGCCGTCACTGGGTGTGCATTAAGTTAATTTTATAGTGCTCGCATCACCCCAAAATTCCTTCTAGACCGCAACGGATGAACCCGGCTGCCGAACCATTCGGTGAATGGACGCTACACCGGGCGAGCTAGCGGACGTCAAAGGCCGTCGAACCTACTAGGGTCCTCTTAGGCAATTGGCGTATTACATGAGCACTTTTCCGCTAGCCCTTCATTAATTGTGACGACGGAGGCACACTGTTGGAAGACATCACAGATACATCACCCTAATCTTGATCGTCTGAAATAGAAATTGATAAAGTAGAGTGACCCTGCGGGGAAAGGACCGGAGTGTCCAAATCCCCAACAACATACCGTGACATACGCTTCCCATATTGTCATCGAAATCATACGATACAGAACAGGAGTTAATGCGAGTACACTGACCACATATAGAATGATAATAAGGTCAGAGGAAGACTTCCTCTTAAAACAATTGATCAATATCCTTTCAATGTGAAAAGAAAACAAGTCCTGGTACTCGCACTAACCCCTGGCAATCAAAATACATAATAATAATATGATCCATTAATATAGAAAAAATAATTGAAATCAAAATATTTTGAAAAAATATTTTTTCAGAACAGCCCAAGTTTCTGAAAAGTAACGTTGAGCCCCAATGGATCCCAAGCCTAAGTGTGGACAAAAATTTTTAAAATATTTTAAACAATTTATTCAACACTTACGAACAATAATAATGTATCTAGTTATGATTAAAATAACATAAAGATATTATTATTTAGAAATCCCCCCCTCACACAGAGGGCTGTTGTAAATGTAAACAATGAGTGTAAAAACACTAAAATAAGACTCCAGGCACCCAGGCCCGAAATCAGTTACCAAAAATACACTATCTGATGCAAAACAGAGACTTCCAGGGAAGAAACTGCAGAACATCAGATGGTAGATGCAGAACACAACGCCTAACCACCCGTAGGTGAAGACGTAAACATGGGGAAAGAACAGAATTCATTCTGTTATTCAGCTAAAACTCCCAAGAAATTTTAGTAATAATAATTACAGAAACTATGCCAAAAGCATGGGAGAATAGCAAGGGGGAACTTAAAGGACAGGGAGAGAGGAAAACACTTGAAAAAACAGTGTAACTAAATAATCAGAATGACAACAAAATGGCTGCTGCCTTGAAAATAGGTAACTTAACATAATTTCATTAAAAAATTTTAAGTTACAGCCCTGATAATATTCTGTCACACATTCTTTTCCTCTCCTCCTTTTCTATCCTCCTTAGAATCACCATTTCACTAATATTTATGTGTCTGGCATCATTTAAACTGAGATTTAAAAGCACAAAGATCAGTCAGATGTTAACTGATGAAGGGCCAAACTTAGAATGATAAATGTCGCCAATTTCGGAACGTCCTTGACACTGCGCATGCGCAGTAGGGGCGAAGTGTGGAGGGCCTTTCAGGACATGTTTTCTTTAGTTTTAGATGCAAATTTTGGGGATTGGGGGGCAAAATTTGTGTTTGGCCCTATATTTTAAGAGTTAGCACCAGCTATGTCTGGGTCATTGGTACAGTATAAAAATATAAGTTTTAAAATAATAAATTTGATATTGTGTGCTTATTGGATAAATGGTTATTTATTTACTGGTGTTTTTAAGATCATATGTTTCTGCACAATGGTTAATCGAGACCACAACACAGAGGTAACATGAAGTTTAGTTACTCGTTTTTATTACTTTCCAAAGTGTGATTTACTGGGATTTCCCGGTTTGATAATAAACGATAACTTCACAAGTGAATTATGCAATCAACAATTGGGTCATGTATCCAAGCGCGCAAACGAAGATGCTTTGCCATGGGTGTAATGGGGACTTCATTGTTTTTTGTTTTTTAACCCTTTACCTAACATGAAAAGAAAACACTTGCAAAAAAAATTCTTGAATAACTATTATTTCCATTTTTTGGTCTCAAAAACATAGGTTATGACCCCTCATTGGAAAAGGCTCGTTTTATGTTTTAGAGACAAATGAAAGTGTCAATGACACTGTAACTCAACTTGTTAAGATATGTACATGTATAGTATGTGACAGAGAAATGACCAACATCTAGGTAATGACCTGATAACAAAGGTACATATAAAGTATTGTAACGGTCTGTACACAAATACTGACCGTAGCCTGTAACAAACGTATAGGTAAAGTATTGTAAAGGTGGGCGACAGTCAGATGCTAAACTAGAAAAGAAATCTTTAGAGTCCAAGAGTGGGTCTGACTGAATCCCAAAATATTTGTTCTCATAGTACAGTGATAACAAAGGCACCCAAAAACACTCGTTCCTGTCCCAAGGTGATAACAAAGGTACCCAAGAAGTTTCATGAAGATTGGTTCATAAATACGGCCTCTAGTCTGAGCTGTATAGAAGTTGTGTACAACAAACTGATTGGACCTAATTTCGGAACAAAATGGCCACTGGCAGCCATCTTGAATTTTGGACCGCACCCAGAAACACTCGTTCTCGTCCAAAGGTGATAACAAAGGTACCCAAGAAATTTCGTGAAGATCGGTTCATAAATACAGCCTACATGTGCACTTAGAGTGTACAAGTAGCACTGAATAAATCAAAGTTCATCTAATTTGCATATATATTATATATATTTATATTTATTGGGGTTTAAGGTCATATATTTCTGCACTGTGGCTAATCATGACCATGACAGTTTTACGGGTGGAGGAAGCTGGAGTACCCGGAGAGAACCACCGAGCAACGGCGAGCAACTGTCAGCTCCCCAACATTCCAACTCCACAACAGCAATGTTAGCATTGGTTGAAGACAAGCGCACCATCGACGCACAGTATGCCTTAGTCCACGACATCACCGTGCCCCCAGATGGGCAATGGGGGTGAAGTGTCTTGCCCAAGGACACAACGCGGTTGCCGCAGGTGGGATTCAAACTGAGGACCTCTCGGCTTGCAGCTTGCACCTCTACCTACTGAGCCACCGCGCCCCCATTTAATTTGCATAATTTCTGCACGAGAAAAAAACTTGTAATACATGTGATGTATTCCATGTCACTAAACATTCATACAAAAATTTATTCAAATCAGAACTTTCATGCAGACGTTCTGTACAAAAAAACGATTGCACTAATTTTGGTACAAAATGGCTGCTGGTGGCCATCTTGAATTTCAGACTGCACGCAAAAACACTCATTCCCATCCCATGGTGATAACAAAGGTACCCAAGAAGTTTCGTAAAGATCGGTTCACAAATATGGCATCCAGCCTGAGCAGTATAGAAGTTGTGTACAAAAAACTGATTGGACCTAATTTCGGTACAAAATGGCCACTGGTAGCCATCTTGAATGTTGGACCGCACCCAGAATTTATTTATTTATTTTTGTTTAAGGTCACATATTTTTGCACAATAGCTAAGCATAACCACAACATGAGTATCAACTCAAGACCAGGGGTGTACGTTAATAAGCCATGTTGCCCATTTTAGAGAGGGTTTGCACATCCCAAGCATTGGTGACTGGGTCCTATTTTACCAGTAAAACAGAGCCTGTTTACAGCAGTGAACAGGCACTGCTTCACTTCCCGGGGTTCCCGCGGGGAAACCGCACCCAGAAACACTCGTTCTCATCCCAAGGTGATAACAAAGGTACGCAAGAAGTTTCATGAAGATCGGTTCATAAATATAGCCTCTAGCCCGAGCCGTATTGAAATGTGTACTTACTGTGTATAAGTAGCACTGAATAAATCAAAGTTCATCGAATTTGCAATATTTCTGCACGAGAAAAAACCCTGTATTATATGTGATGTATTCCATGTTACTAAACATTCATTCAAAAATTTATTCAAATCAGAACCTTCATATAGAAGTTCTGTACCAAAAACAGATTGTACCTAATTTTGGTTCAAAATGGCCACTGGCAGCCATCTTGAATTTTAGACCGCACCCAAAAACACTCTTTCTCGTCCCAAGGTGATAACAAAGGTAACCAAGAAGTTTCATGAAGATCGGTTCATAAATACAGCCTCCAGCCCTAGCCGAACTGACATGTGCACTTACAGTGTATAAGCAGCACTGAATAAATCAAAGTTCATCTGATTTGTATAATTTCTGCACAAGAAAAAAACCTGTATTATATGTGATGTATTCCATGTTAATAAACATTCATACAAAAATTTATTCAAATCAGAACTTTCATGCAAAAGTTCTGTACAAAAAATTGATTGCAATAATTTGGGTACAAAATGGCTGCTGGTGGTCATCTTGAATTTTGGACTGCACCCAAAAACACTCGTTCTCGTCCCACGATGATAACAAAGGTACCCAAGAAGTTTTGTAAAGATCGGTTCATAAATACGGCCTCTAGCCTGAGCTGTATAGAAGTTGTGTACAAAAAACTTATTGGACCTAATTTCGGTACAAAATGGCCACTGGCAGCCATCTTGAATTTTGGATTGCACCCAGAAACACTCGTTCTCGTCCCAAGGTGATAACAAAGTTACTCAAGAAGTTTTGTGAAGATCAGTTCATAAATACATCCTCTAGCCCGAGCCGTATTGACATGTGTACTTACTGTGTATAAGTATCACTGAATAAATCAAAGTTCATCTAATTTACATAATTTCTGTACACGAAATAAACCCGTATTATATATGATATATTCCATGTTACTAAACATTCATACAAAAATTTATTCAAATCAGCACTTTCATACAGAAGTTCTATACAAAAAACTAATTTCACTAACTAAAGTACAAAATGGCTGCTGGTGGCCTGAATTTTGGACCGCACCCCAAAACACTCGTTCTCGTCCCATGGTGATAACAAAGGTACTCAAAAAGTTTTGTAAAAATCAGTTCATAAATACGGCCTCTAGCACAAGCTGTATTGGCATTGGCAGTTAAAGTGCTGAAAGTAAAACTAAATAGGTCAAAGTTAGTCTAATTGGCATAATTTATACACAAGAAAAAAAACATGTATTGTATGTGATGTATCCCATGGTACTAAACATTCATACAAAAGATTATTCAAATCAGCGCTTTCATATGGAAGTTCTGAGCAAAAATTTGATTGCACTTAATTTTGTACAAAATGGCTGCCAGCAGCCATCTTGAATTTCAGACCAGACACAAAAACACTCGTTCTCATCCCATGGTGATAACAAAGGTACCACAGAAGTTTTGTAAAGATCGGTTCATAAATACAGCCTCTAGCCCAAGCTGTATTGGAATTTGCATTTACAATGCTGAAAGTAACACTAAATAAATCAAAGTTAGTCTAATTTGCATAATTTACGCACAAGAAAAAAAAACGTATTATATGTGATGTATCCCATGGTACTAAACATTCAAACAAAAAATTATTCAAATCAGAGCTTTCATATGGAAGTTCTGCGCCAAAAATATGATTGCACCTAATTTTGTACAAAATGGCTTCCAGCGGTCATCTTAAATTTCGGACCAGACCCCAAACACTCGTTCTCGTCCCACGGTGATAACAAAGGTACCCAAAAAGTTTCGTAAAGATTGGATCATAAATACAGCCTCTAGACCGAGCTGTGTTGACAACGTGACGGATGGACAGGCGGACGACGGAGCATGACAATACCTCAAATTTGGCTTCGCCAAAGTTGAGCTAAAAATGAAAAAATAATGAAATTAATTGGCGATTTTTTAGAAAAGCGCTGGACATTTGGTCCGTTAAGTTAGGTAAAGGGTTAGGTAATATAATTATCGTTAATAATGAAAAGTAATAAACAGAGTAATCGCTTGACTGAACTGGTTATGTGAAATAATTCATTCAAGGCGAGGGACTATATTGGAAAACACTTGTGTGCATTCGCACTAGTGTTTCTACAATGTCCCTCACCTCTCATGAATTATTTCACGTAACCAGTCCAGTCAAGCGATTACTCTCTATATACTCACGTTGCCCATTTTAGAGGACTTCCACCCCAAGCACTGGTGAATGGGTCCTATTTTACTAGCAAAACAGAGCTGGGCTACCACAGTAAACAAGCACTACTTTACTTCCAAGGGTTCCCACAAGGAAGCTGTAAAGGGTTAAAAGACAGAGAGTAAAAAGATCATAATGAGGCATAAAAACCCTGAATGTTGATATCTCAAGGGATTCTCTTTTGAACTCTCAACCCCTCACAGGGGCTCTGGAAATAGCGATGGGAAAATAATAGGTTACAAATCTGCTAATCAAGGTTTCTTTTATTATTGAGTCTTGAAATAAAAGAGGATCAAAGAATTAAATCAAATCATGGATTAAATCAAGCTGAATACTAATATATCAACTCATATAAGCCTGGAAAATAGAAGGTATGTATTTATTTATTGGTGTTTAACCCTTTACCTAACATGAAAGGCAGACGACACCTGCAAAAAAAATTCTTGAATAACTAATTTTTTCATTTTTTGTCTCAAAAACATAGGTTATGGCACCTCGTTGGAACAAGCTCGATGAGCTCATTCCAACGAAGGGTCATAACCTATGTTTTTGAGACAAAAAATTAAACTAGAGGCTCTACAGAGCCTGTATTCGCTCACCTGGAAATACATATAAAAGTTAAAAAATTTATAGTAATTTATATATTTTTTATACTTACCAATGACCCAGACTTAGCTTAGCTGGTGCTAACTCTAACAAAACCAGGGCCAAACACAAATTTTGCCCCCCAATCCCCAAAATTTGCATCCAAAACAAAAAGAAATCATGTCCTAAAGGACCTCCATACTACGCCTCTACTGCGCATGCGCAGTGACACAGACGTCCCGAAATTGGCGCCAATTATCATTCTTACTGGCAGTGCCTGGTCAGCACTATGTACTCAGCGGGGAGGCAAGAGTTCTCAACTCCAGGGAGGGCCATCCCCGTCTGGGTCATTGGTAAGTATAAAAAATATATAAATTACTATAAATTTTTTAACATTTTTATACTGTACCAATGACCCAGACTTAGCTGAATAGTAAACAGGCTGGAGGGCCTAGGACATAGTGGAAAATCCAATAAGCTCAACTATATAGTAAAGAGGTAACCCCTTAAGGAGAAAAGGAGTATTAGGCTTTACATGTATCTTTCTTATTTAATATTAAATTAGAAAGATACACTACCCTTAATAATTGAGCACAATAACATTCATGTTCTCTATTAACATCCAGTATAACCCTTATACTAATTATTTTTAAAGCAAGCCAATAAATAAAGTAGTCCAGAGAATTGAGACTCTTTATAGTCATTTAAAAGTGTCCGAGTATTGTATATTAAAGCCCGTTTGACACTTGACATATACAAATGCTTCACACCGAGCTACACTTTAAAAATAAGACATGAATGAATTTTATCATTAATATTACACTTTAAAACCATCCCGGAAGCGACTCAGAAATACTGACTTGGAGGAGGCATTCCCTTGCTTTTCACTATAAAGCAGGTGACCTAAGGGAACACCCCCCCTCCCTTCCCCTTGCCCTGGGTCAAATAGCCCAGAGCGAAGAGGGCAGCTGGACGGAGTCACTGCCGGAACAGAAAGCCTGCATAACTATAGTTGCAACTGTTTAGTGGACGACATTCTGAGCAACAGATAACGGACCTAAACAATGCAGGTCTCCAGAAATGGACTCAATATTTCTGAGATAAAAATTCGTAAATGTGGATGGCTGAGACCAATAAGCAGCCTTCATTAAATCTGTAATAGCAACACTATTAGCATAAGCCCAGGAAGTAGAAAGAGCTCTTACTTCATGAGCAGAAATCTTAAGCACAGACTGCTGAGAAGAAGATAAATCTTCATAAGCAGTACGGATAGTTAATTGAATCCATCTAGCAATAGAATGGACCGAAATGTCCTTTCTATTAGGCATCAAAGACAGAAAGAAACGTTTCCGTCCCTTTCTGATAAACTGAGATCTCTGTTTATAGATACGTAATGCTCTAACAGGACAGAGTAAAGGCCTACGCCCGTCTGAAGACGGAAGAACCTTAATAACAATAGGTTCCGGATATTTATTAGGAGCCTGATTCTTAGCTAAAAAACCCACATTAGTAGTGAAGGTGATAGTGTTCCCAACACTACGGTAGTGAGAATCATCCACCGACAGTGCATGAAGCTCACTGACTCTTCTAGCAGAAGAGAAAGCTAAGAGAAAAGCTGTCTTATAAGATAAGAATTTGAAATCTACTGTTCCAAGAGGTTCAAATGGCTTTTCCTTCAATTTAAGAAGAACCCAAGCTAAATTCCACTTAGGAATTAATCTAAGAGTTCTGGGTCTATTTATCGAAAAGTTTCTAACCAACTTAGATAAAGAGACATTAGATCCAATTTGTAAACTATCATGATGTGCATAGGTATCAGATAACATAGATCTATAACCCTTTATAGTAACAGGTTGCAGTTTGATTTCGTCAAACAAGTATACTAGAAAGTTTGCAATGTCTGGTATAGAGGGATCGAATATATCTACAGAATGATCCCTACACCAACGACGAAAAACCTTCCACTTAGCCGCATAGTTTAGCGAAGAGGAGGTCCTCCTACAGTTAGAAATCGCGTCCACTGCTCGTCCTGTAAAGTGTTTGCCATGCAAGAAGGACCGCACAACGGAAAAACGTGAAGGTTGAGACCTTGCGGGTTGTGATGGAGTTGGCGCGATTTCCCCTGCGAAAGAAGATCCTCCCGTGGAGGAAGCTTTCGCGGTAGGTCCCACAACAGACACCTGAGTAGATTTATCCACGGTCTCTGTGGCAACAGAGATGCTACCAACAGAATCTTGCATTGAGATTGTTTTATCTTTAGCAATACTTGTTGAATTAACGGCGCTGGAGGATACGCATATCCTATCATTCCGTCCCAAGGGATAGACAGAGCGTCAACTGCAAATGCTCTTGGATCCGGACACGGAGACACATACGTCTGCAACTGATTGTTGAGATGTGTCGCAAATAAGTCTATCATTTGCCGTTCCCATTGGTAGCAAATCTCATTGAATACTTGTTTGTTGAGAGTCCACTCCGACGGCAACAAGCGACCCTTTCGTGAAAGGGAGTCTGCTAGCACATTCAGACGACCCGGTATGTGACGGACCGAAAGAAGAACGTGATGTTCTAGCGCAAACAGAAGGATTCTTTCCGTTAGATTGAACAACGGAACTGAATGAGTGCCTCCCTGATTCCGTATATACGCCACTACTGTCGTATTGTCGGATAGGATTTGGACATGAGCATTGTGAATAATGTCCATCCAGTGACGTATCGCAAGCCAAATTGACATCATTTCCTTGATGTTTATGTGCTTGCACAGGAATTGCGGATCCCAAAGACCCTGGCATCTCGAATCCGTTGGGATTAATGATGCACCCCAACCTGTTTGACTGGCATCCGTCATAACGGTAAAACTCGGATCCGGCAACTGCAGCAGAACTCCCTGAGTTAACCACTGAATGTTTGCCCAAGTCTGAATCTCTTGTTTCACTTGATCTGACAAGAGAACGTCTACATCGAGCGAATGAATTTTCACACTCCAATTCTCAGTCAAGAAAATTTGAAGAGGACGTGTGCGTAACCGCCCCATCGGAATGAGATCCGCGGCGGCTCCGCACAGACCTATCAGTCTCATAAATTCTCTCGCCGTGACTTTGTCTGCGTGCAGACAATAGCGAGCGTAACAACTGACTAATTTCGCTCTGGTTAACGGCAGACGAACGAGATTGTTGAGTGAATGACTTGGACGGCACCAGATCCGACTTCTCCTCGCTTACTATAAAACCGAGACGTCGGAGCAATAGAAGAAGATTCTGAACATCGTTCTGAAGCGTTAACTCGTTGCCGTACCTTTGAAGAATGTCGTCCAGGTAGGCCGACGTTACCGCAGACGAATGAGCTCGGAAATAGATCATTACCGAGTTCATTACCCGAGTGAAAGCCCAGGGTGCTAGATTCAATCCGAAGCACATCGCCCGGAATTGATACACCACTCCTAGGACTGCGAAGCGTAGGTACTTTCGGAATATCGGATGTACCATGACGTGAAAGTACGCATCTTTGAGATCTATGCTCGTTGCATAATCGTTCACCCGAATACTCGCTCTGACCGATCGAATCGTCTCCATATAAAACTTCGGAGCGACGATCAGCTTGTTTATCCAGCTCAAATCTATGACTGGACGGAACGAGCCGTCTGGTTTCGGAACCAGAAACAGATGGCTGTAGAATCCCGGAGATTCCTGGTTTTCTACGACCTCTACCGCGTTCTTCATTAAAAGAGACTGCACCTCTGATAACAGAGCGTCTCTTTTCTGCGGATTTGACGGAAGATGAGTCCACTTTGGACTCCGAGTTAATGGAGGCTTTCGTTCGAAGGATATCTTTAGACCTTCCGAAGTCACTCCTCTCACCCAAGGGTCGTCCGTAATCGACGCCCATTCTTGTGAAAAGCTCGACAACCTTCCGCCAACCGGTACGCGATAGAGGTTTAAGCCATCACCTCCTGGACCTGCGAGGCCTGCGGTAGGAGAAACCACGTCCTCCACGGCCCGCACCTCGCCCCGTCGACCTCGGGGCGTCCGACCGATTGTCCCGGCCTGAAGGACGTCCCGAACGAGAGTCGCTACCCTGACGGTCTCTCGAATAAGACCAAGAGGACGCACCAGAACCTCTATAGGAACCTCTCTTGGGCGCATTAGACCCAGAAGTGCCTGGCTTATTCGTGTCTGCTGTATCCGACTTCTTAGGAGCAGATTTGAACAACAGAGAATCCTTAGCTTTCTTTGTAATTTTATCATAAATAGCGGAAAGCTTGCCGTCAAAGAGAAGTTCTCCTGAGACCGAAGTGACTCTAAGAGAGTTCTTCACCTTAGTATCCACTAGTGTGGATGTAGCTAGGGCTGCGTCACGTCTAACCAACTCCAGATTTGCCACTGAAAGGGCGGAGTTACACGTGGAATAAGCTACTGCCCTTGAAAGAAGTCTTAAAGAGGATTGAATATCCTGAAACTCTTTCCCCTGAAGGCGCAGTGATAACGCCTTAGTAAGGTGATCTGCGTAAGATAAGGCATCTAAATTGGCTCTGTTAGACGCAATAGCTGTTTCCAACAACGCGGTTGGAATAGAAGCCGACGACGGTAATGATAGCTCTAAGTCTTCCGCCTTGTCGTCCATACGCAGAGGAACTCTCGGTATACCCTGTCCTGCCGTATCGAATTTATTCCTTGCATTAATGAAAGGCAGGTTGAGAGTATTAGCGGACAAGAATCCTGCTTTCCCCGTCCTGGAAGCAAGTTTAAATATAGCGTCGTTCAATAATTCAAATGTTCTTGCAACATTATTGGACTGCGACGGAAACTCGGGAGCGATGTCCCTGAACCGCTGAAAAAATTCAGAGTCCAATGATGCTATAATTCTCTTGTCCAGAACCGCAGCAGTCTGGCCCGACGGAACAACTTGAGGGAGAAAGTGCCGGATGAAGTCCACGGCAGCTTTATGTTGTTCCGAAAGGGATAGCTCCAAGTCATCCGTATCCCTTTCACCATCCGGTCGGACCTCATGATGTTCCCGGTCGTCCGCCCCCGATGCTTCGGCGGAGCGTACCGACCCAGCGCCGTCGGATAATTCTCGATCCGACACCGTTTCTGTCGGCTGCTGGGATGCTGCGATAAGCTGTGCTATCTGCACAAGAATGTCCGGCGTCGAGACCTGCGGAGGCGCAGTCTTTCGCTGCTTCGCCGAGGGCAGCTCCGCATCAGATGGCTCCCGCATACTTTTCCTATGCGAACGTCCGGAGTCCATCGGTCTCGAATCCCTGGCTGCCGGATGGTGTGACCTGGTCGCCGAAGAATCCTTGATCGGCGAAGCTGGTAATATATCGGCGGTCACGCAGCCAAGGTGCGGTCGTGTGCACTGACGAGAAGAGGAAGCCTTAACAGTCTCCGCGGACTGCTTATACAACGGAGCGTCCCGAGCGACGGACGTATGCTCCGCTAAAGACACATTTTGTACCACAACATCTGGTCCCAGATGTTGTTGTACGAGAGAGGGGCCTCTCTCGCTCGCGGCCCGGCTGGACCTGGACGAGCTAGGAACCGGACTCAAAGGCTTCCTCTGTTCTCGCTTACTATCCGCCGTCACTGGGTGTGCATCTATTATGTTTATAGTGCTCGCATCACCCCAAATTTCCTCCTGGACCGCATCGGACGAACCCGGCTGCCGAACCATTCGGTTAATGGACGCTACACCGGGCGAGCTAGCAGACGACATTGTCTAATCTCCATCAGCACTTTTGCCGCTAGCTCTGAATTCATTTGTGACGACGGACGCACACTTGTAGAAGATAACATGGAAACATCACCCTGTTCTGGTTCCTCTGAAATAGAAACTGAGAGAGTAGAGTGACCTTGCAGAGAAAGAGCCGGTATAGCCCTTTCTCCAGAAACAACATATCGTGACACACGTTTCCAATGTTTCTCATCCCAATATTCACATATAGGACAGGGATTAATGCGAGAACACTGACTACAATTAATACAATGATCATGAAAGTCAGAGGAAGATTTCTTCCTATTACAATTTGAACAATGTCCCTTCATTGTGAAAGAACAACAATAAGTCCTAGTTCCTCGCAAAAACCCCTGACACAAAGATACATAATAACATGATCCATTAATAAATGAAAAAACAATTGCAAATCAAAATAATTTTGAAAAAATATTTTTTCAGCGAAGCCCAAGTTGCTGAAAAGTAACGTTGAGCCCCGATGGATCCGATGGCAAAGTGTGGTCAAAAATTTTAAATTATATTAAATAATTAATGAGACACTTATGGATAATACAAACGTATCTTATAGTGAGAAAACTACAGCAAAGGCAAACAGCCCCCCTCAAAAAAGGCTGTTGCCAATGTAAACAAACAGTGTAAAAACACCAGAAAACATGACTCCAGGCACTGAAAAAACTGGCCCGGAATCAGTCATCAAATTACACTCTATCTGATGCAAAACAGAGACTCCCAGGGGAGAATCTGCAGAACATCAGATGGAAGATGCAGAACACAAACGTTATACACCCATGGGTGAAAACGTAACTATGGAGAAAATAACAGAAAACATTCTGTAACCAAGCAACTCTCCCAGGAAATTTTATTTGATTGAAACGGGGGAGGCAGAAACAAAGGCATGCTTTAAGAGAGTTCTTCACCTTAGTATCCACTAGTGTGGATGTAGCTAGGGCTGCGTCACGTCTAACCAACTCCAGATTTGCCACTGAAAGGGCGGAGTTACACGTGGAATAAGCTACTGCCCTTGAAAGAAGTCTTAAAGAGGATTGAATATCCTGAAACTCTTTCCCCTGAAGGCGCAGTGATAACGCCTTAGTAAGGTGATCTGCGTAAGATAAGGCATCTAAATTGGCTCTGTTAGACGCAATAGCTGTTTCCAACACCGCGGTTGGAATAGAAGCCGACGACGGTAATGATAGCTCTAAGTCTTCCGCCTTGTCGTCCATACGCAGAGGAACTCTCGGTATACCCTGTCCTGCCGTATCGAATTTATTCCTTGCATTAATGAAAGGCAGGTTGAGAGTATTAGCGGACAAGAATCCTGCTTTCCCCGTCCTGGAAGCAAGTTTAAATATAGCGTCGTTCAATAATTCAAATGTTCTTGCAACATTATTGGACTGCGACGGAAACTCGGGAGCGATGTCCCTGAACCGCTGAAAAAATTCAGAGTCCAATGATGCTATAATTCTCTTGTCCAGAACCGCAGCAGTCTGGCCCGATGGAACAACTTGAGGGAGAAAGTGCCGGATGAAGTCCACGGCAGCTTTATGTTGTTCCGAAAGGGATAGCTCCAAGTCATCCGTATCCCTTTCACCATCCGGTCGGACCTCATGATGTTCCCGGTCGTCCGCCCCCGATGCTTCGGCGGAGCGTACCGACCCAGCGCCGTCGGATAATTCTCGATCCGACACCGTTTCTGTTGGCTGCTGGGATGCTGCGATAAGCTGTGCTATCTGCACAAGAATGTCCGGCGTCGAGACCTGCGGAGGCGCAGTCTTTCGCTGCTTCGCCGAGGGCAGCTCCGCATCAGATGGCTCCCGCATACTTTTCCTATGCGAACGTCCGGAGTCCATCGGTCTCGAATCCCTGGCTGCCGGATGGTGTGACCTGGTCGCCGAAGAATCCTTGATCGGCGAAGCTGATAATATATCGGCGGTCACGCAGCCAAGGTGCGGTCGTGTGCACTGACGAGAAGAGGAAGCCTTAACAGTCTCCGCGGACTGCTTATACAACGGAGCGTCCCGAGCGACGGACGTATGCTCCGCTAAAGACACATTTTGTACCACAACATCTGGTCCCAGATGTTGTTGTACGAGAGAGGGGCCTCTCTCGCTCGCGGCCCGGCTGGACCTGGACGAGCTAGGAACCGGACTCAAAGGCTTCCTCTGTTCTCGCTTACTATCCGCCGTCACTGGGTGTGCATCTATTATGTTTATAGTGCTCGCATCACCCCAAATTTCCTCCTGGACCGCATCGGACGAACCCGGCTGCCGAACCATTCGGTGAATGGACGCTACACCGGGCGAGCTAGCAGACGACATTGTCTAATCTCCATCAGCACTTTTGCCGCTAGCTCTGAATTCATTTGTGACGACGGACGCACACTTGTAGAAGATAACATGGAAACATCACCCTGTTCTGGTTCCTCTGAAATAGAAACTGAGAGAGTAGAGTGACCTTGCAGAGAAAGAGCCGGTATAGCCCTTTCTCCAGAAACAACATATCGTGACACACGTTTCCAATGTTTCTCATCCCAATATTCACATATAGGACAGGGATTAATGCGAGAACACTGACTACAATTAATACAATGATCATGAAAGTCAGAGGAAGATTTCTTCCTATTACAATTTGAACAATGTCCCTTCATTGTGAAAGAACAACAATAAGTCCTAGTTCCTCGCAAAAACCCCTGACACAAAGATACATAATAACATGATCCATTAATAAATGAAAAAACAATTGCAAATCAAAATAATTTTGAAAAAATATTTTTTCAGCGAAGCCCAAGTTGCTGAAAAGTAACGTTGAGCCCTGATGGATCCGATGGCAAAGTGTGGTCAAAAATTTTAAATTATATTAAATAATTAATGAGACACTTATGGATAATACAAACGTATCTTATAGTGAGAAAACTACAGCAAAGGCAAACAGCCCCCCTCAAAAAAGGCTGTTGCCAATGTAAACAAACAGTGTAAAAACACCAGAAAACATGACTCCAGGCACTGAAAAAACTGGCCCGGAATCAGTCATCAAATTACACTCTATCTGATGCAAAACAGAGACTCCCAGGGGAGAATCTGCAGAACATCAGATGGAAGATGCAGAACACAAACGTTATACACCCAGGGGTGAAAACGTAACTATGGAGAAAATAACAGAAAACATTCTGTAACCAAGCAACTCTCCCAGGAAATTTTAGAAATGAAATTTCTCAAAAATATGCCAAAAGCATGGGAGAATTGCAAGGGGGGACTTTAGAAGGCTAGGGGAGAGGAAACACTGAATAAGCAGTGCAACATTCAGCAAGAATGACAACAAGAGGCCCATGCCTCGAAAATAGGCAACTTAACATAATTTCATCAAAAAATTTTAAGTACAGCCCTGATTATTTTTTGTCACTTCTTTTTCCTCTCCTCCTTCTATCCTCCTTAGAATCACATTTTCTCCAAAAATTACGTGTCTGGCATCCTTTAAACTGAGATTTACAAGCACAAAGATCAATGAGATGTTGACTGATGAAGGGCCAAACAGAGAATGATAATTGGCGCCAATTTCGGGACGTCTGCGTCACTGCGCATGCGCAGTAGAGGCATAGTATGGAGGTCCTTTAGGACATGATTTCTTTTTGTTTTGGATGCAAATTTTGGGGATTGGGGGGCAAAATTTGTGTTTGGCCCTGGTTTTGTTAGAGTTAGCACCAGCTAAGCTAAGTCTGGGTCATTGGTACAGTATAAAAATATATGATTTCCCATAGGCTTAGCTGCAAATGTGGCCATGTTTACAACATTACATCAAAATTACATGAGGATCATTGGTAGGTGTCCCAGTCTTCAATCACGTGAAGTTTCAAAACATTTGAATCCATCAAACAGAATCATAGAATGTCTCTGGTGGCCATATTTTCCAGCAAATGGGAACAAAAAGAGGATTGTTTGTAGAGGGCCTCCTACAGACCATTCTTGCTAAGTTTTGGTTCACGTCAGCTCAATAGTTCCAGAGAGAAGATGAAAAAGTGATTTCCTGTAGGTTTTTCTATTGCAACTACAAACTGCAATTGTGGCCATGTTTTCAAAACGATCAACATTAAAATGAGGAATGTTGGTGGAGGGTGTCCCAGTTATCAACCATGCAAAGTTTCAAAACATTTGGCCCTGTGGTTTCAGAGTAGAACAGTTTTCAAAATTGACCAATCAGAATCAAACGATGCTTCTGGCGGCCACCTTTTTTCACCCAACAGGAATAAAATGGGTAACAGTTGTAGAGAACCTCTCATAGACAATGCCTGGCAAGTCTGGTTCACATTGGCTCAGTACTTTCAGTGAAGATGATGAAAATGTGATTTCCTATAGGGTTTCTATAGTAACTATAAGCCACAATTGCAGCCACAATTGCAACCCGATGAAGATTAAAATGAGGATCATTAGTAGAGGGGGTTACAGCCACCAGTCACACTAAGTTTTCAAACCATTTGGCCTTGTAGTTTCAAAGAAGATTTTCTTGAAAGTTAAAAAATTTATAGTAATTTATATATTTTTTATACTTACCAATGACCCAGACTTAGCTGGTGCTAACTCTAACAAAACCAGGGCCAAACACAAATTTTGCCCCCCAATCCCCAAAATTTGCATCCAAAACAAAAAGAAATCATGTCCTAAAGGACCTCCATACTACGCCTCTACTGCGCATGCGCAGTGACGCAGACGTCCCGAAATTGGCGCCAATTATCATTCTTACTGGCAGTGCCTGGTCAGCGCTATGTACTCAGCGGGGAGGCAAGAGTTCTCAACTCCAGGGAGGGCCATCCCCGTCTGGGTCATTGGTAAGTATAAAAAATATATAAATTACTATAAATTTTTTAACATTTTTATACTGTACCAATGACCCAGACTTAGCTGAATAGTAAAAAGGCTGGAGGGCCTAGGACATAGAGCAAGTTGAAATACACTCAATTATATAAAATAGAGTCATCCCCTCTAGGGGAAAAGGAGTATTAGGCCTTACAAGTATCTTTCTTATTTATGATAAATTAGAAAGACACAACACCTTCCAAAATTGAGCATCATAACATCCATGTACTCTATTAATATCCAGTATAATCCTAATACTAATAATTTTTAAAGTAAGCCAATAAATAAAGTTAGTCTAGAGAATAGAGACTCTTTATACTCCTTAAAAGTGTCTGAGGATTGTATAATAACGCCCGTTTGACACGTGATATATTCAAAAGCTATACTTTAAAAACTATGATCTGAATGAATTTTAAAAACATAAACTTCTCACTTAAAAGCCATCCCAGTAACAGCTCAGAATTACTAACTCCGGAGGAGGTATCCCCTTGTTTTCATTATAAAACAGGTGACCCAAGGGAACACCCTCCCCCCCCCCCCCCCCCCCCCTTCTCCTTGCCCTGGGTCAAATAGCCCAGAGCGAAGAGGGCAGCAGGACAGAGTCACTGCCGGAACAGAAAGCCTACCTAGCTATAGTAGCAACTGTTAAGTGAATGACATTATGAGCAGTAGATAATAGACCTAACAATGGAGGCCTCCAGAAATGGACTCAATATTTCTGAGATAAAAATTCATGAATGTGGATGGCTGAGCGCAATGAGCAGCCTTCAAAAATCTATAATAGCGACACTATTAATGTAAGCCCAAGATGTAGAAAGAGCTCTTACTTCATGAGCCGAAATCTCAAGCACAAACTGCTGAGTCAATGATATACCATAAGCAGTACCGATAGTTAATTGAATCCATTAGCAATAGAATGGAGCGTAATGTCCTTCTATTAGGCATCAAAGACAGAAGAAGCTTACGTCCGTACTAATAAACTGATATCTGTTTATAAATACGTAAACTCTAACCGGACAGAGTAAAGGCCTATGCCCGTACGAAGACGGAAGGACCTTAATAACAATAGGTTCCGGATATTATTAGGAGCCTGACTCTTAACCAAAAATCCAACCTAAGTAGTAAAGGAAGTAGTGTTTCCGTCACTACAAAAGTGAGAATCGTCCACCGATAGTGCATAAAGCTCACTGACTCCTCAGTAAAAGAGAAGACTAACAGAATTACTGTCTTAAAAGGTCAAAATTTGAAAACTACTGTTTCCAGAGGCTCAAATGATTACTTAGCTAAATAAGAACCGAAGCTAAATTCCGTATAGGAATTTAATCTAATGATTCTAGGTCTATTTATCGAAAAGTTTCTAACTGACTTAGATAAAGAGACATAAGACACAATTGTAAACTATCATAGAGTGCATAGGTATGAGATAACAAAGACCTATAACCTTAATAGAAACAGGCTGCAGTAGATCTTGTCAAACAAGTATACTAGAAAGTTGCAATGTCTAGTATGGAGGGATCAAAAATATCAACATAATGATCCCTACACCAACGACAGAAGAGCCTCCACTTTAGCCACATAGTATAGCGAAGAAGAGGTTCTCTTACAGTTAAGAAATCGCGCCCAAAGCTCGTCCTGTACAATGCTTGCCATGCAAGAAGGACCACACAACGGAATACGTGAAGGTTGATACCTTGCGGGTTGTGATGAAGTTGACGTGATTTCCCCAGCGAAAGAAGATCCTCTCATGGAGGAAGTTTTCGCGGTAAGTCCCACAGTAGACACCTGAGTAAATTACCCACGGACTCTGTGAAGACAGAGATGCTATCAACAGAATTGTATTGTGGATGTTTATCTTAGCAATACTTGCTGAATCAACAGCGCTGGAGGATACGCATATCCAATCATTGCGTCCTATTAGATCAATAGAGCGTTAAGAACATAAGCTCAGGGATCCGGACATGCAAACACATACATCTGCAAATAAATAGTGAGTTGTGTCGCAAATAAAATATCATTGGGCGCTCCCATTGATAGCAAATCTGATTGAATACTTGTTTGTTGAGAGTCCATTCTGACGGCAACAAGCGACCCTTACGTGAAAGGGAGTCTGCTAATACAATCAGACGACCCGGAATATGACGGACCGAAAGCAGAACTTGGTGTACTATAACAAACAGAAGGATTCTTTCCGTTAAATTGAATAACAGAATCGAATGAGTGCCTCCCTGGTTCCGGAGATACGCAACTACTGTCGTATTATCAGACAGGATTTGGACATGCGTTTCTGAATAATGTTCATCCAATGACATAGTGCAAGCCTAAATAACATTATTCCCTGGAAGATAAGTGCTTGCCTAGAAACTGCGGAACCCAAAGACCCTGGCACTTCGAATCCGTTGGGATCAATATTGTACCCCAACCTGTTTGACTGGCATCCGTCATAATCATAAAACTCGGATCCGGCAAATGCAGTGGCACTCTCTGAGTCAACCACCGAATGTTGCCCCAGTCTGAATCTCTTGCTACACTTGATAGACAAGAGAACGTGTATATTGAGCAATTCATAGATTGCTGAAAAGTTGCCGTCGAAGAGAAGCTTCTCCGAGACCGAAGCGACTCTGAGAGAGTTCTTCACCTTACTATCCACGCGCGTGGATGTAGCTAGGGTTGCGTCACGTCTAACCAACTCCAGGTTGCCACTGAAGGGCGGAGTTATACGTGGAAAAACTACTGACCTTGAAAGAAATCACATTGAGGATCATATCCTGGAATTCTTTCTCTTGAAGACGTAATGATAACGCCTCAGTAAGCTGGTCTACGTATGATAAAGCGTCTAAGTTAAGTCTATTAGACATCATTGTCATTTCCAACATCGTGGTTGGAATTGACATAGACGGCGAAAAAGATAATTCCCAGTCTTCAACCCCGCCGTCTAGATGCATATGAACTCTCGGTATGCCCTGTTCTGCCAAAATAAATTATTTCCTAGAATTGATAAAAGGCAGAATAGAGCATTGCGGACAAGAAACTAGACTATCATGCTTGGTAGCAAGCTTATATATAGCGTCATTAAATAATTTGAATGTTCTAATGACATTATTGGACTGTGTCGGTAAGTCAGGGACAATGTCCCTGAACCGATCCCAAACTCCATGTCCAATGACGCTATTAGTCTCTTATCCAGCATCGCAGCAATGTAGTCCGACGGAACAACCTCTGGAAGATAATGCCGGAAGAAATGTATGGCAGCTTCCGTTGTTCCGAAAGGGAAAGCTCGAAATCGTCTGAATCCCTTTCGCCATCCTGTCGGACCCTATAAAGTGTTCAGTCGTCCGAACATGATGCAACAGCGGAGCGCACCGACCCAGCGCCGTCGGATAATTCCTGATCCGACCGAGAATCTGTCGATTGCTGGGATGCTGCGATAAACTGTGCTAACTTAGATAGCACGTCCGTCACTGAGGCCTGTGGAGAAGCGGTCTTACGATGCATTGCCGCTGGAAGCTCCGTGTTCGTTACCCCGTGCATACTTCTATTATGCGAACGACCGGAGTGTATAGGCCTCGTGTCCCTTGGCTACCGGATGGCGTGACCTGTTCGCCGTGGAATCACTGAATGACGAAGCTGGCCGGATACTCGAGGTCACGTAGCCAATGTGCGGTCGTGTGCGCTGCTGTGAGGATGAGGAAGCATTATCGACAGTCTCTCGAACTGTCAATATAACGGAGCGTCCCGAGCGGCGGACATATGCTCCGAATGCGAAATATCTGTACCACAACATCCGGTCCCATATGTTGATGTACGAGAGAGGGACCTCTCTCGCTCGCAGCCCGGACGGACCTGTACGAGCTAGGAACCGCCCTAACAGGCTTCCTCCGATCTCTCCTCTAATCCGTCGTCACTGGGTGTGTACTAAAGTTTATTATAGTGCTCGCATCACCCAAATCTCCTTCCTAGACCGCAACGGACGAACCCGGCTGCCGAACCATTCGATGAATGGACGCTACACCGGGTGAGCTAGCGAATGTCAACTCCGTCGATCCTACTAGGGACCTCTTAGGTGATTGACATATTCCATGAGCACTTAATGCCGCTAGCTCTTCATTAACTATGACGACAGAGGCACACTTTTGAAAGACATCTCCGTAACTTTGCGAACAAGAAACCAGACATGCTTGTTAAAAGCAAGCATATAATAATATATATAGCGTCGTTCAATAATTCGAAAGTTTGTGTGACATTATTGGACTATGTCGGAACTGAGGGACGATGTCCCTGAACCGAACCAAAAATTCTGTGTCCACCGACGCTATCAGTTTCTTATCCAGCAGCGCAGCATTCTGGTCCGACGAAAGAACCTCTAGAAGATAAAGTCAGATGACATACACAACAGCTTATGTTGTTCCGAAAGGGAAAGCTCGAAATCCTCCGAATCCCTTTCGGCATCCCGTCGGACCGGATGAAATTTTCAGACGTCTGTACCTGCTTCCGCGGAGCGTCCCGACCCAGCGTCGTCGGATAATACATGATGCGACAGATTCTGTCGTTGCTGGGATGCTGCGATAAGCTGTGCTATTTGGGATAGCACACCCGTCACCGAGGCCTGTGCAGTAGCGGTCTTACGATGCATTGCCGCCGGAAGCTCTGTGTACGTTGACTCCCGCACACTTTCTTATGCGAACGTCCAGAGTCTGAAGGCCTCGTGTCCCTGGCTACCGGATGGTGTGACCTGGTCGCCGATGATTCTCTGATTGGCGAAGCTGACTGGATATCCGAGGTCACGTAGCCAAGAGTGGTCGTGTGCGCTACCATGAGAATGAGGAAGCCTATTGACAGTCTCTCCGGACTGACTATATATCGGAGCGTCCCGAGCGGCAGACGTATGCTCCGAATGCGAAACATTTTGTACCACAACATCTGGGGCCAGACGTTGTTGTACGAGAGAGGGGCCTCTCTCGCTCGCAGTCCGGATGGACCTGGACGAGCTAGGAACCGGACTAAAAGGCTTCCTGAGTTCTCCCTCTAATCCGCCGTCACTGGGTGTGCATTTGGTTGATTTATAGTGCTCGCATCACCCCAAAACTCCTTCTAGATCGCAACGGACGAACCCGGCTGACGAACCATTCGATGAATGGACGCTACACCGGACGAGCTAGCAGACGTCAAACCTACTAGGGTCCTCTTAGACAATTGACGTATTTACATGAGCACTTTTCCGCTAGCTCTTCATTAATTGTGACGACGGAGGCACACTTTTTGGAAGACATCACAGATACATCACCCTATTCTTGATCGTCTGAAATAGAGATTGAAAAAGTAGAGTGACCCTGCGGGGAAAGGACCGGAATGGCCAATTCCCCACTAACATACCGTGACATACGCTTCCCATGTTGTCATCTAAATTAACACATACAGAACAGGAGTTAGTGCGAGTACACTGACTACATATACAATGATTATAAAAGTCAGAGGAAGATTTCCTCTTATTACAATTGAACAATATCCTTCATTGTGAAAAGAAAACAAAGTCCTAGTACTCGCACCATCCCCTGACAATAAAAATACATAATAATATGATCCATTAACATAGAAAAAATAATTGAAATCAAAAAATTTTGAAAAAATATTTTTTCAGAACACCCCAAGTTTCTGAAAAGTAACGTTGAGCGCCAATGGATCCCAGGCCTAAGTGTGGACAAAAATTCTAAAAATATTCTAAACACTTTATGCAACACTTACGAACAATAATAATGTATCTAGTTATGATTAAATTAACATCCAGATATTATTTTCAAGAAATCCCCCCTCACACAGAGGGCTGTTGTAAATGTAAACAATAAGTGTAAAAACACTAGAACAAGACTCCAGGCACCCTGGCCTGAAATCAGTTACCAATAATACACTATCTGATGCAAAACAGAGACTTCCAGGGAAGAAACTGCAGAACATCAGATGGTAGATGCAGAACACTACGCCTAACCACCCATAGGTGAAGACGTAAACATGGGGAAAAGAACAGAATTCATTCTGTTATCCAGCTAAAACTCCCAAGAAATTTTAGTAATAAAATTACAGAAAATATGCCAAAAGCATGGGAGAATAGCAAGAGGGGACTTAAAGGAAAGGAAGAGAGGAGAACACTGAACAAGCAGTGTAACTTGATAACAAGAATGACCACAACAGGCTGTTGCCTCGAAAATAGGTAACTTAACATAATTTCATTAAAAAATTTCAAGTTACAGCCCTGATAATTTACTGTCACTCATTTTTCCTCTCCTCCTTCTATATCCTCCTTAGAATCACCATTTCTCTAATATTTATGTGTCTGGCATCATTTAAACTGAGATTTACAAGCACAAAGATCAGTCAGATGTTAACTGATGAAGGGCCAAACAAAGAATGATTAAAGCCGCCAATTTCAGGACGTCCTTGACACTGCGCATGCGCAGTAGAGGTGAAGTGTGGAGGGCCATTCAGGACATGTTTTCTTTGGTTTTAGATGCAAATTTTGGGGATTGGGGGGCAAAATTTGTGTTTGGCCCTATATTTTTAAGAGTTAGCACCAGCTATGTCTGGGTCATTGGTACAGTATAAAAATATAGGCAGTAACTTTGATTTTACCCTCGCATATTATCTCATGAAATGGATATTGTCATATCTAAACTCATAATCCATGTCAATTGTTGCCATTTTAAATCCAATAATTTTATTATCGATGTGGAATTTACTGACACTGAAACTTCCAAACTTGGAAGTGTTTGCATCGTGTGACACAAAATTGATTACATCAGTGAGGAATTCCCAGTGAACCCTAGTATTTTTCTGAACATAAATAGACCACAGGTACTCGACACAAGCTAAGAAATCTAAAGAAAAATTATATCTGATAGCATTTTTGAATCGATGCCGATGGGCCCCCATAATGGTATATATAAATATTAAGGGGGTATGAGTACCTGTGACAAAGACCAGGGGAAATAAAAACATTTAAGCTGATTTAACTGATCATTATGATGACGTGGTGTCACTCAATTAGTGGGCGAAGTTTACTTTGATGGATGTACGCGATAAGTCTGCTTTCTTTTTTCAATTCTCCATTGAAAGTTCTGATATTAATAATTTGCTATTTTAATTTTCTCCCGTTGATGCTTCTTTCATTATCTCTGATAGAGTATTAACTGGTAGAGTGCTAAATTTTTTCTCAGCCTCCAGATTTGTTCACACCTTTTGTCTTGTTACAATTCATGGGAGAGTGCCTATAGGCACTCTCCCATGAATTGTAACCATGCAAATCAATGGAGATGAAGGAATTTTACTTACAAGATAATATGAAGGACATCCACAGAATATGAAGCCTTTAACTTTAGGTACCTGCAGTTCAGAATAAAGCCCAAATATGGGCTTCTAGCACTCTACCAGTTAAGGTGGTTTCATAATAGAATTATTATGAATAAGTGTCACATTATCCGGACATTTATTTATTTATTTATTGGTGCTTAAGGTCACATATTTCTGCACAACGGCTAACCATGACCGTGACAGTTTTACGGGTGGAGGAAGCCGGAGTACCCAGAGAGAACCACCAAGCAACGGTGAGCAACTGTCAGCTCCCCAACATACCAACTCCACACCAGCAGGGTTAGCATTGATTGAAGACAGGTGCACCATCGATTTGCAGTACGCCTTAGTACACAGCGTCACCGTGCCCCCACGTGGGCAATGGGGGTGAAGTGTCTTGCCCAAGGACACAATGCGGTTGCCGCAGGTGGAATTCGAACCGAGGACACCTCTGCTTGCAGCCTGCACCTCTACCAACTGAGCCACCGTGCCCCCTATCCAGACATTTGCTGGGATAGAGTTACTGGTTGGTGTCAATGTCATTTCCTTTTTTCATCACATGGCTGTGCCATTTCATAAAACGTGCATGATGAAAATTGCAGCCAGCTCTGGATGTGATTCCAGTAGACCAGAATTTTGTTAATTTGATGATAAATTCATCGAAACAGTGGGTAGTAAATCTGTCAAAGCTGTCAGTTGGTAGCTGGTAGTACTCTGCCGATTTCTTGCTATCAGCAGGCACTTTGTGAAATTGTCAGCCGTGATTTGTAACTTGTGATCAAAAACAAGAGGCCCCAGGGGGCCTGAGGGCGCTCACCTGACATGGTAGTCTAAATATCAAACCAGGGACTTGACTTGAAAAAGCTGCATACACCCATCCTAAGAAAAGCATATACCAACTAGATGAAGTGATTGTGCCCACACAATAACAGGATTTTCCTTCTATTTTCAGTTCCTGCACTTTTACGTCCCAAAATTGATCTTTTTTTTATTGTTGTTCGGAAATTTTCGAAGTCCGAAACAAAATATTTTCAGACTAAAATGTATTTTTCTTCTTAAAATTGACCAAATCGCATAAAAAAATGAAAGTGTCAACAACACTGTAGCTTAACTTGTGTGTTGTGTTTGATGAAAAGGATAATGTTCAATGTTTATGAAAGGATTATGAAATAAGACCATAATTGTGATAATTGGGAATATGTTCATTTCTGTTCCCTGTATGCTATGTTTTTGATAAAAAATAATATGAGGTGTACAGTGTACTAAAGAGCTGAGGGGTGGGTTAATATGACCCCACAGTTAATGTATGTGGCCCTCATAGTTAATGTATATCAACGAAAGTTACCAAGTTACAGTGAAATTATTCCAAAATGAGTCATCCTATCAAGTTACATTGAAATCCCTTCATAAATATGGCCTGCAGACTGTGCTAATGGTTTTCGGGCTTCGGGCTCCTGTAGCCGTCAGTTTCCCAATTGCGTCCAAAGGATATGTTCTCATCTAGACAATATATGAAGTCAACCTACCAAGTTACAATGAAATCCCTTCATAAATATGATCTGTAGACTGTGCTAAAGGTTTCTGGGCATTGGGCTTGGGCAGCCATCATGGATGAATGATCGCAACCAAAAGGGGACAATCTCATCTGGAGTGATCCTACAAAGTTACAATGAAATCCCTTCATAAATATGACCTGTAGAAAGTGCTCAAGATTTTCGGGCTTTGGGCACCTGTAGCCATCACAGTTGACCAACCATGACCAAAAGGGGATGTCATCATCTAGGCATTATATGGAGTCAACCTAACAAGTTACAATGAAATCCTTCCATAAATGCGACCTATAAACTGTGCTAAAGGTTTTTGGGCTCCGGCAGCCATCAAGGCTGAATGATCGTGACGAAATGAGGACGTTCTCATCTAGACATTATTTGGAGTCATCCTACCAAGCTACAATGAAATCCCTTCATAATTATGACCTGTAGACTGTTTTAAAGGTTTTCGGGCTTCAGGCCCCTTTAGCTGCCTCAGTTGCCCAATCGTGTCCAAAAGGTTGAATACCAAATATCAAAAGACTCTTATTGGAAGATCTGAAGAAGAAGATTTTTAAAGAATATTCCTCATACTGCACTAATTTAAACATTTGGGCTCCCATAGACAGAAACAATCTTCCAAAGATGTAAAATGTGAAATTTGAAAGCTTTTGGAGCAGTGGTTTAGGAGAAAAGTAGTCGTACATGTTTTTCCCATTACCCACAGTGTTAAAAAAGTACCCCATGATAAAACCGATAGCAATTTTTTTTTACCATTCCATTCTATTGGTCCTAAGGGAGCTTCACACCAAATAAGAATTCTCTGTGCCGTGTAGTTTTGGAAATATGGGCATTTAAATTTTTTTCAATTTTTAGCTACTGTGGTTCCCATGGGGTGGCGGAAAAAAAAATTGGGCATAAATTAAGTACTTATGACCCAATAAGCCCTCATATCAAATTTGGTACAAATCTGCCTCTCGGTTTGGAAAATAGAAATTTTGGGAGTGGCTAAAATTCTTGCCCCTCCCATAACAATGGCAAATATAGCCTCACAAACGTCTCTTGAACAAATCTGAGTCTACACCTCAAAAGGAAGCTGCACACCAAATATCAAGTCTCTGCTACTGCTGGTTCATGAGAAGATTTTTTAAGATTTGGGCACATTTTTGGGGTGTGGCCTTACCAAGGGACGAGGCAACTTGATATGAACAAAATCAAATTGCGATGTCATAACAAATTATTATCTCAAATATCGATTGAACTGGTTCAGCAGTTTGGGAGTAGAAGACACAAACACCATGTTCACGGACGACGGACAAGGAGTGATCACTATAGCTATCCTGACAAAAAGTCAGGTGAGCTAAAAATGGCAATCGGTGAGAACAGATATTTTTCTGGTAGTGCCGATTCAATTCCTATGCCCTATAAACAGCCAATTATGTCAGCTGATTCAGTTAAGTGCTTGATCAATAGATTTTGGTTTGACTCATCAAAACTAAGAAACTTTCTTGAATAAACTTTAGCTCAAGGAGGAGAACCAATAACAACTGTGAATGCTCATAACAATAAGTTATAATAGGCTGTAAACTATAAATCTAAAGGGGACAAAATCCTGAAAAGTATATGAAACAGATACCGTGAAGGCAAAAATTCTGGTGCTTTTCCCTTCCATCAGACCACAATATGCTGGTTCTGTAGTTGCCATTGTGCCCAAATTATACCAATTGAAAGATCTGTATGTGCGTATGTCCCAGTCCAACAAGGGCCACAACACTGGCAAGAAAGTGCAGACAAAACCATCCTTTGTAGAGGTCCTTTCCCTCACAGTTAAAACTAGAAGTCCTGTCACAAACTGTGTGCTTATCTAGGATTAGTTGTGCGTAGGAATTGCGGACAATTGCCATATCGAAGGGCATTCAAAGCATGGCAGGTTCTCCTGTTTACTCATAGCAAACAAAGGCAATGTTTCTGCCAATGGACCTCCAGGTTACTATGGTCACAACACATAGATTAACGCACAGATCGACATGCTATTTCTGCACATTTCATGACAGGACTTCTAGTTTTAACTGTTTGTTGGTCTATCAACATATCAAAGGATAATTAAGTTTGATTATCCACACCTGAGCTGAAAAGCAAAATTTTCATATGTGTGGACAGAAAGAGCCCTCAGGTATGTATATCTGAGAGTATATGGGGCAAATCACAATAATTTGTTGCCTTTAGCCAGGCAGAAATGTAGAATTAAGTGTATGACTAATCAACAGCCAGTTTACTGTGTGATTTCCATGTATCACAGTCTGGAGATATCTGAAAGGGCCATAAAGATACACATCTTCTCAAAGCCTCTGTCAAATACGATAAACTGGAATATAGGCCCCTGTGAATATTTAATTGTTCAAGTCGAAGTCGAGTCGATCAACGAATTCGAGTTGAATTTGAGCAAAAAAAAAAAAAACATGCAAAAAAAATCGAATATGAAAAAAAAAATAAATAAATGCCTCAGTATATGTACAATCATACATTCAATACTGTCAAAACAACATGAGGAATTGAGCGTGAGCCGCAAGCACACATTGTCGTTCATAACAAATTCAAAACTAAAGATGTATTTACTGTGCACATGTGACCGATCAGCTCTTCCTGTTTCATGTTATTGATACAACCACTTCTGATGTATTGTAAATAAAAACACGGGACTTTAAAGTTACCATGTCGGGTGATTCCAAATGCCATAAGAAATGCACCGTTTTACATTGGATAAAGCCACAGCTACAACATGTGTAATGCATGTTAGACTTCATACAAAGCCCCAGTAACAGGGACTACATATCACCTCTGGGTACACCTCAGTAGGAAGGCAAGATCAGATGATGCCAAGCTTAAAATCAGGAAGGGGTAAAGAGATCACAGTTACATACAGATTCTTTGTCTCCTATTCAGCAGTGCATTCAAGTGTGCCGCATTGTTAATGTATGAACTGTCAAATGTTAGCATGAATATGTGGATAAATCATCAGTACAATGGCAAAAGAATCCTAACATGGCTAAACTGGAAATATTGTGTACGAAACTGCAATTGGTCACCTGGTTAGGCCAACATGGTTCAAATTCAAAACGTATACATAGAAATTATTGACAATGGCCCACAGATGCGTAGATATTGCATTCAAGTGAATTAGGGGGTCATTTTGGTAATTCAATATTTGTTTAATTTCTGTCAGAAACCACATGGCACTTTCAATTGTAAAACTGAATTTGCGGTTGTGTTTCTTGGAGTGCAGTTACGATTTTCAGTAGTCTTACACTATCAAACCAGATCCATGGTTGGCGTTAATCTCCCAGTTCTAATCGAAAGGAAATCAAAGAACAATAACTTAATCCTGTTTCATCCTTGGCCAGATGACATCTCAATAGTGATTTTACATGTCTCGCTCTCAAAATAGCGATGTGAAACCGAACAAAAAATACCCTGCAGGGATTCCCTTGGCAAATCCTAGTTTGGTAATAAATCAAGTGTACCTCAGGTATGTTATCTATACACCAGGAGGAAACTTATGGGACAAAAATTGAAAGTGTCAATGACACTGTAGCTCAACTTGAGTAAGACATGTACATATACAGTATGGGACACAGCAAAGACACACATCTAGATAATGACCTAATAACAAAGGTACATGTAAAGTATTGTAATGGTCTGTACATAAACACTGACTGCAGCCTGTAACAAATGTACAGGTAAAGTATTATTGTAAAGGTGGGTGACAGTTAGATGCTTCAAGCCAGAGTCGTATTGAAATGTACACTGACTGTGTATAAGTAGCACTGAATAAATCAAAGTTTGTTTAACCCTTTAACCAACGCAGACGATATCAAAATTTATTATTTTAAATATCATTTTTTCAAATTTTTCAAAATATTTCAACAAAACCATATGTGACCCCCTCATTGGAACGAGCTCGACGAGCTCGTTCCAATGAGAGGTCACATGACATGGTTTTGTTGAAATTGTTTGAAAAATAATATTTTTTTTAACTGCTGAATTTGCATATTAAGCAGGCGGATGCGGGCGATTCGTTGGGTAAAGGGTTAATTCGCCGCTGCCGGCCATCTTGAAATGTCAAACCTCACTCAAAAACACTCGTTCTAATTCCAAGGTGATAGCAAAAATACCCAAGAAGTTTTGTGAAGATCGGTTCATAAATACATACCCTAGCCCGAGCCATATTGACATGTACTGTGTATAAGTAGCACTGAATAAATTAAAGTTCATCTAATTTGCATAATTTATGCATGAGAAAAAAGCAAATATTATATGTGATGTATTCCATGCACCCAAACATTCATACAAAAATTTATTCAAATCAAAACATTCATATACAAGTTCTCTACAAAAAACTCATTGTATCTAATTTTGGTACAAAATCGCCACTGGCAGCCATCTTGAATTTTGGACCGCACCCAAAAACACTTGTTCTCATCCCAAGGTGATAACAAAGGTACCCAAGAAGTTTCGTGAAGATCAGTTCATAAACACAGCCCCTAGCCTGAGCCGTATTGACATGTGTACTTACTGTGTTTAAGTAGCACTGAATAAATCAAAGTTCATCTAATTTGCATAATGTCTGCACGAGAAAGACAACTGTATTATATGTGATGTATTCCATGTTACTAAACATCCATACACAAATTTATTAAAATCAGAACTTTCATACAGACGTTCTGTGCAAAAAACTGAATGCACTAATTTCGGTACAAAATGGCTGCCGGTGGCTATCTTGAATTTCGGGACACACCCAAAAACTCTCGTTTTCGTCCCACAGTGATAGCAAAGGTACCCAAGAAGTTTCGTAAAGATAAGTTCATAAATACAGCCTCTAGCCCGAGCCGTATTGAATTGTTGACGGACGATGGGTCATGACAAAACCTAAAATTTGTCTATGTCAAAGTTGAGCTAAAAATTATTTGGTCCTGTTTTCTTGCGAGAAGTGCTGGAAGGTCTAAAGGGCGAGAGAGAGAAATTATGAAATTTTCTTTTTCAGTTGCTTCCCTTGATGATTTTACCTGTTAACCCTTTACCCAACGTAATGGCCAAAACCGGCCAGCGCTATTCTCAAAAATCGCCAATTAATTTTCATTATTTTTTCATTTTTTGTCTCAAAAACACAGATTATGACCCCTCGTTGGAACGAGCTCGCCGAGCTCGTTCCAACGAGGGGTCATAACCTATGTTTTTGTGACAAAAAATGAAACAAATTAGTTATTTAAGAATTTTTGTTGCAAGTGTCGTCTGCTTTTCATGTTAGGTAAAGGGTTAAACCTTAAGGCACTGGAGATTTGTATGCACTGTTGCTACACTTTGACAGTCTACATCCTGTGACTTTGCCGTTGTTTCTTGGCAAATTCCTGGCAGCCTATATAGGCAGCTAAGACTTACCAAGACACTACCATGGCACTTAGAATGTAACTTACAAGTTTAGCTCAAAACTACATGAAGGGGAATCTTTTGTTGCATAAAAAAGGGACTGAAGTCAGAATTAAGCAAATTTTGAAACTGAATGAAAGTGTCAATGACACTGTAGCTTAACTTGTCTGTGTGTTGTGTTTGATGAAAAGGATAATGTTCAATGTTTATGAAAGGATTATGAAATAAGACAAGAATTGTGATAATTGGGAATATGTTAATTTCTGTTCCCTGTATGCTGCATGTATGTTTTCAATAAAAATAATATGAAGTGTAGTCTGTACTAAAGAATTGCGGGGTGGGCTAATGTGACTCTCGCAGTTAATGTACGTGGCCCTCACAGTTAATGTATGTCAACGAAAGTTACCAAGTTACAGTGAAATTATTTCAAAATGAGTCATCCTATCAAGTTACAATGAAATCCCTTCATAAATATGGCCTGTAGACTGTGCTAAAGGTTTTTGGGCTCAGGCCTGTGTAGCCATCATGGTTGACCGATCACAACCAAAAGGGAATGTCCTCATCTATACATTACACTGAGTCATTCTACTAAGTTACAATGAAATCCCTTCATAAATACGACCTGTAGTAGTCTGTGCTAAAGTTTTTTGGGTTTTGGGCTTGGGCAAGAGGTACACCATGTGGAGGTATGCACCGGACGAAAGTCCAGCTCTTTTTTGCCAGTGAAAATTATATCCATTTTGCCAGTGAAAATTATTCAATTAACAGGAGTATACAAGTAACAGGGATTTGGTCAGTTTCCTGTGTTCTGGGGGGTAAACTTAGCATTTATTCTATTATATCTTGTTTGACAGAACTCATAGAGCTCTGTCAAACAAGATATAATAGAATAAATGCCTGTATTGGATGTAGTGAGGCCAAAAAGGTTGATAAATGAGGGGCATATGGTGCGTGTCACAGTAATGTTTTTGACATATTACAAAAATTTATATACAATTAACAGGAGTTTAATCTACAACCCATAGGCAATTAACAGATCAAATTTGTACTGAAGGTATAGTAAATGGTTTTGTGTTTGAAAATTATATTCAATTAACAGAGATATACAATTAAGAGATATCCAATTAAGTGGGCTCCACTGTATAACAATAAAAACACAACTTGAATTTTAATCAAACCAGGAAAGCTCTTGAAATCGTTAATTTATTTTTCCCATGATGTACGTGGCCCAGTCTCAAAAATCAAAACAAGTAAACATATGAAAGACAAACTTGATGACGTTGATAATATGTTGGATAAATTATACGATTGTTCAGGAAACAAAAGGAGAGCTGTCATATGGACCCACTTTGGCTTTCATAAAAAAGAAAATGGGCTGCCAACAAAACAAAACCTGGACATGCCAAAAGCGATATGCGAACACTGTCGTCGAGTTTATACATTTAATGGTGACCATCAACAGTCAGAAAATGCTTGCTTTTTGGTCTGGTGCTTTTCGGCCCAACCATTTCGACCTGGAGCTTTTCAGCCACATGGGACTGTGAGTTGAGCTGAGATTCCGGGAGATTTTTGAGCAACAAGAGCTGGACTTTCGTCCGGTGCATACCTCCACGTGGTGTACCGCCTAGTGTGGGCATAACTATGACCAACAAATATCATTTATGAATATTCTCGTATGGACTGATGAACAGATGCACAGATGGATGGATGCAATCCAGTATACCCTCCCCCCCCCCCCCTCTTTCCATTTTCTTCGAAAGTTTTCAACAATTTCTAAGTCAAAAGGTATGGTAAATTGTTTGGTGTTTGGAAGTTTTATGCAATGAAGCAGAAGCCTTTGTCATAGGCAAACTGCATGCCATATTTCACTGAAATTCGATAACCCCAATCCAGTATGCACCCCCTCCCCCCTCCCATTTTCTTCGAAAGTTTTCAACAATTTCTAAGTCGAAAGGTATGGTAAATTGTTTGGTGTTTGGAAGTTTTATGCAATGAGGCAGAAGCCTTTGTCATAGGCAAACTGCATGCCATATTTCACCAAAATCCGATAACCCATACCTGAGATACAGGCTGAACAGACAAATAATGTCAATTTCCTACAATTTCTAAGTCAAAAAAAGGGGGATAACTCTAAAAAGGAGAATGTGAGAAATACCGTTGAATCCTTTTTTTAAAGCCTATACCATAAGCTGTGTTCATGGCAAATTTCATTCCAATAGAGCATTCGATACCTGAGATACAGGCTGAACAGACAAAATTTGGCTCGAACGGATACAATTTCTAAGTGAACAATTAATAAATAAAAAAAAATAATAAAAAAAAATAACTAGTGTGGGCATATCTATGACCAACAAATATTATAAAAAATAATAATTTACTTAAGTTATGAATACTTTCGGACGGACTCACACACGAATGCACAGACAGATGGACGGATGGACAGACGGATGGATGGACGGACGGATGCTCCAACATTTCGGGTTTATGGGCTACCAAATAAACATTTCGTATGTCCAAAACCTTATTTTACCCAGAACCCCACCCCCTCCACCCTTGAACTTATATTTAACCCTAACCCCACCCCTCCACCCAAAAACTACACCCTAACCCTAACCCTACCCCACCCCGACCCTAAACCCTAAAAGCCCACCCCAGACCCTAACCCCACCCACCCCTGGGACCTAACCCCTCAACCTTAAGCCCTACTCTGGGGCTATCCCTAACCTTAATCCCCACCCCACCCCTGACCCAACCCCACCCTAGCCAAACCAATAGGATTAGGAGCTATTTTTCGGTTTAGGGGCTACTAAAACTAAAACCCCACCCCTGACCCCAACCCTAATCCCGCCAGGACCTAATCCTCCCCAACCTTAAGCCCTACTCTGGGGCTACCCCTAACCCTAACCCCACCCCACTCCTAACCATAACACTACCTTAATTTGGAGGTAGCCCCTAATAATAATATTCCCTAAACCCCCAATGTTGGCCTGGACAGATGGACGGACGGACGCATGTAAACCAGTATACCCCCATTTTCTTCGAAAGTGGGGGTATAATAAAAGGAGGCTAATATATTTAATAATGCCATTTTATTTTTATTTTGAATTAAAATAAAGAAACAAAATTAAAGAGGCATGGGAATGGGGGTGGGGGGGGTGGGGATGGGGAGACAATTTAATTTATTAATTTTTAAGCAACTTGTACACTTACCCTACCTTACACGATAACAATACTTGAAACTTATAGGCCAAATAATATACAAAATGTTACAAACTTAACAAGTTTATTAGTAGAATGAGAGTACATGACGTAGAAATCAAAAAAAGGTTAAGATTTAACACATGGATCAAGTTTTGCGATTCACATTATTAATAATCGATCATTGGTCGGTTGGTGCAACCAATCATCGGTTATGGTTTTTCATACCGATTCACAACACTAGTTCTCATCTAGATATTATACAGAGGCATCCTACCAAGTTACAATGAAATCCCTTCATAAATACAATCTGTAGACTGTGCTAAAGGTTTTCAGGTTTTGGGCTCAGGCAGTCATCATGGTTGACCAATCACGACCAAAGGGGGACATTCTCATCTAGACATGACCCCAAACCTGCATATGAAATTTTGTGACGATTGGACAAGAACTACAGGGAAAATGTAAACAGACTCACAGACTTCTGCATGCGTGATGGCAATAGCTTATCTTGACTTTGTCATGTCAAGTTAAATATGGGTTCCTCTATATGAAGTGATGGGGAGTCTTCTTGACAATGGTAAAATTACCCTGGTGTTGGTTTCTAGTCAAGACAAAGCTGCCAATAGGCAGCAAGAATTGACTAGAAATCACTGCCCAACCATTAGAATTATAGTTTGGTAGATTTCTAGAAAATTGTCCCAGGCTATAAGGGTTAATGTTAATCACAGGGAAACAGGCAAAAAAGGAGACTAATTTGTATTGGGAATGTGTCCACAGGGCTTATATTTCATCTAAATTTGGGAGAATTCATTTGCTATGAGTGTACCAGGATTTCATAAGGCCACCATGGTTAAACTCCTGTTGAATATTGATAACAAATGGTAACCTTTCACAGTTTTTTAATTTTCAAAACATAAACTGAATTTAATAATTTTTTTGAAAAATAAACAATATTTACAAATTATAGTGATGTCAGGCATAGAGCCTGACTGTCCCAACAATGACAATGCTTAGACACAAAATAGCCTGTGCTATTTTTTGTTAACCATTTACCTGACGAATCTGCCATATCTGCACTCATGATATACAAAAATTGCTATTCAAATTTTATTTTTTCATTTTTCTAACCCAAAACAAGCTACATGACCTATTGATGGAACAAGCTTGATAAGCATGTTCCAATAAGGACTAATAAGCAATGGTTAGAAGTAACTAGAAGGGGTATCAGTACCCCGTGGCTCACCAACAGGTGGACAATGTAAAGGGGTGGCTGGAGTAAAAAAAAAGGTCCAAAACCTGCACACAAAAGTCCAAAATTAAAGTAAATAATGAGCTAGAGGGTTAAATAATATAATAATAGCCCCCCAAAAAGCATGCTAACATAAAATAGGAACCATGGCAATATGCTACAAGGTAAGTCTACACTTTGAAGAAAAGAGAGACAAACCTCAAAACCTGCACATAACAGAAAAAAAAAAGTATCACATTTGTTTCAATGGGTTAAAATTGAGAAAAATACCCTGATATTGTCACAGAAACCACCATGGCAATATGCCAGTAAGGTGAAACGCTACCTGAAAAATATCCACTTGGAAGAAAAGGAAAAACCTTAAAACCTGCACATAAAAGTAAAAAAAGAATCACATTTGTTTCAAAGGGTTAAAATTTAGAAAAATACCCTGAAAATGTTACAGTAACCACCATGGCAATATGCCAGTGAGGTAAAACTCCACTTAAGAAAAAAAATATCAAAACCTGTACACAAAAGTCCAAAACCTGCACACAAAAGTCCAAAATTAAAGTAAATAAGCAGCTAAAGGGTTAAATAATATAATAATAGCCCCAAGAAGCATCCTAACATAAAATAGGACATGGCAATATGCTACAAGGTAAGTCGCCACTTGGAAGAGAAGAAAGACAAACCTCAAAACCTGCACATAAAAGTAAAAAAAGTATCACATTGTTTCAAAGGGTTAAAATTGAAAACAATACCCTGCTATTGTCACAGTAACCACAATGGCAATATGCCAGTAAAGTGAAACTCTACTTGAAAAATATCCACTCGGAAGAAAAGAAAGACAAACCTCAAAATCTGCACATAAAAGTCAAAAATGTATCACATTTGTTTCAAAGGATTAAAATTGAGAAACATACACTGAAACGTTAAGGTAACCACCATGGCAATATGCCAGTAAGGTAAACCTCCACTTGAAGACAAAATTTCAAAACCTGTACACAAAAGTCAAAAACCTGCACACAAAAGTCAAAAATTAAGGTAAATAAGTAGGGAAAGGGTTAAATAATATAATACTGGCCCTAAGAAGCATTCTAACATAAAACTGGAACCATGGCAATATACTGCAATATAAATTACTCCTTGAAAGAAAAGAAAGACAAAAATCAAAACCAGGACACAAAAGTCGAAAATCTGTACACAAAAGACCAAAATTCAAGTAACTAAGCATGGAAAGGGTTGAATAAAATATTACTATCCCTGAAAGGCATGCTGATGTAAAAAAAAAATAAAAATAAAAAAAAAATCAAAACCTGCACACAAAAGTTCAAAATGTATGAATCCGGACGCTGACACAGACACCGACATGAGGGCTATGTCATAGGCTCACACAACTATCGTTGGTGAGCCAAAAAATGTAAAAAAAAATCTGATGTTTCAGAAAACTAATTTGATCTGTTGGCTTCAACTTGTGTTAGGTAAAGGGTTAAAGATGCAGTACATAAAACATTCTCTTTCTAAAATCTTCTATTATAATACTACTGAAAAATAATTTGGTAAAAAGTGACATGAAAAACGTTCTGCTTTTTCATCTTTCTGAAAGAAAGGATAAAATTATGCATTTTCTGAAAATGTCAACAAAATTTGTAGTTAGATCATCAGCTGCACAGCTCTGTTGATTAGGAAATATAACTGCAGTCAATATAAGTTGGAATTTTTAACTTAAAAATTTGTGGTTTAAATTTTAAAAGACTATACTACAAATCTGAAGTGCACCACTGTTTTCTTGTTGAAAAAAATTAATATCAAATTTAAACAGAATTGTATAATTAGAACTGAATCTATCTTCTGCATAACATAAGGTGGAGGGAGGGGTCCATTGATTCCACCCATCTCCCCCCCCCCCCCCCCAAAGTTTTGGAGACAACGTCAAAGTCCTTCACTCCCATTTCCTTCCCAACCGTATTGCTTTCTGTAAAACAACAGAAGTATGCTGCAGAAAGCATTTCTTTATATTTCAAACCATGAAGCTCAGGTAAGGGCAAAAAAATAGTGATTTGGTTCCAGTTACCCGACCGACCCTAATTTTGCGCCCCGACCCTAACGATTTTTTCATTGAAATTGAAAAAGAAACAGAAAAAACACTCAAATGCTAACTTTTACAACAACGACACAAATAGTGCTGGGCATTTTTTTAGTATACCGATTTATTTATATAATCAGTACCATGTTCAAAACTGTCATCGGCAAATTAAATCATAATTGGTAATTGAATACTGAAGTATTCAACATTGTTTACTTCTAATTTGTCAGATACAATTAAGGCGAAAAGCCACAACCACATGTACTGCATTACACAAAGGTTGAATAGTCAGTCACATTGAACATTCAACCAACTGCATTCCTACTATTTAAAACCAGGAAATTTTTCTTGGAAAACTCCAAGGGATTCCCTTAAGTTTTACACTTATACTTCAAAGTGGTGGGCTGTTTGCACTCGGTGACATCATGATAGCATCTTGCCTTCAAAACAGTGTGCATGCAAGTGTTTGATACAAGACTGACGCAAGGTACATTGTTTTTAAATAAACAAAAGCAAGTCATTTATGCTTCCTCTGCCAAGATTAATACTATGATACTTAACCAGTTCATTACCACAATCACTTAGAATTTTAATTTATTTTATGTGCTGAGGTGCTTTAATTTAAACACTTCCCGTGATAACGTGAGACATGTGAATGCACAGTTCACTTCAGAATCTGAGGACAGCTGATGATAATATTGTCAAGACACATCAGAGTCTGTTTCATTTTGAAACTGCAGAATTACACCCGAAATGTCCCCTGCAATCGCAAATAAATTTCAAATTTAGAGAAGCTAAGTTCTAAAACTGTTTTGAAAAGGGTTAAATGAATGCCAATATTATTTGAAACCACTCTATACAGGTTCTGTAGACCTTGCCCCAAATGAAAAACAATGACGCTGTAACACAGTGTTTGAAGAAGGTACAACCTTGAAAAGAAAAACTTTAAGCCGAAACTTTAAGCTGGGAATACTAAGTAAAACTGACTGCAAAAAAAGGGTTAAATATTTCCTAAAACCGATAAAGGAAATCATTGATGTAAATGCAATCATTAAGTTGTACTGAGCATGCAAGAATTAAAGTAACAAAGTATGTGGTAAAGCCAAATTTCAAATACAAACTAAATCTGAAAACATGTTTAAAAGGGGTTAAAATCAGGCCAATATTAATAAAAATCATTGTAGAAAGGTTCGGCAGACATTGTTCCAAATGAGAAACAGTGGCATTGCACTAAACTGTTTGAAGAATTGAAGGTGCAACTTTGTAAACAAAAAAAACTTTAAGCAAAAACTTTAACCTGGAAGTTGTAAGTTAAATTACCATGCAAAAAAGGGTTAAATATTTCCCAAAATAACATGAAAACATAATGAGAATGATACAATCCATAGCAATTAATATTAATTTTAAAGAGAAAAAAACATTAACCTTCTCTAAAAAACTTTAACCACAAACTTTAATCAACACTCTAAATGTTAACAGACAGACAGATGAATGGAAGGATGAACAGACGGACGAAAGTCATGACTATACCAATGTCTGTAAACAGTCAGGCTAATAAAAGGATGTCAATGGAACAAGCTCCAAGGACAGCCATATTTGTACAATTTTATTGACAATGTATCAGGATATTTCAGGTCATGTTTGCCCAGTATTGGTTAATTTGCTGCCACTATAGTAGGTAAAGGGTTAAACTGACTCAATTCTTTTCATGTGAATCCTAGCAGAGGTGCAGCGAGAATCTACATGGATTCTCGCTGGTTTGGTTGTGCGAATCTTTGTATGAGGCGATTCTCGTCAAAATATAAGCTCTGGTCCCATAAGACAATAATGAAAATCCCTGTATTTGTTGCTCTCAACCCTCCTCCACTTCCTCTTTAAAAACAAAACACAAGACAAAACACCACCGTCATTACATAAACGTACATAAACTAGGTGCTCCTGTTGTTGGCCGTCTTGGTCCATACTTGATTTGGATTTCTCTTAATTTCACCAAGTCATTCTGTTCCAAAGCTTCAAAATACTCTGACTGTGCTTGCAGCTTGGACAGGTCTGGGAAAAAGTCCCTTTGTATGATTTTCTGTAGATTCTACAAACAGAGAAGATAAAAAAATGTTGTTTTTTTTAAATTCCAATATGAGTTAGGTTACATGGAGTACATGTACTGTAGATCTTCTGTTTCTGAGAGCAAATTTTAAAATAAAAAAAATGAATGTGGGCTGATATTTTGGGGGGTTTCTGTGGTTGCTTTCAATTAGTATTTTTTATTTTCCATCAGTATCACATACTGGTGGATTTGTTTTATGATTTCAAGCTTACAATTTATCAAAATAAGATGTGACAGGATGTATTTTATCTATTTTCACCACTTCACCCTCATTGCCCACGTGGGGGCATGGTGGCGTTGTGTACTCAGCTGTACTGCACGTCGATGGTGCACCTGTCTTCAACTAATGCTAACCCTGCTTGTGTGGAGTATGTTGGGGAGCTGACAGTTGCTAGCCATTGCTTGGTGGTTCTCTCTGGGTACTCTGGCAGCCTTCCTCAACCCGTAAAACTGTCGTGGTCATGATTAGCCATTGTGCAGAAATTTGTGACCTTAAACAAGAATAAATAAATAAAAAAATAAATAATATCTATGTTTACATTAAAATGGATTTATATGACATCAACCAATTTATTTATTCAAAGAAAATTTATAAATAGTTTTGGTTTTTTTTGCAGTGGTAGAAGATAATGCCTAGGTGCTCTGTTATAGACTGTTATGGTGGAAAACCTTAATCAATAAAATATTATTTATTTCTGACAGATTATGAAGCACATGCAAAGAGTATCATGGCATTATTATGGTCAGGACTTTACACAAAAAAACTGATTGCACCCGCATGTAGCTGTGAACCACTCAAGTTTGCCGAGAACCATGATAAAAAATTAGTATGTGGCACAATGGCCCTGTAAAGTTGTAAGCATTTGAAAAACAACTTGATTCAAAATGCACATCAAAGTCGACTTATAATTTATTTATTAGGGTTTAACGACACATCAACAGCCAAGGTCACATCATGTCGGTGACAGTTTTACGGGTGGAGGAAGCCGGAGTACCCGGAGAGAACCACCGAGCAATGACGAGCAGCTGCCAGCTCCCCAACATCGTAACTCCGTACTGCAGCACAGGCAAGGTTAGATTGGTTGAAGACATGCGCACCATCGACATGCAGTACGCCTTAGTACATGGTGTCATCATGCCCACATGTGGATAATCGGGGTGAAGTGCCTTGCCCAAGGACAAAACGTGTGAGTCTGAATCGAACGCTCAGACAATCACCCATCCAAGGACTAACCAGACGCGACATTGCTTAACTTTGGTGATCTGACGAGAACCGGTAAGCGCAACGCCACCGCACCCCCAGTTGACTTATAAAACTGGAGTATATAATATGGAATTTTCGAATGCGGTAACAAAAGGAATGTAGAAAAAATAAAATGTCCTTGACAGGACCCAACTGATGATTGTTGTGATACTGGCAACACAATTCACAATTCAGTTTAAAAGCAATGAAAACATGCTGCTTAATGCCAAGTAACTGACTGCACAGTATACATGCATCATTGTGTGTCTCATTTATTTATTAACCCTTTAGCTAACATGAAAAGCAGATGACACTTGCAAACAAAAATCTTGAATAGCTAATTCTTTTTATTTTTTGTCTCAAAAACATAGGTTATGACCCCCTCTTTGGATCAAGCTCGATGAGCTCATTCCAAAGAGGGGTCATAGCCTACATGTATGTTTTCAATTCAAAAAATGAAAAAAATAATGAAAATTAATTGGTGATTTTGGGGAATAGTGCTGGCCAGTCTCGGCCGTTATGTTGCGTAAAGGGTTAATTTGTTTACTGGTGTTTAAGGTCACATGTTTCAGCACAATGAAAATTTGTGACTGCAACATGGAGATAAAATCAAGTTTATTCAATCACAGCATGGAGGACTTGTTGCCCAATTTAGAGAACTTCCACCGCCAAGCATTGGTGTAGTGACCAGGTCCTTTTTTTTCCAGTACAACAGAGCTTGTTTACTACAGTAAACAAGCATGATTTTACTTTCCAAGGTTCCCACAGTATGGATGTGCCTTGTTGCATTTTATGCGAGCGTGCCTCTACCTCTAGGCACTCTCCAATAAACTGTAACAAGGCAAGGATACATGAATAATTTTGAAGAATGAAATAATTTAGAATGCTACCAGTTAGAAAGTAAGTCAACTTTAGGAGTGCCAATGTAAGGTCTTAATATTAAAAAAACGGGATTTTTTTTGGGGGGGGGGGGGGGGAGGGGGAGGGGGGGGAGGGGTAGTTGTTGCAAACAGTGAATGCACATTCACTCAGGTGAAAGAATTGTTATTTCAAGTATTTTTACACTTTGGGCACCCTATTCATTGTATTCAATCAATGTGGGAAAAATCTTTCAGCATCAATCTTCAACACATGCAGTTAAGGAATGTGAGTTTGAGTTTTGGTTTTTGAACTTATTATGACAAAAATAATATCAAAGTTTTGCTGTGATGTATCTCAAAATGCAACATGGGTCCTGAATAGGGAAATGTGCATTTGTCCATATTTGATGTTCAATGTTCATTTGATTTTTAAATTTAAGAGTGCATAATATTCAATTCAAGTGGAAATTCTATATTTGCAGAACCCGATGCGGTAGCCAAAATGAAACAATCTATTTTTCAGGCCTTACCAAGTTATCTCAAGTGACTGACCTAAAAAAAAAAAAAATACAGCTGTTAGAGCAAGGAGATTTTTTGGTTCAGTTTCGGTTTTTGCCGTAAACCAAAAAACCAAACTGACAGGCACCAAGAAAACTGGCCACTCAGTTTTTGTATACTTGCCGTTAATCTCTGAAATTTACAACAACACATAAACTCATTTTGAAAATGGCTGCGAACGTTGGCAGAATGTGCAAATCCAAATGTGATTATTTCTGTATATAAGTCGTTCCCATGCATATGTCGTACCCAATATTTTCAGCCAAAATACCTCCCTTGCGACTATTATCTTTGTATAAGTAGCACCCCAAATGTGAGAATAGCCGGTGGGGCCTACACAAGAACAATTATGAGCAGTGAGTGTGGGCTTGTTCTGCTTGAAATTAGGTGAGTGTAGGAACACATTAACTCTTTAACTAACATAATGTCCAAAAACCGGCCAGCACTATTCTCAAAAATCGTCTATTAATTTTCATTATTTTTTTCATTTTTTGTCTCAAAAACATAGGTTATGACCCCTTGTTTAAACGAGCTCGTCGAGCTCATTCAAACGAGGGGTCATAACCTATGTTTTTGAGACAAAAAATGAAAAAAATTAGTTATTCAAGAATTATTTTTGCAAGTGTCGTCTGCTTTTCAGGTTAGGTAAAGGGTTAACATTTTTTGTATTTTTAATTTTTTTTCATTTCAGTCATATTTATCTCATACTGAATGCATGAAATAAAATAATACATGTAATAACAAGTGTAAACGCTGATCGCCAGCAATCAGACATTTGTCCCCCACGGTTGGTGGATAACTGTGAAATAAATTGATATTTCCTCAATAAAACCCAAACAAAATTACAAATATGGATACCAAAGGAACAACTCAACAAACCAGTCCCAATATTACCATATTTCTGTGGTTTTACTGGAAGCATCCAAATACCTGTATAAAAAAGTTAAGTAAGGCTAACTTGCATAATTTATGCACAAGAAAAAAAACCTGTATAATATGTTATTTATCTTATATATCTTCCCTTTAAATCTGAGAATTTGAAACAAAAGCATGAAAGCATCTCTGAGATATAGGTGGTAACAGTACACAATATAATACGCACAAAAATATTACCCGAGAGTAAGGCTAATTTGCATAATTTATGCACATGGAAAAACCCATATGATATGTTATTTATCTTATGCTGCTAGACCCCCATACCCAAAATTATTTAAATCGGAAATGTCGTTCAGAAGTTCTAAGCGAATAGCAAATTACAAGCAATTTCCAACAAAAATGGCCATCAGTCAGACATCTTGAATTTTTTTCAGAAAACAATTGACATGCATCAATTTTTCCTAATGCCCAATCAAATCTGAAAATTTTAAACAAAAGTGTCAAAGCATCTCTGAGATACAGTTCGTAACAGTACACAACATAATACACACAAAAATATTACCCCCAAAAAAGGTCAAGTGAGGCTAATTTGCATAATTTATGCACAAGAAAAAAAACGTGTATGATATGTTATTTATCTTGAGTTGCTAGACCTCCATACCAAACATTATTGAAATTGGAAATGTCACTCAGAAGTTCTGAACGTATAATGAATTACATGCAATTTCCAACAAAAATGGCCGCCAGTCGGACATCTTCAATTTTTTTCCAGAAAAAAATTAATTTGCTTAAATTTTTCCTAATGCCCCATCAAATCTGAAAATCTGAAACAAAAGCATCTCTTGAGACAGATGGTAGCAGTACACAACATAATACGCACAAAAATATTACCCGCAAAAAGGTTAAGTAAGGCTAACTTGCATAATTCATGCACAAGAAAAAAAAACCTGTATGATATGTTATTTATCTCATGCTTCTAGACTTCCATACCAAAAATTATTGAAATCGAAAATGTCGTTCAGAGGTTCTGAGTGTATAACGAATTACATGCAATTTCAAACAAAAATGGCCACCAGTTGGCCATCTTTAATTTTTTCGAAAGAAAACTGACTTCATAAATTTTTCCAAATTCCCCATCAAATCTGAAAATATGAAACAAAAGCACCAAAACATCTCTGAGATACAGGTGGAAACAGGACAGGAGGGACAGACAGATGGATGAACAGACCGATGGAGTGCAATGCAATAGTCCCCTTCATGGTGAAACTGTGCGGGACTAAAAATTATATTGTGGTATTAACTTCCACCATTTATTCCCTATATGATACTCGTTGATGCCGTAAATCCATTATATTTTGCACATAACAACATGAGGGAGAGATCATACTCAGTACTTCGAAAAGAGGCGAGAGGTCCAGTGAGGGATCAAGGAACAGGACAGTGAATGGAGTCACTGTATTATTATGATGTTAAACATAACAGAAAAGTTATACAAGTCCAAATTATTTATTTTATTGAAATTAAAACTGAACACAAAATAACAAAACAGGTATATAATGTATAGCAGTGGTAGAGGCCATGATTTTGATTTGGGGGGGGGGGGGGGGGGGTAAGTAAGATGTGGGGGTCCAAGGTCGAGATGCCTTTGGCATCTCCTGAAGGCCATAGGCCTGAGCTAGGGTGGAAAAATGTGAGGCTATGTGTTCCCCACCTGCTGGTTTGCGATCCAGAGGCCCTGCCCTAGGAAAAAAATTTCATATTTGGATAATTTGGATTCCACGGGGGCGATATCTGAGCATTTCTACAAAGCCTGACATGGTCTTTAAAGGTGCCCAGATTGTGTCAAATAGCAATTTGAAGTTTTATCCATAGCACTGCCACTAGTGTATAGCATTTACCAAATAGAAGATATACAACAAGAACACAAACAAAAGGCATATATGAATCTACTCCAAATTCATATTAACACTTCGTCAAATGAGTACTAGTGTAGTGTGCTATGCCCCAGTACAGCCAGTAGGACATAACACACTTTAAATAGCTCTCAGATGACATTTTTATGGTCTTTTCTAGTAAGACCAGTGCTTGATTTAAATGGATTTGCACAGTGAATTTCAAAACAATTTTCAACTATAGCTGATCAATTTCACATGACAAAAGCATACAATAGAAAATGCTAATTGAAAGTTATCAAAGTCAGTAAACTGCTATTCAATTTTTAAAAATTAAATCGACCCCTGAGTAAGACGATAGTGATTTAGGTTATCTGAAGGGTAGAGCTGTAGGTTTTTAAATTTCTTGTTCGGTTTTGGTTTTGGTTTTTCAGATGGAGAAAAACCTCGGTTCGGTTCGGTTTTCAGTTTGTTCATGAGGCCAAGTAAAATTCAATAAAACTCATTCTTATGTCCAGAGTCATAACTGAATGGTAGTGAAATTGAGTGAAACTCAATGAATGCCCAAAATAAGCTATAATACATGAAGAATCAGGAAGGCCAATATAATAATTACCTAAATATACAGAACTTTTATTGTGCTTGGCCATTTTTCGAGGTCTGACACCTACACACAACTTGAGGAAAGCTGCAAACTCAACTAAACTGAAAAGTTGGAAATTCACAGAATGTAGCCTTCCCAGAGTAGTGAGAGTACCCAGACCCTGCCATTGGCAGTGTCTGGGTACTCTCACTACTCTGGAATGGCTACATTCTGTGAATTTCTGCAGCAAGAGAGTATATAATAAAAGACGAAAAACCTTAGATTACGGGATGTCGACGGTTTCTGTTTTTTCTAAAAACTAAAAACCTCGGTTCGGTTTCGGTTAACCTACAGCTCTACTGATGGGCCTGGAAATACAAAATCATTTAACCGAAACCGAGGTTTTAAAAAAAATAAAACAGAACCTGAAAAAATAAACCTCCATGCACTAACAGCTGTCAACGAGGCAGGCCAAATACACCTTCAGGATAAAAATGTACAATTAAAGCATCAAGGAATAGCCTTCAAAGTTCAAAGAAGATAGAAATTCATTTATCCATTGGGGTTTAATAACACTTTCAGAACCACGGCAACCTTGTGTCAGACAGTTTTGCAGTGTTTTTTAGATTGTTCTTTACCCATTCAATTTCTTTCGATACCTCAGCCGAGGTGCTGACATCTTCTGTGTCTGTGATCATGAACGGTTTTAAATCCTCTTTAAAGTACATGCCGACCCCTCCCTCCTTTTTCTGGCCTTCCACTCACCCTACACCTATCCACACACACCCTGTTACTTGGTCTACACCTTCCTCATGTCTTAACCATGTCTCACTTAAGCATGACATCAAAGTCCTCTGCCTCGATCAATGTAGCAATTTCACTTACTTTCCTGTGGAGACCCTGGATGTTGCTATAACCCACTTTCAGGGTACCAAGATTCATTGACTTCCGCCTACTGATCCCACTGCTTTCTGACACTAGCCTTAGTAAACTCATTCTGTCCCCCTTGCTCTTGTTCACCCCACCTGTGTCCACTCTTGCTATACTTGCCTCTGGGCTCCCATCCCAGTCCTCTCCAAAAAGGCTCCACTACCCTAGACTTTTATCCCCCAATACCTGTGTCCCCATTCTGCTAAGATGTAGTCCATCACGCCTGTACATGCTCTTGTTGCCTCAAAACATGTCCTAATGGTCGATAAAGGGATTCGCAGTAGTCCCCCAACTCCTCATTCAGTGCCCAAATTCTCGAGTTCTGTTTGTCCCCACCCCTATGACAAGAAGGACCCTGGATACAACTACTCTTGCATTCCTCCTGAGTGGTTTGCTGACTAAACCTCTGTACAACTCCACCAAAGTTACTGACCTTCTCTCCCTGATATTGTTGGTTCCCACATGGACCACCACTACTTAATCTGATCCTGACCCTGCCACAATACCATCTACCCGGTCCCTTCAATCCTCCACCTTCTCCCCAGGAAAGCACAAGACTGTTCTATTAGAACAGGATCACAAAACTACACTGTCAATACCACGTACAATGCTACTCCCCGCTACAACTAATTTTCTTCTTCCCCCAGTTCCTATATCATCTGCAACTCCCTTTGTTTTGCACACCTCCGGTCCCCTCTTTCTCTTCACCATCCTGAGGACAGTATCCTCCTTACCCCATCCGTCCTATCGATATCAGCAACCACCTCTCCCCTCTCAATGTCCCTCTTTCTCTCATCCCCAGGGGTATCGGAATCTAAAACACTGAACCTGTTCTCTAAACACTGTTTAGTTGCAACAACCAACGTCGCTTCCTGTCCTTTTTGGAAACTCTGCATATGGTGTCAGAAAGCACTGTTTTCGCAGGTGGCTATTTTAAAACCATCTAAATAATGGTAATGATGAGATTTTCAGGGCTAAATTTAGCCAAGGTTAATTCTGATTGGATTGAATTATATGAAACTCAATTTCATGACGACTGGTGACAAAGAAAAACAACAATAAGTATGTGGGGAAAACTTGTTAATATTCAAACATTGCCGATTTGTCGCGCTTCATCAAAATAATATGCAGCAATTATAGAATAAATATATTCTAAACCCATTCAAAAAAGAAAATTCTAAAACCCACACTGATCTCAATACAACAGACAGCATTTAATTTAGTAATGGGGAGGTAACTCTGATGATGGAAAATTCCATGTTGGCTGACAGCAGATCGAGCGTTTAAAATGTAGGTAAGTGAGTGAAAACTGAAAATTATCTTGCCGTACACCCTTTTGTTGGCCTTCACAATGTTTTCAAAATGATTTTCAACAGATTGGCATAGTTGTTTTTAATAATAATATTTGAAAAGTCATTCTCTCTTTATTTTTCTTGAGATAACGTTTTTGAAAGTGTAATATGATTTTTTTTGCCACTCCAGTCCAATCATAGTAAATCAAAGATTCAAAGTCAAAGCATGGCTCATCTTTTGCCGTTTATGCTCCATGTGGATTTGTAAATCCTTAGAAGTCATATCAGTAAATTTTGGGAAGAGGAGTTTGCCTATGAAAAAATGTGGACAGTTAGCAATTTTTGCCTTTTTCATCTCAGGGTATGCTTAATTTTAAGTCAACCTTGAGCACCAATATGTCCTGAATACGCCAACAGTATTTCATTTTTATAGAACAAGATCTAGAGAACACAACAAAGCAAACACAAATTCTATAAGTTAATTTTCTTCAAATACCAGAGTGGTGACAGAATTTTTTTAAAAAGCACTTTTTCCAAGCATCCCGTCACCATTCATTTTTTGAGCCAAAACTTCTTTTTAAACATTTCTGGGGGTGGGGGGAGGGGGGTATGTTTTTTTATCTTCATTACTTATGCCCTGATGAATGCAGAAATGCATTCATCTTCCTGGAAAATATTACAGAAAAAAATAGTTGGTTATTGCTAAGCTTAGCAACCTTACGGTGACTCTGGCCTCCGGGCTCTATGCAACCGTCCTGACTCCACCTTCCAAAATTTTCCTACTGGATCCCTCCTCCTCAGACCTGCAATAGGGTCTCCAATATAGGGGCTACACATGCTACAGTCCACACGCAACGAATGCCTCAGATTCGCTCTTTGAGCACTAAATTTTGCAATTTTTTTTGGGGGGGGGGAGGGGGGGGGGAGGGGGGTTCCTAACTGGGAACAGTAGGACATAGCATACATTCCTAACTGGGAACCTCCCCTTGTTTCTCCATCCTTCCACTTCCCTAAAGGGGAGTTGGAGGAGAGAGCAACGACTGCAGGGTCATGCCTACAGAAAGAAATGGGGGAGGCCCCCCAACGAATACCCCCAAACCGGCCTCCAACATTTTTACCCAAACTGGCCTCCAATGAACCCAAACAGGCCTCTTCATTTTACCCAAACCGGCCTCCAAAATTTTACCCTGAACATCCACCACAGTTTTACCCAAAACGACCTCCAAGAATTTTAGAGGCGGGAAAAAGAAATACACAGACTTTTTTAAATTATGGACATACATTTATTAACACAATAATTCGATGATCAATCTAATATTTTGTTAATTAAAACTGCGATGGTTGACAGAGTTTGTCTTGGGAGTTTTTTCATCATGGTATTGTAAATAGCCACAAGAACAAAAACAGACATAACATATCTTTATCTATTGTTTGTGGCAGATGATATGATTTCAGTTAGGTTAATCACAGAGAACACTTCAAAAACTGCTAAATCTTGTAAAAACAAATGTTTGTCCCATTTTGCATTTGCTTTGTGCATGACATGTTGTTTTGATAATCAGCGGCGCCAGATCACATCAAGATTTTGGGATTTTGTGTTTTTGAAGAAGAGTAACTAATCAGCACACAATTTTGATAGTAGCATCTTGTCGCTGTGTCAGTAACCTTTTCAGGAATTTTACGGATTTGGAAACGACAAGTTCTGTTTATTCTGTTTTGGGTATTTTCAAATGGATAACTGGATTTTCTGTAGCCGTGTGCAGATACATTTTTCAGAAAAAGAGGTAGGCAAACATTTTTTGGTAAACATGAAGAATAGCGGACCCAACAAATTATACAAAAATTACCAACTTTTCCAATCTTTTCATGGTTTCCCTACAGTCTTTAGAGTTTTTTCTTTAAAAATTCATAAATTTGGGGGAACAAAAATCACTTTTTAGCTTGTTTTAACTAGTTTTTAACTTCCGTGACGAAGCAATTCAACTTGCGTGTTAAAAGTATTTTCTATCCGAAAGTGTATGTTCGTTTTTGAAGCGCACTTGTTCTGCAAATTGGTGTTGGATTCACTTTTTTCATTTTTAAGGTAAGTTATTATGTAATAAATAGCACCGCGCTCGACGGGTTAGGGTCAGTGTAGGAAGGGTTCAAGTTAGCTAACCCGAACCCTTCCTACACTGACCCTAATCAATCGAACACTGTGCAATTTCCTGAACTGATGTAATACTGAATTGTCCACAAATGGGAGGAGACGCCCACCGTGACGTCACATGTTTGACAGTTTCCACTGAAAGAAAGTCATTGTTGATAAACACGATCAGACGACTTTTCCGTGCCTCTCTTACGGGAAGGAAAAACTTGGTAAATAATGTCTAAATGTATTAAAAACTCAGGGTTTTGGGTACATATGTGAAGAAAAAACACTAAAGAATGTAGGGAAACCATGAAAAGTTGGTAATTTTTGCATGTTGGGTCTACTATTCTTCATGTTTACCCATTTTTTCTCATATTTCTTATTATCTAAATTTTGCTACAATGTCATGAAAAGCTACTAATAGGCGAGTGGTTAAAATGCGCGGAGGCTGGTTTGGGTAAAATTGTGGAGGCCGGTATGGGCGAAATTGCGGAGGCCGGCCTTTTAGTAGTTCAGCGATCTGAACGTAGTGGGTACCCCTCTACGTTCAGATTCTTCCCATTCAATCCTATAGAAAAAGTTCTCATCAAGTTTTTATGGGAACTCAAAACTCGAAATTAGGAATATATATCAAGCTTTCGCCCTTATGATCGGCAGCAATCGATAGTACACATATTTCCTTACATTTGGGCAGAGTTTATTAATCCAAACTAGGTTTTATCCTTTAATTGTCGTCATTTGTGTACTCGTGAGGCGGCGACGGAGATTTCAAAATCGGCCATGTTTTTGTTTAAATATAAAACAGTAAAAACGATAACCCGGTAATGGCGCCGAAACGAATGTTAAAAAATTTATAGTAATTTATATATTTTTTATACTTACCAATGACCCAGACTTAGCTGGTGCTAACTCCAACAAAACCAGGGCCAAACACAAATTTTGCCCCCCAATCCCCAAAATTTGCATCCAAAACAAAAAGAAATCATGTCCTAAAGAACCTCCATAGTACGCCTCTACTGCGCATGCGCAGTGACGCAGTCGTCCCGAAATTGGCGCCAATTATCATTCTTACTGGCAGTGCCTGGTCAGCACTATGTACTCAGCGGGGAGGCAAGAGTTCCCAACTCCAGGGAGGGCCATCCCCGTCTGGGTCATTGGTAAGTATAAAAAATATATAAATTACTATAAATTTTTTAACATTTTGATACTGTACCAATGACCCAGACTTAGCTGAATAGTAAACAGGCTGGAGGGCCTAGGACATAGAGGAAAATCCAATAAGCTCAATTATATAGTAAAGAGGTAACCCCTTAAGGAGAAAAGGAGTATTAGGCTTTACATGTATCTTTCTTATTTAATATTAAATTAGAAAGATACACTACCCTTAATAATTGAGCACAATAACATTCATGTTCTCTATTAACATCCAGTATAACCCTTATACTAATTATTTTTAAAGCAAGCCAATAAATAAAGTAGTCCAGAGAATTGAGACTCTTTATAATCATTTAAAAGTGTCCGAGTATTGTATATTAAAGCCTGTTTGACACTTGACATATACAAATGCTTCACACCGAGCTACACTTTAAAAATAAGACATGAATGAATTTAAACATTAATATTACACTTTAAAACCATCCCGGAAGCGACTCAGAAATACTGACTTGGAGGAGGCATTCCCTTGCTTTTCACTATAAAGCAGGTGACCTAAGGGAACACCCGCCCCCCCCCCCCCCCCCCCTTCCCCTTGCCCTGGGTCAAATAGCCCAGAGCGAAGAGGGCAGCCGGACGGAGTCACTGCCGGAACAGAAAGCCTGCATAACTATAGTTGCAACTGTTTAGTGGACGACATTCTGAGCAACAGATAACGGACCTAAACAATGCAGGTCTCCAGAAATGGACTCAATATTTCTGAGATAAAAATTCGTAAATGTGGATGGCTGAGACCAATAAGCAGCCTTCATTAAATCTGTAATAGCAACACTATTAGCATAAGCCCAGGAAGTAGAAAGAGCTCTTACTTCATGAGCAGAAATCTTAAGCACAGACTGCTGAGAAGAAGATAAATCTTCATAAGCAGTACGGATAGTTAACTGAATCCATCTAGCAATAGAATGGACTGAAATGTCCTTTCTATTAGGCATCAAAGACAGAAAGAAACGTTTACGTCCCTTTCTGATAAACTGAGATCTCTGTTTATAGATACGTAGTGCTCTAACAGGACAGAGTAAAGGCCTACGCCCGTCTGAAGACGGAAGAGCCTTAATAACAATAGGTTCCGGATATTTATTAGGAGCCTGATTCTTAGCTAAAAAACCCACATTAGTAGTGAAGGTGATAGTGTTCCCAACACTACGATAATGAGAATCATCCACCGATAGTGCATGAAGCTCACTGACTCTTCTGGCAGAAGAGAAAGCTAAGAGAAAAGCTGTCTTATAAGATAAGAATTTGAAAACTACTGTCCCAAGAGGTTCAAATGGCTTTTCCTTCAATTTAAGGAGAACCCAAGCTAAATTCCACTTAGGAATTAATCTAAGAGTTCTGGGTCTATTTATCGAAAAGTTTCTAACCAATTTCGATAAAGAGACATTAGATCCAATTTGTAAACTATCATGATGTGCATAGGTATCAGATAACATAGATCTATAACCCTTTATAGTAACAGGCTGCAGTTTGATTTCGTCAAACAAGTATACTAGAAAGTTTGCAATGTCTGGTATAGAGGGATCAAATATATCTACAGAATGATCCCTACACCAACGACGAAAAACCTTCCACTTAGCCGCATAGTTTAGCGAAGAGGAGGTCCTCCTACAGTTAGAAATCGCGTCCACTGCTCGTCCTGTAAAGTGCTTGCCATGCAAGAAGGACCGCACAACGGAAAAACGTGAAGGTTGAGACCTTGCGGGTTGTGATGGAGTTGGCGCGATTTCCCCTGCGAAAGAAGATCCTCTCGTGGAGGAAGCTTCCGCGGTAGGTCCCACAACAGACACCTGAGTAGATTTATCCACGGTCTCTGTGGCGACAGAGATGCTACCAACAGAATCTTGCATTGAGATTGTTTTATCTTTAGCAATACTTGTTGAATTAACGGCGCTGGAGGATACGCATATCCTATCATTCCGTCCCAAGGGATCGACAGAGCGTCTACTGCAAATGCTCTTGGATCCGGACACGGAGACACATACGTCTGCAACTGATTGTTGAGATGTGTCGCAAATAAGTCTATCATTGGCCGTTCCCATTGGTAGCAAATCTGATTGAATACTTGTTTGTTGAGAGTCCACTCCGACGGCAACAAGCGACCCTTTCGTGAAAGGGAGTCTGCTAGCACATTCAGACGACCCGGTATGTGACGGACCGAAAGAAGAACGTGATGTTCTAACGCAAACAGAAGGATTCTTTCCGTTAGATTGAACAACGGAACTGAATGAGTGCCTCCCTGATTCCGTATATACGCCACTACTGTCGTATTGTCGGATAGGATTTGGACATGAGCATCGTGAATAATGTCCATCCAGTGACGTAACGCAAGCCAAATTGACATCATTTCCTTGATGTTTATGTGCTTGCACAGGAACTGCGGATCCCAAAGACCCTGGCATCTCGAATCCGTTGGGATTAATGATGCACCCCAACCTGTTTGACTGGCATCCGTCATAACGGTAAAACTCGGATCCGGCAACTGCAGCGGAACTCCTTGAGTTAACCACTGAATGTTTGCCCAAGTCTGAATCTCTTGTTTCACTTGATCTGACAAGAGAACGTCCACATCGAGCGAATGAATTTTCACACTCCAATTCTGAGTCAGGAAAATTTGAAGAGGACGTGTGCGTAGCCGCCCCATCGGAATGAGATCCACGGCGGCTCCGCACAGACCTATCAGTCTCATAAATTCTCTCGCCGTGACTTTGTCTGCGTGCAGACAATAGCGAGCGTAACAACTGACTAATTTCGCTCTGGTAAACGGCAGACGAACGAGATTGTTGTGCGTCTCGAAGCTCATTCCCAGATGAGTGAATGACTTGGACGGCACCAGATCCGACTTCTCCTCGTTTACTATAAAACCGAGACGTCGGAGCAATAGAAGAAGATTCTGAACATCGTTCTGAAGCGTTAACTCGTTGCCGTACCTCTGAAGAATGTCGTCCAGGTAGGCCGACGTTACCGCAGACGAATGAGCTCGGAAGTAGATCATTACCGAGTTCATTACCCGAGTGAAAGCCCAGGGTGCTAGATTCAATCCGAAGCACATCGCCCGGAATTGATACACCACTCCTAGGACTGCGAAGCGTAGATACTTTCGGAATGTCGGATGTACCATGACGTGAAAGTACGCATCTTTGAGATCTATGCTCGTTGCATAATCGTTCACCCGAATACTCGCTCTGACCGATCGAATCGTCTCCATATAAAACTTCGGAGCGACGATCAGCTTGTTTATCCAGCTCAAATCTATGACTGGACGGAGCGAGCCGTCTGGTTTCGGAACCAGAAACAGATGGCTGTAGAATCCCAGAGATTCCTGGTTTTCTACGACCTCTACCGCGTTCTTCATTAAAAGAGACTGCACCTCTGATAACAGAGCGTCTCTTTTCTGTGGATTTGACGGAAGATGAGTCCACTTTGGACTTCGAGTTAATGGAGGCTTTCGTTTGAAGGATATCTTTAGACCTTCCGAAGTCACTCCTCTCACCCAAGGGTCGTCCGTAATCGACGCCCACTCTTGTGAAAAACTCGACAACCTTCCGTCAACCGGAACGCGATAGAGGTTTAAGCCATCACCTCCTGGACCTGCGAGGCCTGCGGTAGGAGAAACCACGTCTTCCACGACCCGCACCTCGCCTCGTCGACCTCGTGGCGTCCGACCAATTGTCCCGGCCTGAAGGACGTCCCGAACGAGAGTCGCTATCCTGACGGTCTCTCGAATAAGACCAAGAGGACGCACCGGAACCTCTATAGGAACCTCTCTTGGGCGCATTAGACCCAGAAGTGCCTGTCTTATTCGTGTCTGCTGTATCCGACTTTTTAGGAGCCGATCTGAACAACAGAGAATCATTAGCTTTCTTTTTAATTTTATTATAAATAGCGGAAAGCTTGCCGTCAAAGAGAAGTTCTCCTGAGACCGAAGCGACTCTAAGAGAGTTCTTCACCTTAGAATCCACTAGTGTGGATGTAGCTAGGGCTGCGTCACGTCTAACCAACTCCAGATTTGCCACTGAAAGGGTGGAGTTACACGTGGAATAAGCTACTGCCCTTGAAAGAAGTCTTAAAGAGGATTGTATATCCTGAAACTCTTCCCCTTGAAGGCGCAGTGATAACGCCTTAGTAAGGTGATCTGCGTAAGATAAGGCATCTAAATTGGCTCTGTTAGACGCAATAGCTGTTTCCAACACCGCGGTTGGAATAGAAGCTGACGACGGTAATGATAGCTCTAAGTCTTCCGCCTCGTCGTCCATACGCAGAGGAACTCTCGGTATACCCTGTCCTGCCGTATCGAATTTATTCCTTGCATTAATGAAAGGCAGGTTAAGAGTATTTGCGGACAAGAAACCTGCTTTCCCCGTCCTGGAAGCAAGTTTAAAAATAGCGTCGTTCAATAATTCAAATGTTCTTGCAACATTATTGGACTGCGACGGAAACTCGGGAGCGATGTCCCTGAACCGCTCAAAAAATTCAGAGTCCAATGACGCTATAATTCTCTTGTCCGGAAGCGAAGCAGTCTGGCCCGACGGAACAACTTGAGGGAGAAAGTGCCGGATGAAGTCCACGGCAGCTTTATGTTGTTCCGAAAGGGATAGCTCCAATTCATCCGTATCCCTTTCACCATCCGGTCGGACCTCCCGATGTTCCCGGTCATCCGCCCCCGATGCTTAGGCGGAGCGTACCGACCAAGCGCCGTCGGATAATTCTCGATCCGACACCGTTCCTGTCGGTTGCTGGGATGCTGCGATAAGCTGTGCTATCTGCACAAGAATGTCCGACGTCGAGACCTGCGGAGGCGCAGTCTTTCGCTGCTTCGCCGAGGGCAGCTCCGCATCAGATGGCTCCCGCATACTTTTCCTATGCGAACGTCCGGAGTCCATCGGTCTCGAATCCCTGGCTGCCGGATGGTGTGACCTGGTCGCCGAAGAATTCTTCAACAGCGAAGCTGGTAAAATATCGGCGGTCACGCAGCCAAGGTGCGGTCGTGTGCGCTGACGAGAAGAGGAAGCCTTAACAGTCTCTGCGGACTGCTTATACAACGGAGCGTCCCGAGCGACGGACGTATGCTCCGCTAAAGACACATTTTGTACCACAACATCTGGTCCCAGATGTTGTTGTACGAGAGAGGGACCTCTCTCGCTCGCGGCCCGGCTGGACCTGGACGAGCTAGGAACCGGACTAAAAGGCTTCCTCCGTTCTCGTTTACTATCCGCCGTCACTGGGTGTGCATCTATTATGTTTATAGTGCTCGCATCACCCAAAATTTCCTCTTGGACCGCATCGGACGAACCCGGCTGCCGAACCATTTGGTGAATGGACGCTACACCGGGCGAGCTAGCGGACGACATTTGTCTAATCTCCATGAGCACTTTTGCCGCTAGCTCTGAATTCATTTGTGACGACGGACGCACACTTGAAGAAGATAACATGGAAACATCACCCTGTTCTGGTTCCTCTGAAATAGAAACTGAGAGAGTAGAGTGACCTTGTGGAGAAAGAGCCGGCATCGCTCTTTCTCCAGAAACAACATATCGTGACACACGTTTCCAATGTTTCTCATCCCAATGTTCACATATAGGACAGGGATTAATGCGAGAACACTGACTACAATTAATACAATGATCATGAAAGTCAGAGGAAGATTTCTTCCTATTACAATTTGAACAATGTCCCTTCATTGTGAAAGAACAACAATAAGTCCTAGTTACTCGCAAAAACCCCTGACACAAAGATACATAATAACATGATCCATTAATAAATGAAAAAACAATTGCAAAACAAAATAATTTTGAAAAAATATTTTTTCAGAAAAGCCCAAGTAGCTGAAAAGTAACGTTGAGCCCCGATGGATCCGATGGCAAAGTGTGGTCAAAAATTTTAAAATTATATAAAATAATTAACGAGACACTTTCGGATAATATAAATGTATCTTATAATGAGATAAACTACCACAAAGGCAAACAGCCCCCCTCAAAAAAGGCTGTTGCCAATGAAAACAAACAGTGTAAACACACCAGAAAACATGACTCCAGGCACTGAAAAAACTGGCCCGGAATCAGTCATCAATTACACTCTATCTGATGCAAAACAGAGACTCCCAGGGGAGAATCTGTAGAACATCAGATGGAAGATGCAGAACACAAACGTTATACACCCATGGGTGAAAACGTAACTATGGGGAAAATAACAGAAAACATTCTGTAACCAAGCAACTCTCCCAGGAAATTTTAGAAATGAAACTTCTCAAAAATATGCCAAAAGCATGGGAGAATTGCCAGGGGGGACTTTATAAGGCTAGGGGAGAGGAAACACTGAATAAGCAGTGCAACAATTAGCAAGAATGACAACAAGAGGCCCATGCCTCGAAAATAGGCAACTTAACATAATTTCATCAAAAAATTTTAAGTACAGCCCTGATTATTTTTTGCCACTTCTTTTTCCTCTCCTCCTTCTATCCTCCTTAGAATCACATTTTCTCCAAAAATTACGTGTCTGGCATCCTTTAAACTGAGATTTACAAGCACAAAGATCAGTGAGATGTTGACTGATGAAGGGCCAAACAGAGAATGATAATTGGCGCCAATTTCGGGACGACTGCGTCACTGCGCATGCGCAGTAGAGGCGTACTATGGAGGTCCTTTAGGACATGATTTCTTTTTGTTTTGGATGCAAATTTTGGGGATTGGGGGGCAAAATTTGTGTTTGGCCCTGGTTTTGTTGGAGTTAGCACCAGCTAAGTCTGGGTCATTGGTACAGTATAAAAATAGATCTTTTCATCGATGCGGAATAGGAAATTCGATCGCAATTGTGCAGAATGGGTTTGATAATCTGCTCAGTGCGAATGCAACCGAGTTTGATGACCTCCTCTGCGCGAATGAGATCGAATTTCCTATTCCGCATCGATGAAAAGGTCTATTCGTTTCGGCGCCATTACTGGGTTATCGTTTTTACTGTTTCATATTTAAACAAAAACATGGCCGATTATGAAATCTCCGTCGCCGCCTCACGAGTACACAAATGACGACAATTAAAGGATAAAACCTAGTTTGGATTAATAAACTCTGCCCAAATGTAAGGAAATATGTGTACTATCGATTGCAGCCGGTCATAAGGGAGAAAGCTTGATATATATTCCTAATTTCGAGTTTTGAGTTCCCATAAAAACTTGATGGGAACTTTTTCTATAGGATTGAATGGGAAGAATCTGAACGTAGAGGGGTAGCCACTACGTTCAGATCGCTGAACTAGCCTTTTAGATCCCCCCCCCCCCCCCCCAAAAAAAAAGAAATACTGGGTAGGGTGGTAGGGCAACCCCTTTCATAGAATCCGGGCTACGGGTCTGAATAAATGTAAACCTAGAAAAAAATGTTTTATACGGTAATTCGTCGGATTGAAAAACATACTTCAGTGTATGTATCTTCATCAACAGTTTTCTTTTCTTTGACATTTTTTATCCCGTTATTCTGATCAGAAACCACTGCAACTTGACAGTCAAGTTTGACAAGGGACATTTGAAAAATTGTTTTTTATCGCGGCAGAAATACATCAATTTACAACATCTCCGACAAAAATCGTCGAAAAACGACAGTCAATACCGGAAGAAGTTTTATGCTTATTTCGGGCACACAATAAAACGTAGATGTAGATACGAACGCTACGATATTACAAAAACCCGAAGAAACGCGTGTACAAAAACTGAAACTCTTTTGATTTGTGCTTCCAACCTCTGTAATAAGTGATCTGTAATAATAATAACACTTCGGCCACTGATTCGTCGCGGCCCTCCTGGTGAGAAAGCCCTGATTAGCGCTGTTCTCCCAACTGCCTCCGTATGCCCATGCATCTTCTGGGAACGGGAAGAATCGGACCCTGGAAGAATCGGACCCCGGAAGAGTCGGACCCTGGAAGAGTCAGGCCTTTTTGTGGAAGAATCGGCCCCTGGAAGAATCGGCCCCTGAGTGGTTGGAAGAATCGGACCTTGGGTAGTTGACTGAAGAAATGGTGCGTGAAGTGTTCGCGCGCCGAAGGGGCGCTGGGACTGAAGATAGAGGTACAACCCCACCTCTCTTGCCCACTCAATGACTATATTAGTTTGCTTCTCTTGCAGCCACCAATAAGTCGTCGGCAGAGCGGGTTCACCTGTCCGCCCTGCTTGTGAGTAAATAAATAAAAAAGGGAAGGACACTATTAATAAATAAATATAAAATAAATATAAAAAGTGCTAACGACCAATAAATGTCTACAAAACGGTCATTCTACAGAATGACTTGTCTACGAAACGTCTTCTACGAAATGGTTTTTCTATGAAACGTCTTGATACCGGTATGCTCGGGCGGACCTTGTTTAAGCAGAGCCCATTCTGCCAGGCATCCAGCTTCTCTCGTTGTGAAATAAATATATAGAAAAGTAAAAATAGGGTGAGCCAAAAGGTAGGGAAATTTTAGGGGCAGCAGGATCCCAGTCGCATCCCAGAGGATGAAAACCAGAAATGAATTTAAAACGTCCTTATACACAAGAAACCACCAAACACTAGGCAATGATTGAAACAAGCTTGTCTGGCTGGGGACGAGTGTGCATTTTATATAAATATATAAAATAACATCTGAATAAAGATTCCGATAATAAAGGTCCGATTCTTCTAAAAAAAGGTCCGATTCTTCCAACCACTCGGGGTCCGATTCTTCCTGGGGCCGATTCTTCCACAAAAAGGTCCGATTCTTCCAGAGTCCGATTCTTCCAGGGTCCGATTATTCCTGTATTCCATCTTCTCTCCTCCCAACACCTGGAAGCGAACTGCTTGATGATATACCGTACCCCATTTTCCCCGAATCTCTCCGATAAGCATATAGACCCTCTCCTTTAAGTCACTCACTAATCACGTGAATTACACCCAAACCGGCGGGAACGGGTCAACTCGCCCTCGGGTCAACTCGTCCTCGGGTCATGTCGCCCTCGGGTCAAGTCGCCTCGGGTCAACTCGCCCCGGGTCAAGTCGCCCCCAGCCCAGTTAAAAAAAACGTAACTCTAGTTATAACTTATATCAGCAATTTTTTTTTATTTTAATACTATAATCTATTATTTACAACAATATTATGAAGTCCAGCCAAACCAGCATTTTTTATTTCAATAATATATATTTTATTACTTTACAATATAAATTACAATATAAAGTTGGTTGCAGCAATGGTACAAAACACGTACAGACACATTTATACTAATTAAACATGAAAATGTATTGAAATCGCCGAGAAATATATGACGAACAATGGGGAAGTAAAGCCTATTTCCTTTTCGCCAAGGAATGGGGAACGTTTGCTTTTTCCGAAGTTCAAGAAAATGTATTTGAATCACAAATGATTTTCGCCGAGGAATATCGTGTGGAATGGGGAAACGTAGGTTCCGATTTTAATTCATTCGTTGGAACTCAGGAAAAGATAAATGAAAGGCAAGATGCATTTAGTTTGTTTTTTCCGAAGTTCAAGAAAATGTATTGAAATTGCAAATGTTTTTCGCCGAGGGATATTTGATGAGGAATGGGGAAACGTAGGTTCAGATTTTAATACATTTTATGTTGATCAAGTTCTGAATAATGAAAATACACATGAGTTCAGGAAAATTAAATACTCCCGTAATTTGAATAATGATTAAAGTTTATAAATGTACAAAAATATGACATTAGATTCGATGCATCAAAAATAAACTGTATATAAATGCTTACCACTACACCCTTTGAATAACCTTTAGTACTTACTGTTAATTAAATATTCCCGATATTTGAATAATGATTAAAGTTTATAAATGTACAAAAATATGATAAAAGTGATGCCTAATCAACACTTTTGAAACATGATGATGAAAGGCAATCAGCCACACAATCAATCTCAAATAAACACCAACGGGTATGTGATTACTGTAAAAACAAACATCTTGACTGTTAACAAAAAAATAATTCATCAAAGATGTTTGGAGCACTGTGAAGTTACCTACTTATTCCTTTTTCCTTATTCGACATTCGAAAAAAGGAAAATTGTCCAAACGATTTATGGTGTAGGGTGGCACAGAACAAGACAAATTTAATGACACCTTGACCTTCCCTGTTTTTGGGGTTAAATTGCCTAGAAAAACTGAAAAATAATAACTGAAGTACTTACCTTCAAAATTTTTAATCATTCTTTTAGAACATCCAAGAATCAAAAACGTAAATCCTTTCATAGAAAACCCATGGAATAACAGGGAGCACATAAACACAACATCTTGAAGGCAGACGATACAATGATTGAATAAAAAACAAATCTACAGGGACCGAGTTGACACGAATTACTCAAACTGAATAGCGGTTCTTCAAAACATCAGCACTGTGAAGTTACCTACTTATTCCTTTTTCCTTATTCGACATTCAAAAAAAAGGAAAATTGTTCAAACAAACTATGGTGTAGGGTGGCACAGAACAAGACAAATTTAATGACACCTTGACCTTCCCTGTGGGACCCCTAAAAGGGGCTGAACTTGACCCCTAAAAGTGACAAACTTGCCAAATTCCCCTATAATGGAATAATTTTGCCAAACAAACCATGGTGTAGGGTGGCACAGAAGGAGACAATTTTTTGGACACATTGAACTTCCCTGAGGGACCCCTAAAAGGGGCTGAACTTGACCCCTAAAAGTGACAAACTTGACAAATTCCCCTATAATGGAGTAATTTTGCCAAACAAACTGTGGTGTAGGGTGGCACAGAAGAAGACAATTTTTTGGACACCTTGACCTTCCCTGTGGGACACCTAAAAGGGGCTGAACTTGACCCCTAAAAGTGTCAAAATTGCCAAATTCCCCTATAATAGAGAAATTTTGCCAAACAAACTGTGGTGTAGGGTGGCACAGAAGGAGATAATTTTTTGGACACCTTGACCTTCCCTGTGGGCCTCCTAAAAGGGGCTGAACTTGACCCCTAAAAGTAACAAACTTGACAAATTTTCCCATAATGGAGTAATTTTGCCAAACAAACTGGGGTGTAGGGTGGCACAGAAGGAGACAATTTTTTGGACACCTTGACCTTCCCTGTGGGACACCTAAAAGGGGCTGAACTTGACCCCTAAAAGTGACAAACTTGACTAATTCCCCTATAACAGAGAAATTTTGCTAAACAAACTGTGGTGTAGGGTGACACAGAACGAGACAAATTTAATGACACATTGACCTTCCCTGTGGGACCCCAAAAAAGGGCTGAACGTGACCCCTAAAAGTGCCAAACTTGACAAATTCCCCTATAATGGAGGAATTTTGCCAGACAAACTTTGGTGTAGGGTGGCACAGAAGGAGACATTTTTTGGATACCTTGACCTTCCATGTGGGACCCCTAAAGGGGCCAAACTTAACCCCTAAAAGTGACAAACTTGACAAATTCCCCTATAATAGAGAAATTTTGCTGAAGAAACTGTGGTGTATGGTGGCACAGAACAAGACAAATTTAAGGACACCTTGACCTCCCCTGCGGGACCCCTAAAAGGGGCTCAACTTGACCCCTAAAAGTGACAAACTTGCCAAATTCCACTGTAATGGAGAATTTTTGCCAAAAAAGTGAGGTGTACGGTGGCACTGAACAAGACAAATTTAAGGACACCTTGACCTTCCCAGCGTGACCCCTAAAAGGGGCTGAACTTGACACCTAAAAGTGACAAACTTGCCAAATTCCACTTTAATGGAGAAATTTTACCAAGCAACCTACGGTGCAGGGTGACACAGAATGAGGCAAATTTTTGGACACCTTGACCTTCCCTGTGGGACCCCTAAAAGGGGCTCAACTTGACCCCTAAAAGTGACAAACTTGCCAAATTCCCCTATAATGGCGAATTTTTGCCAAACAAAGGGTGGAGTAGGGAGGCACAGAACAAGACAAATTTAAAGACACCTTGAGTATCCCCATGGGACCCCTAAAAGGGGCTGAACCTGACCCCTAAAAGTGACAAACTTGCCAAATTCCCCTATAATGAAGAGTTTTTGCCACACAAAGCGTGTTGTAGGGTGGCACAGAACAAGACAAATTTAAGGACACCCTGAACTTCCCTGTGGGACCCCCAAAAGGGGCTGAATGACCCCTAAAAGTGACAAACTTGACAAATTCCCCTATAATAGAGAAATTTTGCAAAACAATCTGTGGTGTAGGGTGGCAAGAACGATACAAATTCATGGACACGTAGATCTTCCCTATGGGACCCCTAAAAGGGGCTGAAGATGACCCCTAAAAGTGACAAACTTGCCAAATTCCCCTATAATGGAGGAATTTTGCAAAACAAACTTTGGGGTAGGGAGGCACAGAAGGAGACAAATTTTTGAACACCTTGACCTTCCCTGTGGGACCCCTAAAAGGGGCTCAACCTGACCCCTAAAAGTGACAAACTTGCCAAATTCTCCTATAATGGAGTAATTTTGCCAAACAAACTGTGGTATAGGGTGGCACAGAACGAAACAAATTTAATGACACCTTGACCTTCCCTGTGGATTCCCTAAAAGGGGCTGAACTTGACCCCTAAGAGTGACAAAATTGCCTAATTACCCTATAATGGGGTAAGTTTGCCAAACAAACTATGGTGTAGGGTGGCACAGAACGAGACAAATTTAATGACACCTTAACCTTCCCTGTGAGACCCCTAAAAGGGGCTTAACTTGACCCCTAAAAGTGACAAACTTGCCAAATTCCCCTATAATGGAGTAAATTTGCCAAACAAACTGCAGTGTAGGGTGGCACAGAAGGAGACAATTTTTTGGCCACCTTAACCTTCCCTGTGGGCCCCCAAAAATGGGCTGAACTTGACCCCTAAAAGTGACAAACTTGACAAATTCCCCTATAATGGAGTAATTTTGCCAAACAAACTATGGTGTAGGGAGGCACAGGATGAGACAAATTTATTGACACCCTGACCTTCCCTGTGGGACCCCTAAAAGGGGTTGAACATGACCCCTAAAAGTGCCAAACTTGCCAAATTCCCCTATAATGGAGGAATTTTGCCAAACAAACTATAGTGTAGGGTTGCACAGAAAAAGATAAATTCAAGGACACCTTGAACTTCCCTGTGGGACCCCTAAAAGGGGCTGAACTTGACCCCTAAAAGTGACAAACTTGACAAATTCCCCTCTAATGGAGAATTTTTGGCAAACAAAGTATGGTGTATGGTGGCACAGAAGATGACAAATTTAAGGACACCTTGGACTTCCCTGTGGGACCCCTAAAAGGGGCTGAACATGACCCCTAAAAGTGACAAATTTGTCAAATTCCCCAATAATGGAGTAAATTTGCCAAACAAACTATGGTGTAGGGAGGCACAGGATGAGACAAATTTAATGATACCTTGACCTTCCCGGTGGGACCCCCAAAAAGGGGCTGAACTCGACCCCTAAAAGTGACAAACTTGGCAAATTCCCCTATAATGGAGTAATTTTGGCAAAAAAAAACTATGGTGTAGGGTGGCACAGAACGAGTCAAATTTAATGACACCTTGACCTTCCCTGTGGGACCCCTAAAAGGGGCTGAACATGACCCCTAAAAGAGACAAACTTGCCAAATTACCCTGTAATGGAAGAATTTTGCCAAACAAACTGCGGTGTAGGGTGGCACAGAAGGAGATAAATTTTTGGACACCATGACCTTCCCTGTGGGACCCCTGAAAGGGGCAGAACTTGACCCCTAAAAGTGACAAACATGCCAAATTCCCCTATAATGGAGTAATTTTGGCAAACAAACTTTGGTGTAGGGTGGTACAGAAGGAGACAATTTTTTGGACACCTTGACCTTCCCTGTGGGACACCTACAAGGGGCTGAACATGACCTCTAAAAGTGACAAACTTGTCAAATTCCCCAATAATGGAGTAATTTTGCCACACAAACTGTGGTGTAGGGTGGCACAGAAAGAAACAATTTTTTGGACACCTTGTCCTTCCCTGTGGGTCCCCTAAAAGGGGCTGAACGTGACCCCTAAAAGTGACAAACTTGCCAAATTCCCCTGTAATGGAGGAATTTTGCCAAACAAACTGCGGTGTAGGGTGGCATAGCAGGAGATAAATTTTTGGACACCATGACCTTCCCTGTGGGACCCCTAAAAGGGGCTGAACTTGACCCCTAAAAGTGACAAACTTGACAAATTCCCCTATAATGGAGTAATTTTGGCAAACAAACTTTGGTGTAGGGTGGCACAGAAGGAGAAAATTTTTTGGATACCTTGACCTTCCCTGTGGGACACCTAAAAGGGGCTGAACATGACCCCTAAAAGTGACAAACTTGTCAAATTCCCCAATAATGGAGTAATTTTGCCAAACAAACTGTGGTGTTTGGTGGCACAGAAGGAGCCAATTTTTTGGACACCTTGACCTTCCATGTGGGACCCCTAAAAGGGGCCGAACTTAACCCCTAAAAGTGACAAACTTGACAAATTCCCCTATAATAGAGAAATTTTGCTGAAGAAACTGTGGTGTAGGGTGGCACAGAACAAGACAAATTTAAGGACACCTTGACCTTCCCTGCGGGACCCCTAAAAGGGGCTCAACTTGACCCCTAAAAGTGACAAACTTGCCAAATTCCACTATAATGGAGAATTTTTGCCAAAAAAGTGGGGTGTACGGTGGCACAGAACAAGACAAATTTAAGGACACCTTGACCTTCCCAGCATGACCCCTAAAAGGGGCTGAACTTGACCCCTAAAAGTGACAAACTTGCCAAATTCCACTTTAATGGAGAAATTTTGCCAAGCAACCTATGGTGCAGGGTGGCACAGAACGAGGCAAATTTTTGGACACCTTGACCTTTCCTGTGGGACCCCTAAAAGGGGCTGAACTTGACTCCTAAAAGTGACAAACTTACCTAATTCCCCTATAATGAAGAGTTTTTGCCAAACAAAGCGTGGTGTAGGGTGGCACAGAACAAGAAAATTTAAGGACACCTTGAACTTCCCTGTGGGACCCCCAAAAGGGGCTGAATGACCCCTAAAAGTGACAAACTTGACAAATTCCCCTATAATAGAGAAATTTTGCTAAACAATCTGTGGTGTAGGGTGGCACAGAATGATACAAATTCACGGACACATAGATCTTCCCTATGGGACCCCTAAAAGGGGCTGAAGATGACTCCTAAAAGTCACAAACTTGCCAAATTCCCCTATAATGGAGGAATTTTGCCAAACAAACTTTGGGGTAGGGTGGCACAGAAGGAGACAAATTTTTGAACACCTTGACCTTCCCTGTGGGACCCCTAAAAGGGGCTCAACCTGACCCCTAAAAGTGACAAACTTGCCAAATTTCCCTATAATGGAGTAATTTTGCCAAACAAACTGTGGTGTAGGGTGGCACAGAATGAAACAAATTTAATGACACCTTGACCTTCCCTGTGGATTCCCTAAAAGGGGCTGAACTTGACCCCTAAAAGTGACAAACTTGCCTAATTCCCCTATAATGGGGTAATTTTGCCAAACAAACTGTGGTGTAGGGTGGCACAGAACGAGCCAAATTTAATGACACCTTGAACTTCCCTGTGGGACCCCTAAAAGGGGCTTAACTTGACCCCTAAAAGTGACAAACTTGCCAAATTCCCCTATAATGGAGTAAATTTGCCAAACAAACTGTGGTGTAGGGTGGCACAGAAGGAGACAATTTTTTGGCCACCTTGACCTTCCCTGTGGGCCCCCTAAAATGGGCTGAACATGACCCCTAAAAGTGACAAACTTGACAAATTCCCCTATAATGGAGTAATTTTGCCAAACAAACTATGGTGTAGGGAGGCACAGGACGAGACAAATTTATTGACACCCTGACCTTCCCGGTGGGACTCCTAAAAGGGGTTGAACATGACCCCTAAAAGTGACAAACTTGCCAAATTCCCCTATAATGGAGGAATTTTGCCAAAAAACTATAGTGTAGGTTTGCACAGAAAAAGACAAATTCAAGGACACCTTGAACTTCCCCGTGGGACCCCTACAAGGGGCTGAACTTGACCCCTAAAAGTGACAAACTTGACAAATTCCCCTCTAATGGAGAATTTTTGCCAAACAAAGTATGGTGTATGGTGGCACAGAAGATGACAAATTTAAGGACACCTTGAACTTCCCTGTGGGACCCCTAAAAGGGGCTGAACATGTCCCCTAAAAGTGACAAACTTGTCATATTCCCCTATAATGGAGTATTTTTTCCAAACAAACTATGGTGTAGGGAGGCACAGGACGAGACAAATTTAATGATACCTTGACCTTCCCGGTGGGACCCCTAAAAGAGGCTGAACTTGACCCCTAAAAGTGACAAACTTGCCAAATTCCCCTATAATGGAGTAATTTTGGCAAACAAACTATGGTGTAGGGTGGCACAGAACGAGTCAAATTTATTGACACCCTGACCTTCCCTGTGGGACTCCTAAAAGGGGTTGAACATGACCCCTAAAAGTGACAAACTTGCCAAATTCCCCTATAATGGAGGAATTTTGCCAAAAAAACTATAGTGTAGGTTTGCACAGAAAAAGACAAATTCAAGGACACCTTGAACTTCCCCGTGGGACCCCTACAAGGGGCTGAACTTGACCCCTAAAAGTGACAAACTTGACAAATTCCCCTCTAATGGAGAATTTTTGCCAAACAAAGTATGGTGTATGGTGGCACAGAAGATGACAAATTTAAGGACACCTTGAACTTCCCTGTGGGACCCCTAAAAGGGGCTGAACATGTCCCCTAAAAGTGACAAACTTGTCATATTCCCCTATAATGGAGTATTTTTTCCAAACAAACTATGGTGTAGGGAGGCACAGGACGAGACAAATTTAATGATACCTTGACCTTCCCGGTGGGACCCCTAAAAGAGGCTGAACTTGACCCCTAAAAGAGGCTGAACTTGACCCCTAAAAGTGACAAACTTGCCAAATTCCCCTATAATGGAGTAATTTTGGCAAACAAACTATGGTGTAGGGTGGCACAGAACGAGTCAAATTTAATGACACCTTGACCTTCCCTGTGGGACCCCTAAAAGGGGCTGAACATGACCCCTAAATGTGACAAACTTGCCAAATTCCCCTATAATGCAGGAATTTTGCCAAACAAACTGCGGTGTAGGGTGGCACAGAAGGAGATAAATTTTTGGACACCATGACCTTCCCTGTGGGACCCCTGAAAGGGGCTGAACTTGACCCATAAAAGTGACAAACTTGACAAATTCCCCTATAATGGAGTAATTTTGCCAAACAAACTTTGGTGTAGGGTGGCACAGAAGGAGACAATTTTTGGGACACCTTGACCTTCCCTGTGGGACACCTAAAAAGGGCTGAACTTGACCCCTAAAAGTGACAAACTTGTCATATTCCCCAATAATGGAGTAATTTTGCCAAACAAACTGTTGTGTAGGGTGGCACAGAAGGAGACAATTTTTTGGACACCTTGTCCTTCCCTGTGGGTCCCCTAAAAGGGGCTGAACGTGACCCCTAAAAGTGACAAACTTGCCAAATTCCCCTATGATGGAGGAATTTGCCAAACAACCTATGGTGTAGGGTGGCACAGAAAAAGACAAATTCAAGGACACCTTGAACTTCCCTGTGGGACCCCTAAAAAGGGGCTGAACTTGACCCCTAAAAGTGACAAACTTGGCAAATTCCCCTATAATGGAGTAATTTTGGCAAACAAACTATGGTGTAGGGTGGCACAGAATGAGTCAAATTTAATGACACCTTGACCTTCCCTGTGGGACCCCTAAAAGGGGCTGAACATGACCCCTAAAAGTGACAAACTTGCCAAATTCCCCGATAATGGAGGAATTTTGCTAAACAAACTGAGGTGTAGGGTGGAACAGAACGAAACAAATTTAATGACACCTTGATCTCCTCTGTGGGTCCCCTAAAAGGGTCTGAACATGACCCCTAAAAGTGACAAACTTGCCAAATTCCCCTATAATGGAGGAATTTTGACAAACAAACTGTGGTGTAAGGTGGCCAGAACGAGGCAAATTTTTGGAGACCTTGACCTTCCCTGTGGGACCCCTAAAAGGGGCTGAACTTGATGCCTAAAAGTGACAAACTTGCCAAATTCCCAGCGATGTGTTAGTTACTTATTCCTTATTTGATATTTTGACATTTTTTATTCCATCAAAACAGGAAAAATGGCACCTGCTGTAGGGTGGCACAAATGAGGACTAGTTGATTGACGTGTTGCCCATCTGCACAAGGCCTTTCCTTATGGGGCAACCAATGCCCTAAATGTGACAACCTCCCAGAAAACCTTCTAGATGGGCAAATCTGATCAAATAAAAGGTGCTGTAGGGTGGCACAAATGAAGAAGAGTTGATTGACATGTTGCGTGTCCACATAATGCCTTTCTTTATGGGGCAACCAAGGCCCTAAAAGTAACAACCTCCCAGAAAACCTTCTAGATGGGCAAATCTAATCAAATAAAAGGCGCTGTAGGGTGACACAAATGAAGACGAGTTGATTGACATGTTGCCCGTCCGCATACAGCCTTTCTTTATGGGGCAATCAAGGCCCTAAAAGTGACAACCTCCCAGAAAACCTCCTAGATTGGCAAATCTGATCAAATAAAAGGTGTTGTAGGGTGGCACAAATGAAGACGAGTTGATTGACATGTTACCAGTCCGCATAAGCCTTTCTTAATGGGGCAACCAAGGCCCTGAAAGTGACAATCTCCCAGAAAACCTTCTAGATAGTCAAATCTAATCAAATAATAGGCGCTGTAGGGTGGGACAAATGAAGATGAGTTGATTGACATGTTGCACGTCCGCATAATGCCTTCCTTTATGGGGCAACCAAGGCCCTAAAAGTGTCAGCCTCCTAGAAAACCTTCTAGATGGGCAAATCTGATAACATAAAAGGTGCTGTATGGTGGCACAAATGAAGACGAGTCGATTGACATGTTGCCAGTCCGCATAAGGCCTTTCTTTATGGGGGAACCAAGGTTCTAAAAGTGACAACCTCTCAGAAAACCTTTCAGATGGGCACATCTGATCAAATAAAAGGTGCTGTAGGGGGCAACCAAGAAATCTGATCAAATAAAAGGTGCTGTAGGTTAAGTCGAGTTTAAAGCGAGTTTATCGGCGATATTAACGCAAATTTATCCGCGAGGTTATCGCGACTTTATCCGTGTTGTTAGCGAGAGTTAATTCGCCGGGTTAACACGAGTTTATCGCGAGTTTATTGCGAGATTATCGCGAGTTTATCCGTGAGGTTAGCGCCAGTTTTACGCGAGTTTTACGCAAGTTTATCCGCGAGGTTAACGGATGTTAATCCGTGTGGTTAGCTGGAGTTTGACACGAGTTTACCCACGAGTTTAACGCGAGTTTAACGCAAGGTTAAGGCGAGTTTGACAGGAGTTTATCCGCTAAGCTGTCGCGAGTTTTTCCGCGAGGTTAATGTGAGTTTAACCGCGAGTTTATCCACAAAGTGAACGCGAGTTTATACGCGAGGTTAACGCGAGTTGAACGCGCATTTTACGTAAGTTGATCCACAAGGTTGACGCGAGATTAATGCTCGTGTTAATCTCGCATTATAACCTTGTGGATAAACTCACGTTAAACACGTGCTAACCTCACGGATACTCTCGCATTAACCTCGCTTCAACCTCGCACTAAGAACGCGAATAAACTCCCATTAAACTCGAATTCACCTCCCGGATGAACTCGCATTAACATCTATTTAACCTCACTTTAAACTCGCGTAAACCTGGCGGATAAACTCGCGATAATCTTGCGATTAAACTCGCGTTAGTGTCTCACATAAACCCGCGCTAATCCTGCGGATGAACACGAGCTAAGTACGTGATTTAACTCGCATTAATCTTGCCTTAACCCCGGGGATAAACGCACGTTAACCTCGCGGATTAAGTAGCGTTAAACTTTCATTAAACTCGCCTTAACATCGGGATAAATTCGCGTTAAATTCGCGGGTAAACACACGTTAACATCGCGGATTAACTCACTTTAAAGTTGCGTTACACTCACGTTAACCTCGCGGATAAACTCACGTTACCCACGCAGATAAACATGCGTTAACCTCCCAGATTAATTCCCGTTGAACTCGAGTTAATCTTGATTTACATTCAGTTTAACCTAGCGGTTAGACTCTCGTTAATCTCGCGGATAAAGTCGTGTTAAGCTCACGTTAGGGTCGCGCATAAACTCGTGCTCACTTCGTTAACCACGGGAATTAACTCGAGTTAATCTCGCGTTAACCGTGGCGACAAACTCGTCTAAAACTCGCGAACAAACACACGTTAAATTCGCGTTAACTTCGAGGATTAACTCGCGGATAAACTCGCGATAACCTCGCTCATAAATCCGTGTTAACATTGCTGATAAACTGGCATTGAACTCGAGTTAACCTCGCGGATAAACTCGCGTTAACGTCGCGCATAAATTCGCGCCACACTCGCGTTAACCTCGTGACTAAACACATGTTAAACTCGCGCTAATAACGCGAATAAACTCGCGATAACCTTTCACACAAACTCGCATTAATATCGCGGATACAGTCGCGTTAATCTGGCGAAAAAAACTCTCGGATAAATTCGTAGTAACCTCGCGAATAAACTCCCGTTAATCTCACGTTGACATCGCGGACATACTCGCGCCAAACTCGCGATAACCTAGCGGTTGAACTCGCCTCATACTCGCGTTAACAGCGTGTTTAACTCGCGCTGACAAACCGGGTAAATTCGCGGTAACCTCGCCGTAAACTCACGTTACCATCGCCAATAAACTCGAGTTAACCTCGTGGATAAACTCGTGTTAAACTCGCATTATCCTTGCGGATAAACTAGCGTTAAACACGCGTTAACCTCACGGATAATCTCACGCGATAATCTCGCGTTAACCTCGAGGATTAACTGTCTCTAACAACACTGTCTCTATAAACACGTAATAACCTCGCGGACAAATTCGCTTTAATCTCGCGTTAACCTTGTGTTTAATTCGCGCTAACAACGTGGATAAACTCGCGATAACTTTGCGTTAACATCGTCAATAAACTCGCGTTAAACTCAAGTTAACCTTGAGGATAAACTCGCGTTAAACACGCGCTGACCTCACGGATAATCTCGCATCAAACTCATGCTAACAATGCGAATAAACGCCTGTTAAACTCGAGTTATCTCACGGATGAACTCGTGTTTAACTCGAGTTAACCTCGCGTTAAACTCGCGTTAATCTAGCAGTTAGACTCGCATTAATCTCGTGGATAAAGTGGCGTTAAGCTCGTGTTAGCATTGCGCAAAAACTTGCGCTAGTCCCGCGGATAAACACACGTTAACCTCGCGTTTATTTCGCGTTAACCTCGGGAATCAACTCCTGTTAAACTCGCGGACAAACAAATAAAGACGCGTTGAACTCCAGTTAACCTCGGGGATAACCTCGTGTTAACCTCGGGAAAAACTCGCGCCAAACTCGCGTTAACCTCGCGGATAAACTCATGTTAACCTCGCGTCAAATTCGTGATAATATCGCGGATAAACTCGCGATAACCTTGTGCAAAAATTCGCATTGATATCCTGGATAAACACGCGTTAAACTCGCGCTAACCTCGCGGATAAACTTGCGTTAACCTTGCGGGTTAACTCTCGCTAACAACGCAGCTAAACTCGTGATAACCTCGCGGACAAATTTACATTAAAATCGAGTTAACCTCGCATTGTACTCGCGCTAACAACGCGAATAAACTAGCGATAACCTCGCGCATAAACTTGCGAAAAACTCAAGTTAACCTCGTGGTGGGTAAACGCATGTTAACCTCGCGGATAAACTCGCGCCAAACGCGTGTTAACCTAGCGGAAAAACACGCGTTAAACTCTGGTTAACTTCACGCATCATCTCGCGTTATCGTCGCGGATAAACTCACGTTCAACTCGACTAAACGCAGTGGATAAACTCGCGTTAAACTGGCATTATCCTTATGGATAGACTCGCATTTATATTGCGAACAAACTCCCGTTAAACTCGTGTTATTTCTGTGGATAAACTCGCGTTAACCACGAGTTGCATTAAACTCGCGGATAAACTCAAGCTAAACTCGAGTTAACCTCCCAAATAAACTCGAGTTAAAGTCGCGTTAACCTTGCTGATTAACTCACAGATAAACTCGCGTTAACATCGGGGATAAAGTCGCTTTAACCTCGCGGATTACCTCGCGTTAAACTCGCGGATCAACTCGCGACAACCGCACGGATAAACACGCGTTAACATCGCGAATTAACTCGCGTTAATCTCGTGTTAACCTTGGGGATATACTCGCGTTAAACTCGTGGACAATCACGCGTTAAATTCGGGTATAATCACGCGTTAACCTCACGTTAACGTTGCGTATAATCACGCGTTAACTGCGCGGATTAACTCGCGTGTTAAATTCGCCTTAGTCTCGGGGATAAACTCGCGTTAAACTCGCGGCTAAACACATGTTAACATCGCGGATTTCCTCGCATTAAACTTGCGTTAAACTCGCGTTAATCTCACCGATAAACTCGCGTTAATCTCGCTTTAACCTCGGGGATAAACTCGCGTTCAACTCGCGGACAAACACTCGTTAAATTCGCGTTAACCTCACGGATTAATTAGTATTAATCTTCTGGATTAACTCGAGGAGTTAATCTCGCGTTAACCTCGTGGATTAATTCGCGTTAATATCGCGTTAACCTCGGGAATATACTCGCGTTAAACTCGCGGACGAACACGCGCCAAACTCACGTTATCCTCACGGAGTGACTCGCCGAAAAACACGCGGCTAAAATCGCGATAACCTCGGGCATAAACTCGCGTTATAATCGCGGATAAACTCGCGGAAAACTCGAGTTAACCTTGCAGATAAACTCGCGTTAACCTACCGAATACACTCGCGTTAATCTCGGGAATAAATTCGCTTTAAACCCGATAATCTCACGATAACCTTGCGCATAAATTCGCATTAATATCGTGGATAAGCTTGCATTAACCTCGCGAATTAACTCTCGCTAACAGCGGGGATAAACTCGCCATAACCTCGTGGATAAATGCGCTTTAATCTCGCGTTAACCTTGCGTCTAACTCGCGCTAACAACGTGGATAAACTTGCGATAACCACGAGAATAACCTCGCATTAACATCGCCGACACACGCGCGTTAAACTCGAGTTAACCTTGCGGACAAACTGGCATAAAACACACGCTAACACACGCTAACCTCACGGATAATCGCGCGCTGACAACGCGGATAATCTCCCTTCAAAATCGAGTTGGCCTCGCGGATGAAAACTTGAGTTAACCTCGCTTTAAACTTGCGTTAATCTAGCAGATAGATTCGCGTTAAATCTCGCAGATGAACTCGCGTTAACATCGCGCATAAACTCGCGCTAATCTCGCGAATAAACACGCTTTAACCTCGCGAATTAACTCGAATTAATCTCGCATTAACCTCGCGGATTAACTAGTGTTAAACGCGCTTTAAACTCGCCTTAGCCTCGGCGATAAATTCGCGTCACACTCGTGGGTAAACACACGTTAACACCGTGGATTAACTTGCGTTAAACTTGCATTACACTCGCGTTAACCTCGCGAATAACTCGCGTTAACCTAGCAGTTGACATGCGTTAACCTCCCGGATTATGGATATTATCACGCCAAACGCCGGCTAACCACGCGGATGAATACGAGTGAACCTCTCGGATTACCTCAGATTAATCTCGGGAATAAACCAGTGTTAAAATCGCGTTAAATTCGCGTTACCCTCGCAGAGTTCAACTCGCGCTAACAACACGGATAAACTCGCGATAACCTTGCGCATAAATTCGCGTCAACATCACCGATAAACGCACGTTTAACTCATGTTAAACTCGTGGACAAACTCGTGTTAACCTCGTGCATAACCTCGCGTTAAATTTGCGTTACCCTCGTGGATAAACTCGTGTTAAACTCGCGTTGAACTTGCGGATAAGCTTGCGTTAAACACGTGATAACCTCCCAAATAAACTCGCGTTACCCTTGCGTTAAACTCGTGGATAAACGCGTGTTAAACTCGAGTTAACTTCGCGTTAAACACGCACCCAGTGGTTAGACTCGCGTTAAGTTAGCAGATAAACTCGGGTTAGCGTGGCGCATAAACTCGCGCTAATCTCACGGATACTCGTTAATCTCGCGTTAACCTCGGGGATAAACTCGTGTTAAACTCGCGGACAAACACGCGTTAAATTAACGTTAACCTCGCGGATTAACTCGCGGATAAACTTGCAATAACCTGGCGCATAAACTCGTGTTAACATCGCCAATAAACTCGAGATGTACTCTATTTAATCTCGCGGATCAACTCGCGTTAATGTTGCGCATATACTCGCGTTATAATCGCAGATAAACTCGCGTTAAACTCGAGTTAAACTCACCGATAAACTTGTGTTAATCTCGCGGATAAACTCACGCCAAACCCGCGTTAACCTCGTGGACAAATTCAAGTTCAACTCTCGCTAATAACGCGGATAAACTCGCGATAACCTTGTGCCCAAACTCGCATTAACATCGCGGAAACACTTACGTTAAACTAGCAGAAAAGCTCGGGTTAACATCGGACATAAACTCGCGCTGACCTTGCCGATAAACACACGTCAATCTCGGGGATTAACTCGTGTTAAACTCGCACAAAACTCGCGTTAACCTCTGAGATAAACTCGCGTTAACTTGCGGATGAACACCGTCAAAACCGCGTTAAGCTCGCGTATAAATGCACGTTAAACTCGAGTTAACATCGCGGATACATTCGCGTTAACCTCGAGGATTAACTCGCGTTAAACTCGCGTAATCGTATATACTCGCGCCAAACTCGCGATGACCTCGTGGATAAACTCACCTCATACTCGCGTAACATCGCTTTTAACTCGCACTAACAAAACGGATAAATTCGCGATAACCTCGCACATAAACTCATGTTAACATCGCCGAAAAACACGCGCCAATGTCGCATTAACCTCGTGGATGGACTCGTATTAACCTCGTGTTAACATGTTAACATTGCCGATAAACGCGCGTTAAACTCGAATTAAACTCCCGGATAAACTCGCGCCAAATAATATCGCGGATAAACTCGCAATATCCTTGCACATAAACTCTCATAAATATCCCGAATAAACTCGCGTTAAACGCGCGCTAACCTCACAGAAAAACCCGCATTAATCTCGAGTTAACATCATGAGTTGACTCTCGCTAATAACGTGCATAAACTCGCGATAACCTCGCAGACAATTTCGCGTTAAACTCAAGTTAACCTCGCGTTTTACTCGCGCTAACAACGTGGATACACTCATAATAACCTCGCGCATAACCTCGCGTTAACATCGCCGATAAACGCGTATTAAACGCGAGGTAACCTCGCGAATAAACCCGTGATAACCTCACGTATGAACTCGTGCCAAACTCGCGTTATCTTCGCAGATAAACTCGTGATAACCTCGCGTTAACATCGCCGATAAACTCGCGTTAAACTCATGTTAACCTCGCGGATAAACTCGCATTAACCTCACGGATACACTACCGTGCAACTCGCCGACGACCACGCATTAAATTCACGTTAAACTCGTGTTAACATTGCGGATAAACTCGCGTTTAACTCGACTAAACTGGCGTCAAACTGGCGTTAACCTTGCGGATAGACTCGCGTTAATCTCGCGAACAGACTCCCGTTAAACTTGTATTAATCTCGCGGATAAACTCCAGTTAACAACGAGGATTACCTCGCATTAAACACAACACGTGTTAAACACGCATTAAACATGCGTAAAACATGCGTTAATCACGTGGATAAATTCGGATTAAAGTCGTGTTATCCTTGCTGATGAACTCGCGCTAACCTCGGAGATAAACTCGTGTTAACCTCACGGATTACCTTGTGGATAAACTCGCGTTAAACGCACGGATAAACACGCGTTGACATCGCGGATTAACTCGCGTTAATCCCGTGTTCATCTCGAGGATATACTCGGGGGAGTCAATCTGCTGGGTTAACACAAGTTATCCGCGATGTCAATAACAATAATTAATATGCGCAATACGTCAATCAACTCGTCTTCATTTGTGCCACCCTACAGCACCATTTATTTGATCAGGTTTCCCCATCCAGAAGGTTTTCTGGGAGGTTGTCACTTTTAGGGTCTTGGTTGCCCCATAAAGAGAGTTCTGTGCCACCCTACACCACAGTTCGTTTGGCAAAATTACTCCATTATAGGGGAATTTGGTAAGTTTGTCACTTTTAGGGGTCAAGTTGAGCCCATTTTAGGGGGCCCACAGGAAAGGTCAAGGTGTCCAAAAAATTGTCTCCTTCTGTGCCACCCTACACCACAGTTTGTTTGGCAAATTTACTCCATTATAGGGGAATTTGGCAAGTTTGTCACTTTTAGGGGTCAAGTTCAGCCCCTTTTAGGGGTCCCACAGGGAAGGTCAAGGTGTCATTAAATTTGTCTTGTTCTGTGCCACCCTACAGCAAAGGTTGTTTGGCAAAATTACTCCATTATTGGGGAATTTGAGAAGTTTGTCACCTTTAGGGGTCAAGTTCAGCCCCTTTTAGGTGTCCCACAGGGAAGGTCAAGGTGTCCAAAAAATTGTCTCCTTCTGTGCCACCCTACACCACAGTTTGTTTGGCAAAATTACTCCATTATAGAGGAATTTGTCAAGTTTGTCACTTTTAGGGGTCAAGTTCAGCCCCTTTTAGGGGGCCTACAGGAAAGGTCAAGGTGTCCAAAAAATTGCCTCCTTCTGTGCAACCCTACGCCACAGTTTGTTTGGCAAAATTACGCCATTATAGGGAAATTTGGCAAGTTTGTCACTTTTAGGGGTCAAGTTCAGCCCCTTTCAGGGGTCCCACAGGGAAGGTCAAAGTGTCATTAAATTTGTCTTGTTCTGTGCCACCCTACACCATAGGTTGTTTGGCAAAATTACTCCACTCTAGAGGAATTTGTCAAGTTTGTCACTTTTAGGGGTCAAGTTCAGCCCCTTTTAGGGGCCCACAGGGAAGGTCAAGGTGTCCAAAAAATTGTCTCCTTCTGTGCCACCCTACACCACAGTTTGTTTGGTAAAATTACTCCATTATAGGGGAATTGGCAAGTTTGTCACTTTTAGGGGTCAAGTTCAGGCCCTTTCAGGGGGTCCCACAGGGAAGGTCATGGTGTCCAAAAATTTGTCTCCTTCTGTGCCACCTTACACTGCAGGTTGTTTGGCAAAATTCCTCCATTATAGGGGAATTTGGCAAGTTTGTCACTTTTAGGGGTCATGTTCAGCCCCTTTTAGGGGTCCCACAGGGAAGTTCAAGGTGTCATTAAATTTGACTCGTTCTGTGCCACCCTACACCATAGTTTGTTTGGCAAAATTGCTCCATTATAGGGGAATTTGCCAAGTTTGTCACTTTTAGGGGTCAAGTTCAGTCCCATTTAGGGGGCCCACAGGGAAGGTCAAGGTGTCCAAAAAATTGACTCCTTCTGTGCCACCCTGCACCACAGTTTGTTTGGCAAATTTACTCCATTATAGGGGAATTTGGCAAGTTTGTCACATTTAGGGGGCAAGTTAAGCCCCATTTAGGGGACCCACAGGAAAGGTCAAGGTGTTATTAAATTTGTCTTGTTCTGTGCCACCCTACACCATAGTTTGTTTGGCAAAATTACTCCATCATAGGGGAATTTGTCAAGTTTGTCACATTTAGGGGTCAAGTTCAGCCCCTTTTAGGGGCCCACAGGGAAGGGCAAGGTGTCCAAAAAAATTGCCTCCTTCTGTGCCACCCTACACCACAGTTTGTTTGGCAAAATTACTCCATTCTAGAGGAATTTGTCAGGTTTGTCACTTTTAGGGGTCAAGTTCAGCCCCTTTTAGGGGACCCACAGGGAATGTCAAAGTGTCCAAAAATTGCCTCCTTCTGTGCCACCCTACACCACAGTTTGTTTGGCAAAATTACTCCATTATAGGGGAATTTGGCAAGTTTGTCACTTTTAGGGGTCAAGTTCAGCCCCTTTCAGGGGTCCCACAGGGAAGGTCAAAGTGTCATTAAATTTGTCTTGTTCTGTGCCACCCTACACCATAGGTTGTTTGGCAAAATTACTCCATTCTAGAGGAATTTGTCAAGTTTGTCACTTTTAGGGGTCAAGTTCAGCCCCTTTTAGGGGGCCCACAGGGAAAGTCAAGGTGTCCAAAAAATTGTCTCCTTCTGTGCCACCCTACATCACAGTTTGTTTGGAAAATTACTCCATTATAGGGGAGTTTGTCAAGTTTGTCACTTTTAGGGGTCAAATTCAGCCCATTTTAGGGGGCCCACAGGGAAGGTCAAGGTGTCCAAAAAATTGTCTCCTTCTGTGCCACCCTACACCACAGTTTGTTTGGCAAAATTACTCCATTATAGGGGAGTTTGTCAAGTTTGTCACTTTTAGGGGTCAAGTTCAGCCCATTTTAGGGGGCCCACAGGGAATGTCAAGGTGTCCAAAAAATTGTCTCCTTCTGTTCCACCCTACACCACAGTTTGTTTGGCAAAATTACTCCATTATAGGGGAATTTGTCAAGTTTGTCACTTTTAGGGGTCAAGTTCAGCCCCTTTTAGGTGTCCCACAGGGCAGGTCAAAGTGTCATTAAATTTGTCTTGTTCTGTGCCACCCTACACCATAGGTTGTTTGGCAAAATTACTCCATTCTAGAGGAATTTGTCAAGTTTGTCACTTTTAGGGATCAAGTTCAGCCCCTTTTAGGAGGCCCACAGGGAAGGTCAAGGTGTCCAAAAAATTGTCTCCTTCTGTGCCACCCTACACCACAGTTTGTTTGGTAAAATTACTGAATTATAGGGGAATTTGTCAAGTTTGTCACTTTTAGGGGTCAAATTCAGCCCCTTTTAGGGGGCCCACAGGGAAAGTCAAGGTGTCCAAAAAATTGTCTCCTTCTGTGCCACCCTACTCCACAGTTTGTTTGGCAAAATTACTCCAATATAGGGGAATTTGGCAAGTTTGCCACTTTTAGGGGTCAAGTTAAGCCCCTTTTATGGGACCCACAGGGAAGGTCATGGTGTCATTAAATTTGTCTTGTTCTGTGCCACCCTACACCATAGTTCGTTTGGACAATTTTCCTTTTTTTCGAATGTCGAATAAGGAAAAAGGAATAAGTAGGTAACTTCACAGTGCTAAAAAATTACCCCTCCCCCAATTTTGTAAAAAAAATTACCCACCCCCCAAAAACAAATGGACACCGATAAAGGAACTTCACGAGCTAGCAAAAATAGAAACTACTGATACGCGATTAAAAGACCTACAAATCAAAACCCTCAACAGACTCCAAGATAGTGAATTAATGGTTGAGCTGAACGAACACTGATCCCTTAACAGAAAAACAAAATAGCTCCATCAACAAGCGAAACAACAACAACATGAAGTAATTAATTTGGAGTAATTAGCGCATTTACAGGTAACCATGGATGCAGATGCGTTCTATCCTGTGTCATTTTAACTTGGTACACATGGCTTCCTGAATTAGTAGATTATAAGATCGGGGGCGAGTTGACCCGGGAAAACAGGCGGGGCGAGTTGACCCGAGGCGAGTTGACCTGGAACCAAACCGGCCTCCAGCCAAACCGGCCTCCATAATTTCGCCCAAACCGGCCTCCGCCAGATTTTTATTTTAAATTTTTTAAATTTTCTACAATTTTATTCATACCCATTTGTTTATAATCTTTGGAAAAAAAATTAACGACGAGATTTTGGATAAATAGTTAAATAAAAAAAATGCCTACCTCATTTTACAGGAAGTGATATCCTCCTATTAAAAAGTGATAAAAATCCATCGGAACGTTATATCCTTTACGAAATCTAACACAACCTGTTGGTTCCATATCCCTGATAGTTGTGAAAGATGTTTCCCGATAGGCAGTCTGCTGCCATCCAAACTGAATGAATGAAATGTTTTAGCGCGCCGAAGGCGCGCAGGGACGATGTGGGATTTACAAATCCCTTGCGACCCGGTTAGCCTTATTTTATTTCACTTGGATCTTGGATCACACAGGCCTAGCTTTCCTATTGCCTCAGATGGGGTCTGAAGGGGTATGCACGCGGTTAGAATTCCCAGCAGTTTGCATTTGAGTGATAGATTGGATGATCATTGGATGTCCTTATTCAAACAGGTTGAGTTGAGAAATGCTAGTGTGGTCGGAATCATTATCAAAACAACATGTCATACTCATCTCATACTGAACTGGTACAAACGGTTGTTTTTACAGCATTGACGGTCTTTTAAATGAAGTGTCAGGATTACCCTTATCCGAACTCCAAAGGTGTTTGTTGAAAAATCACAGCAAAGTCTTCAGTGCGTGGTATATGGTCGGCACCTTTCGCGTGGTGAGATCGCCTTTCACACAACTGTATACTGTCCATACATTCATAAAGTCGGAAAGTGGTGGCATCCTATCTCCCAGAAGGCTTGATGGATGACTCCCGGTTTTTCAAACTAAACTGTTGGAGCTTTCTCCACTTCTTTTTTTGTAACCGCTATGGTCATATACCGGGGCCGCTACCAAACCGGCGTTGCTGTTTGGTTTTCTTTTCTCTTCTTCCCTTAAACTTGCCATCGCACAACATTACATTCTGGCTCGCCACCATGGTGGGACTCAAACCTCTACCATCGCCGAACTGGAACCGAATAGAGCTCGCTATCTAATAGTTTTAAAGGCGTTGAGGGAATGAGTATTGACCATCTAACACTCCAACGTAAACTGCCGGGTATTCTAACCGCGTGCATAACCCCCTCAAACTCCATTTTGGGCAATAGGAAAGTTAGGCCTGTGTGATCCAAGGAAAAAAAAAAATAAGGTTAACCGGGTCGCAAGGGATTTGTAAATCCCACATCGTCCCTGCGCGCCTTCTGCGCGCTAAAACCTTTCATTCATTCATGAAGCAGGTGATCATTCGCACCTCTGATTTCAGAGAGCGAACATCCAATCATGAAAATACCGGATAGATTGTTGAAGACTATTCCAGCCTTAGGGGTCTCTCGTCCTATCACCTGGACTGTCCAGGAGATAGGAACGAGAGTCCACCTGTCTATGGAATTCCTAGTTGAAGAAGAGAAAATATCACCACCCTCCTCGGGGAGAGGTAGTACCTTTGTTGAGAGGAACTCCTCTCGCACTGGTCCTCACCCGAAGAGGGAGGGAGGCCCTGAAAAGAGAAAGAGAAGAAAGAAGAGCCCGTCCACCAAGCGGAGGGATTCCCGACGCTTGGAGGCATTCTTGGAGATGAAGAAAGAGAAAGGTGAGGAAAGGAAAGAGCCAGAGGCGGTCACCACTTCCCCTCCCACTCCCACAGACAGCCCCATCCAAATGCCGGCTTCCCAGTCGGTATTGTCGGATGTGGAAGAGTCTGTGGAGACTGAGGTGGAAATGGAAGCTGCCCTCTCGCCTCTTCCTGACCCCCACTCGCCTCTTCCTTCTAAACCAGAATGCCAGGACGCGGATGACAGGATAGAGAACATCTTACGGGAACACGAGATACAAGGGGACCTTCACAGACAACAGATGGACAGGCAATACCAACTATTCATGCAAAAAGTCGAAGAAACCAAAAAACTAATAGACGCCAGAAATCTACAACAACAAAAGACTCAGCAATCACCCACAACCACTCCAGACTCGGCCAGGACCAGACCCTACAAAACTCAGCAACCACCATCAGGCAGCCCACCAACAACACCAACTACCACTGTCTCTCCTTCCAAACCTCCACCTCTGAAAAAGAAGCTGAAAAGACACAAGCGCCGCTAACAACCCACAACTTCTCCTCCTTTACCACGGTCTGACACTTTCCAATTCTACAGCTAATGAGGGTCGAAAGGTGCTTGCTCCCCAAATCGTCCATGCAAAACCATTTGATTTGCATTTGAAGCAGGTGCCGACTGTTTTCATTTTCATGTCTCGTCGTCGAGAAAATGACTACCATGCAGCGTTCAGAGCTATTTTAGATAAGTTAGGAGCTGTTGTCGGTGTAAAAGTGAAACGGATTTTGAAAGGTGTTTGGCTCGCCATTCGTGACTTGCTACCAAATGTTGAATTTAGAGGTTGCACTTTTCATTGGCAGCAAGCTGTATATCGTAAGGTGCAAACTTTTGGACTGGAAATTGAATTCAGTCAACGCACAGAAGTGTACAAATTAATAAAAAACAACTAATGGCTTTGTCATATATTCACCATACTCACACTCTTCAAGAATTTTTGAACTTGAAAGAGCAAGCACAGGGTTCAGCTCTTGAACAGTTATTTAAACTTGGTTAGACTGAAATGATAGGATAGGAGTGTATACTCATGAAATTTGAAAACTTGGTTAAACAAACAAAAGGGAGCGAGGTGGCTCAGTAGGTAGAGGTGCAGGCTGCAGCCTGCAAGCCGAGAGGTCCTCGGTTCGAATTCCACCTGCGGCAACCGCGTTGTGTCCTTGGGCAAGCCACTTCATCTCCATTGCCCGCATGGGGGCACGATGACGCCGTGTACTAAGGCGTACTGCACGTCGATGGTACGCATGTCTTCAACCAATCTAACCCTGCCTGTGCTGCAGTGTGGAGTTACGATGTTGGAGAGCTGACAGCTGCTCGTCGTTGCTCGGTGGTTCTCTCCGGGTACTCCGGCTTCCTCCACCCGTAAAACTGTCATGGTCATGGTTAGCCATTGTGCATAAATATGTGACCTTAAACATCAATAAATAAATAATAACAAACAAAAATGAAAATAAATTGCCACCTGTTATTCATACATTTACATTTATGAGCTTCACTAAGATTTAGTTATGTAATACGTGATTACCATTCTCATCACTGTTTGTTTTGCCATTTGATATATGCCATTAAAGCTGTTATTACGAAACCCAGTGTTGTTTTTCTTTTAGAAATAGATTACCGCAATTGTTTCGTGGGGAAAGTTCGCTTATGTAAGTTATTTTTCTTTTGCAATTGCATTTTTTGCGGCTGTAAGACATTCTATTTAAGTATATTGATGTTTTAGAGACGCCACAAAATGCAATTGCGGAGGACGGGTTGATTGATCAATGTTTAACGCAGACAGCCAATTAAAATAATGGAGGCCGGTTTGGGTGAAAAAGTGTGGGCCGGTTTGGATGATCAATGCTTAACCGTCGCCGACGATGAAATATTGGAGGCCGGTTTGGGTAAAAATGTGGAGGCCGGTTTGGGCAAAAATGTCGGAGGCGGGTTTGGCTGGAGGCCGGTTTGGGCGGATTCGAATCACGTATCCTTCATTCTTCCATCCTACTTCCCCATATCCTCTCAGTGAATCTTTTTCTTATTAGCCTGATATTTTGGACATTTTAACAGAAAATGTCCCAGGGTCACCACTGTTCCCAAATAACACATGTCGGAAACGGTACAACTCGACCTCGGACAATTCTACCTCGGTACAAATCGACCTCGGGACAACTCGGCCCAAGACAAGACGGACCATTTTCGTATTTATATGGAAAACTGATTATGAAAATTGGGAGGTGTTAGTTATTAACGAGAAATGAACAATGAAAGTGCAAAGCATAATTTTATTATTGGCCAAACCAATATTTGTTATATTGTTCAGAGTACATTTATATTATTTACAACACATACACCACATCAAGATACAAAATTACAATACATGGATATCTAAAAAAATAGCATATATTATATTATTTTACGTATAACTTGTAAACATTATAATATATACTTAGAATAAAGAAAGTATAGCATTTGAAAGATCAATATAAAATATTACAATGTATTTTTATATTTCAGATAAAAAAAAGCAACAAAGAACAAGTTACAAACAGTAGATACTTACACATTTAAAAACAACACGTGGGTAATTATTAACAGTAATCATTTCAGTTAAAAAGCACAAATAACTAGAGAAGTCATATCAATCTTAAACAAACATAAACACTCAAATAATTGTTAGCAATGACCATTTCAATGTAACTTCAAAACAACAAGTACACAGTGGCGGCGCCATCGAGGGGTATGTGGGGGTACTTACCCCTCCACTTTTTTCAACAAGCGTAGTAAAACAATACTATCATTTTAATTTTTGTTGTATTGAACGTTGCGGTGTAATGGTGGGTATGCTTAATCCCATATTCCCAAGTGCACTAAATCAGAGAAGTTTTGAAATTATGTTTGCCCCCATCCCAACACACACACGCTAGCTGCAAACAACAAACAAGAGTCGAGGGTCCAAATTGCAACAAGGCATTCCGCGTTTAAACGGACTGAAACATAGTGCTTAAAAGTATTCGACGAATGCTAGAATCGAGAGCGTGTAAGGCATCCGTTTGGAATTCAGCCTACAGCAATTTTAAAAAATAAATAAGATTTTATATTTTTGAAAAATTCTCAAAGGTATAACTCAATGAAATCATGCAAATATGAATATCATTGGAACCGGCTTGTTCAGTCGGTTCCAATGATATCCATATTCGCATGATTTTGTTGCAAAACAGTTAAAAAATTTCTCAACTTAGGGCGAGGACCCACCCCCCTCCCCCTCTCGAAACCCACCCCAGCTCGGCGCTGCACAATCCCCAGCTGTACCCCCACACTTTTGTAACTCTGGCGCCGCCACCGCAAGTACACAAAGACATTTTGTAATGAGTACAAAGCTAAAAAAATCCTCAAACTGAACACAGTATTTTCCAGTCAGTTCGTGAGTTCGAAGTGCTGAGTGGACGTATTCTTGTTTATTTGGATATAATTCTGGATAATTTTCGAATATTACGAAGGATTATGAAGGATATTTTGCAGTATGGAATTTAATTCAAACAAACATGAAAGTAATTCATATTTTGTTAAAATTTAGTTTAGTTTAAACAATATTTATTGAAAAATGGTTGGTAGTTACACTACATGGAATAAGTATAATTTATATAATATTCATGAACAATAGTAATAATAACTCTTTGGCCAGCCGCTGATTTGTCGCGGTCCTCATAAGAGAAGGCCATCATTCCCCCTGCACCCCACCCCCTCTTCCCCTCCTCTCCTCCCAGCATTCAGATATAAACTGCTTAATAGTGTCCCTCACTTCCTCTTTTTCAATTTCTTCAATAAGCATTCCTACTCTCTCCCTCGTGTCCCCCTTCAGCCATCTATCCTTTGTTTCTTCACCCCACTTCTGCATTATTCTTCCAGTAAATTTTATTCTATGAGGTATATACTGTGGGCATTCCAAGAGAAAATGTTCCAGGGTCTCCACTACTCCAGAGTGGCACATTTGGCATCCCTTTTCTCCATCTCTCCCAATTTTTCCCCGAAGCTCCAGTGATCTTGATCTCAGTTTGAACAGCAGTGACCCTCCAAAGGTGCCATCTAGGTACTTCTCAAAAGCTGGCTTTTCTTTATATTGTAACCCCTGCAGTGATCTTTTCACGCTAACCCCTGCTCGCCAGTTTCGATTGCAATCTTCCATGACTCTCTCTTTGACAAACCTTTTGCCTTCTTTCATTCCTACTTCTATGTTTGTGACCTCTATAGAGTAATTGTCCATTAGTTCCCTCTCATGTTTTGACCACCCCGTATCTATATTAGAATTCCAAATGGTATCGAGCATCAATTTGCACCACCGGTTGTCAGGCAGGTTTCTCAAGTAGTTAAAGTAACACAGTTTTCCCAAATCTACCCTGTCCTTGATTTTCATCCACCCAAGCTCCCCCCTTACTGCTTCCAAAGCTGCAGCATTACTCGACCCTGTTATCCATCTGCCGGCATCATTCTGAGTACTTTCCAACTTCTTAATAACGGTTTGGTTTAATGGAATCACGTCCGTGCCATACGTTATACTTGGTAAACCAACCCTCTCCCACAGTGTTTTCCCCACAAAGACCTTGTTGAAACTATTTTTCCCTAAAAGTTTTAGTTGGTTCAGAATTCTTTTCCCCTTCAGAATCAGTTTGGCTGAGTAATTTCTGTACACCCCTCTTCCCGTTATATTTATGCTTACCCCTAGATACTCATACTCTCCCGTTTCTCCTACAGTGATTTGTTTGCTTTCCCCTTCGGGGATTGAGAACTCCCCCACTCTCCATCTCTTCGTCATATCTACCTTGCGTCCAACGGGTATTACCTTGCTTTTATTTTCATTTAGTTCGAGCCGCCAAGTGTTCCCATATCTACCAACAATTTCCAGCAATTTCTCTAGCCCCTGTTCAGTTCTAGACATTAACACCATGTCGTCCGCAAAGAATAAGCCTGGTACCTTTATGTCTCCAACATTTACCCCCTCCGCACTCTGAATTAGTTCGTCCCCTAAATCTTTAACATACAATGCAAACAAAATCGGTGAAAAGATACACCCCTGCTTGAAGCCTATATCCATAGGGACTCGTTTTGTAGTGATACTCCCTAGACTGAGTTGGCATTGCACATCTGTATACAGTGCTTTCATGATTCCCACAAAGTCACCCCCCAGTCCGATGCCCTCGAGCTTTCGCCACATACCTTCCCTCCACACTCGGTCGTACGCTTTTTTCACATCTAGAAATGCCAGAAACATCTTTTTCTTTTCAGCCTTTGTTGATTCTATCAGTTGGGTGAGTGTAAATAGGTGATCAGTGACTCTTCGACCTTTCCTGAAACCATTTTGAATTTCTCCTAAAAAACCTTTCTCTTCAATAACTTCCTCAAGTCTACCGTATAGAAGGTATTGTACTTTTGTATAGTTAACTGTAATAACAGGATTCGACATGAAGTCTAAGGCTTATACAAGTCGTCTCCTAAAAGTGTAAAGTTACAACATAATAATTTATGGTTTAGAGTGACATGTATTTTCAAACTAGTTAAAGAGATGGAGAAAAAAAGATAAAGAGTGAAATAAATGAGGAAAGTGGGGGTCAGTTTGTCAATGCCATGATGCCAATGATCTGGCAGGTTGAGATTCGATCGACTGGCCAGTCACAAGTAACTCACGTCGCGTTTAATCTGGAAAATCAGTCATTGCTTGGCGATTAATTCCCTGGATAGGTTACCCTGCTCATCATGAAGTACCATGAGAAAGGCTTCAGTTACTCGGTATATTTATTGTGGAATTGTAGAGATTATGTCATAGTCCTGGGATGTAATTAATACATTATGGACGGAACACTTTAGTGAGGGACATACTTTGTTTGTAGGTATGGGAGACTTCTGCCCCTCCCCACCCATGAAGTACAGGAGGAGGTAAGTTTTATGCGCAATTTAGCTTGAACATTGGGATCCGGTATATGTAGGCCAGCTCACCTCCGTAGAGGTCTGCGCTGGATAAAATAGTTAATGATTGGGATCCGATTTATGTAGGTCAGCTCACCTCCGTAGAGGTCTGCGCTGGATAAAATAGTTGAAGATTGAGTCGCGATAATCGTGGTATTTGGTTGTGGTACTCCCTTGAGAATGTAATTTTGTACAGGATTTGTACAGGATTTGAGCGCGGAGTTTTGGAACGGAACTCATTTGAGTACGTAGAAATGAAACTATTTGTAGCTCCCCTCCTCCTGACGGGGATAGGGTAAGGGTAGTAGCTTATTTATTGTTTCGCGCATTGGTTGAGCGTTCCCGACTGGTATTGGGCTGAAGGTATCGCGTTAGCTTTAATGTGGAGTAGTGCTTGTTTACACAGGTAAACAAGCCCTGTTCGTTTTGGTAACCCTCCTTAAGGTTGTTGGTAAAGAAGTTTTCTTGAATGGTCCGTTGGCCAATTTAAATAAAAGAGAATGATACAAGCTTCCTCCACTTGAGTAAGGAGTAGTATAATGTACTGAAAAGAATTGGAAATGCTTTGTTTATATTAAATATTATAACATCTTTTTTCTAGTTGTTTAGTCGTTGGAAACCCCGCTAGGAATGAGAACCCGCTTCTTAACCTTCAGTTTTTCCCAAACTGTGGACCTCTATGGGACCCTCTTATTGTTGTGATCAGGGGTGGTGCATGGCATTTCCCTTTGGAGGTCTATAGGAGGCGCTGCCTTCGATTAGAATCACACCAGGCGCTAGTTGCTGTGTAAATTGAGAGGGGCGGGGCTCAGTTTTGTTACATTATTATTATTAGGACTTACAAATAAGTGAACTTTATATAAAAAATTATTAGTAGTATTATTTCGAGGAATTAGAAATAAGTGAACTTTACATAAAAAATTATTATTATTATTATTATTTCGAGGAATTACAAATAAGTGAAATTTACATGAAAAATTATTATTTTTATTATTTCGAGGAATTACAAATTAGTGAAATTTACATAAAAAATACCTTTTGTTTTATTTTTTAGCCAGGATACAGCAAGAAAGATCGTGTATACAAGCTACTACGACAAGTATTTGCCTTACCTCTTCTTCCACCTGATGATATATCCACGGCTTTTGCTAGAAATAGAGGGAAAGCATTGGGAGTGGTTGAGGATTTAACTTCGACGTCCAAGATTGCAAGAGATCTGCAAGAATTTTTGGAGTATGTTGATACTACATGGATACAAAGCACAGCTTGGTCAGTAGCAACATGGTCGGTATTTGGCCGCAGCATCAGTACAAACAATGACTGTGAAGGATGGCATAACCGACTCAACCAACGCGCCAGAAAAGGGAACCTCCCTTTTTATTTATCAATCACCCTCTTATATCAAGAAGCTAGTCAGACAGCTGCACATGTAATAATGATCTCAGAAGGGAAATTGAAACGCAAAGAGCAGAAGAAAACAAGAGAGGTGGCAGAAAGAATAATGGAACTGTGGCAGCAGTATTCAGACAGAGACATTTCAACTAGAAGACTACTCAAGGAGGCCACGAAGCTATATGCTCCAGTGTAATATAAAATTTATAATAACAATAATATGTAATGTAATAAAAATAGTTGAAATTTTCAAAATTATTGTCATAATGATCAATATTTAATTGAGGGGGCGAAAAAGCCGGAGATCCGAAAATTATTTTATCTTTTCATAAGTGAATTTTGTAAAACATGAATTTTATTGTATGTGTGACTGTTTGGTATAAAATGTAACAAAATAGTTGAAATTTTCTTAAATTTTTGTATTCATTATCAATATGTAATTGATGGGTCGAATAAGTCGGAGGTCCGAGAAAAAGCCAATGGTTGGAATGAGCCGGAGGTCCGAAAAAGCCAGGGTACGAATGAGCTAAGGTCCGAAAGAGTCGAGGTCCGAATAAGCCGGATGTCTGTATGTCGAGTGTTTTTCTGTTTGGATCGGAATACTTCGTGTTTCGTGAAGTGTTCCGATCCAAGCAGAAGAAATCTCGATGTAAGCTCGGGTGAGAGTTGGTTAATTGTTTCTTGGATAGCTCTTTCACACAGTGGACATTCCAATAAGAAGTGCTGTGTTGATTCGATTTGACCACAGCTGCAAAGTGGACTATCAGATTCTGCGATAGCATATTTGACTACTTCTAGAGAAGCAATGATAATAGAATTTAGGTGGCTTGTTACTTTTATTTATCTGAGTTTTGAAAGTTTGTGACGATATTGTTTCACGCGTTACAGGTGGCAATTCATACCAAAGTTTTACTGTTGATGGCATGAATGATGTTTGCCTCAATGCAGTTCGAGAATGTGGTAGAGTTAAGTTTTGACAATTTCTTAAGTTGTAATTCTATGTTTGATATACGTGTTATGGTACCAAGTTAGAATGATAGTTTGACAAATGCTTGTGGTACATTTTGTGGAATTGGATAAGTTTGTGTTTCTGACGTCTCTGGTGTAATGACTCCCACCCAATTTCAATATATAATTTGGATTTGCTCGCACTCTTAGTAGTAACTCCAGTAAAAAGTCCGACAGCTTCAACCTGAATTTTTTCTAGCTCATCCGATTCCACGTTGACACAATTGTCCCATACTGGCGACGCATATTCTAAGACTGGACTCACAAAAGAAAAGTATAGAATCTTCCTATCAAGTTTAAATTTGAGCCTTCGAAGCATATTTAGGCGATTCCTTCCTTTTTTTGACAATAGTAGTAGGAGAGCGGTGGATCGTGCCTCATTGGGGGAGGGGGAAGTGACGTCATGTCACGTGACCTGGTGGCGCCATGTTTGGTTGTCGTGGTAACCCGCGTGAGCGGCCATCTTGTGACGTCATCTCCATAGTGATACGTGGTGTGAGTGCGCATGCGCAGCACGTGTTGTTAGGGTGATACGTGTTTCCGTCGTCCATTTTGTATACTGGAGGCCGCCATCTTGGTTTCTATGGTAGCACGTGGCTGCTATGTGACCTAAAGTCTTACAACAAGACGGGGGTATGCTCGGAGGATGTGTTCCTTTGTAGAGGAGTAATTTCTGGATTTGTAGAATTACCATAAATAACCCGACAATTCCTCCAAATCACCGAAAACGATTTTATTTCCCCATTTTATCGGCTTAGCACATAGTGCTATAGTACCGAGGGGTTCCCTGGGGGGGGGGGGGGGGGGGGTGTTCGATTGAACTAGAGTATATCTAATTACCTAAATAGGCCCGACCACCCTTACAGACCACCAAAATCTCCACCAAACCACCCAAACGGAAATGTGAAGCCCCATTTTGGGCATATAAAAATAACACGTTATGCTATAGTACCAAGGGGTACAGGGGGTATGTTCTATTGAATAGGAGTACAGGGCCTGATTTTCCCAGAATCCCATTTTTAATGCCTATTGCATATGCTTCTCTATCACTAACAGTCTATCCAGTCCAAACTATCTCTGGTTCTCTCGTCCAAGTCTTATAATTACCAGTGCTTGATTTCCCATAATGCAGTTTTCTCCCTTGTGTATATCAAAAGCATTCCCAAACCCAATAAGCAATCAAGTAGGTACTGATAAACCATTGCTCGAATGACTCGAATCCCATCGAGAAAATGAGCTTTAGAGTAATTGCTCCATAGAGTGACTCGGCATATTGCTCGAACGACTCAAATCCCATCGAGCAAATGAGCCAACGAGCAATTGCTCATTCGAGTGACTCCTGGAACGACTCTTCGACTCATTTCAGAAAAAAGGGATTCCATAGCCACAGGCGTTTAGGAAAAAGGTATTCTACAAATGGGATTCCACAAAAGGGATTCCATAAGTGGGATTCCGTCTTACCTCGAGTGACTCGCACATATTGTTCGAATGACTCGAATCTCATCAAGCAAATGAGCCAACGAGCTATTGTTCGTTTCAGTGACTCCTCGAACGACTCTTTGACTCATTTCAGAAAAAAGGGATTCCATAGCCACAGGCGTTTTCGAAAAATGGATTCCACAAAAGGGATTCCATAAGTGGGATTCAGTCTTACCTTGAGTGACTTGCACATATTGCTCGAGCGACTCGAATCCCATTGAGCAAATGAGCCAACGAGCAATTGCTCGTTCGAGTGACTCCTCGAACGACTCTTTGACTTATTTCAGAAAAAAGGGCTTCCATAGCCACAGGCGTTTTCACAAAAGGGATTCCACAAATGGGATTCCGTGTTTTTACATAAACTCTCGAGGGTATAAAAAGGGATTCCTCTCCCAAATTTTGTCATTCCACGTTTAGCCAGTGATGGATCAACATCACACTTGTGAAGAGTGCCAGAAATCATTCAGTCATTTTAAATGTCTCATACTACACAGGCGAACCATCCACAGCGCTAAGAGGTATCGATGCTTAAAGTGTGCAAAGACGTCTAACTGGAGACACCGCCTATCCAGACACGAGAAGGTCCACTCACCGCTGGAACTGTGGCAAATATGCAGAAGAGAAAAACGCAAGGAAATAAACCAAGATGAACCAATGGACCTGTCAAAACCGTACCTGGTGAATACCCATAAACCAACCAGAAACCAGTGGGTATCAATGCCACAAACAGAAATGCCTCAGAAGGTAATGACCGGGATGGGCAATAAACCAGAACCAAATAAACCAACCAGAAACTTGTGGGTACCAGAGCCACCAACAGAAATGTCTCATGCAGTAATAACCGGAACAGGAAAGAAGCCAGAACCAGAGCATAATCCAACAAGTGAAGAAAAAAATACGTTTTGGTCGAACCCAGGTTATTGGAAAGTTTACTAAATCGACAGTGTTTGGTGCGTAGAGAACTCAACGAACGTGCCTCGATGGATCTGGATAGAGAACTGAGGGAGATTCCAGAATCTAGAACCATGAACGAGACTGAGAAGATTCGTCACTACAACCAGATTTTACAAAGACAGAGAGAACTCTACAATAAAGCTTCGCAGGGAACAGCGATCAAGATACAGAACCAGTGATGACAATGGAGAGAGCAAAGTGAACGAAGAATGAAGTGATCGAACACAAAGGAGATAACAGAATAAACAGAACAAATATTGAAATGTACAACAAACAGTGTACAGAAAAATCAATATATTTTTAAAATATAACAGAAATTCTTGTTTTTTTTACTAGCAAGGAAGGGGAATACCTTGTGAAATGGGTTGACCAGATATCTTCAAATAAGTATCCTATAAAAAGTATCCTAGATAGGAATCCTATTTTACAGAATCCCTTTTTCGAAAACGCCTGTGGCTTTGGAATCCTTTTTTTCTGAATGAGTCGTTCTAGGAGTTACTCGAATGAGCAATTGCTCGTTGGCTCATTTGCTCGATGGGATTTGAGTCGTTAGAGCAATATGTGCGAGTCACACGAGGTAAGACGGAATCCCACTTACGGAATCCCTTTTGTGGAATCCCATTTGTGGATTCCCTTTTTCGAAAACGCCTGTGGCTATGGAATCCGTTTTTCTGAAATAAGTCAAAGAGTTGTTCGAGGAGTCACTCAAACGTGCAATTGCTCATTGGCTCATTTGCTCGATGGGATTCGAGTTGTTCGAGCAATATGTGCGAGTCACTCGAGGTAAGACGGAATCCCACTTATGGAATCCCTTTTGTGGAATCTCATTTATGGAATCCCTTTTTCGAAAACGCCTGTGGCTATGGAATCCCTTTTTTCTGAAATGAGTCGAAGAGTTGTTCGAGGAGTCACTCGAATGAGCAATTGCTCGTTGGCTCATTTGCTCGAGGGGATTCGAGTCGTTCAAGCAATATGCCGAGTCACTCGATCGAGCAATTACTCTAAAGCTCATTTTCTCGATGGGATTCGAGTCATTCGAGCAATGGTTTATCAGTAACTACTCGATTCAGATTCAGATTTCAGATTCTTTATTCACGGTACACATACATGTAAAATGGTTACAAATAAACATATTGCACAAATGTAATGAGAAGTATACCATGGGAAGTGGCATAGCCAGATTGGCTGTCTGCCTGCCACCCCCTGGAAGAAGATGGGGTGATTGCAAACAGACTGTGACTGAAAGAATGAACTGACAGCCAATTATGTGACACATGATGGAGAATGAAGATCGAATTATTATTTTTCTGGGATTAGAGAATTAGTGTTTCATTTTCTCCAGCGGAAAGACGGTGACTCAAGGTAGGCAAGAAGCAACCTGCCTATAGGACTCCCTCCACTACTTATCATAACACCCGAGGGCGGCAACAAGTCCCATCGTGAAGTTCGTATCATTTAGACTGCGACAAAGAGGTCGGTCATGATGTTTGGGCGTGGTGTCTACGTTAGCTGCATCATCGTCGTAGGATGACGTTATGATTTATTTGTTTAGACTTTTATTTGCAAGTTCTTAATTGTATCCATATAGTATTTTACATAGCACCACTGTAAGGAGGAAGCACGACAGGTTGCACAAGACGAGGATTCCAGATTTAGACGCGGACCATGACTTTGACAATTTCCAAATTTACGAAGTTTACGAAGTGCAATCGGGGCAGTAGGGATTGTTGCAGCTGACATAACTGGAATATGAGGAAATGAATGTGGAAGTTAACTTGTTCTTAAGTATGCGTCTGTCGCTAATATTAAGAGTTGTATCGTCCAGAGCATTCCATAGTTTCGGAAAGGTGTATAACGGAAATTTATCCAGAGTTTGGGTCCGCGTTTTTTCTATGTATAGGAGGCCCGACTGTCTAGTTCTCCTACCAGATGGATTGTCAGTGATTTTAAATATATCATTGAAAGACACCGATAAGCTGCCGTTCTGCCAGTCAAATACGAACAGTAGTGCATGTAGCCTAAACAAATCATCAACCTTGAGTATTTGGTTTTCTTTAAACAGGGGATCTGTATGAGAATTGTACTTTTTGTTGTTAATTATTCGTAATGAACGTTTTTGCAGGGCAGCTAGTTTTTTTGATAGCTCTTGAGTTGCCCCATGCCTGGATTCCGTATACCAAATGGCTATGCATGAGGGCGCAATACAATGTTTTAGAGCTCCTTGTTAAGACTATAGTTAGCCTGTGCTATTTTCGAGCATAATCGGGATATGTGAGCCTTGTAGGATAAATGTTCATCAATGCTAATTCCTAAGAATTTCACAGATTTTTCTGTTTCGGTGGCCCCAACCTTGTTAATGTTTTGGTTATTTATTTTCACCTCTTGACAAAGATTATTGTTCCTACCTTTATTTGGATTAAGTATGATGTACGAAGTTTTCTTAGCATTCAGCATTAACTGGTTCACAGAGCACCATTTGAATAGTTTCTGGAGCTCGCCATTGAAATACGGTGTAATGGGATTATTGTCGGAGCCCGGACAGTGCGCAGTGGTGTCATCGGCAAATAATAAAAGATTGAGTGATGTGAGTTACTTATATCATTTATATATAAAAGAAAAAGAATAGGGCCTAAACTCGAGCCCTGTGGCATACCGCAACTCTGTTTGGCTAAGTTCGATTTGTGTTCTCCGTACGTAACATATTGAGACCTGTTGGACAAGTAACTTCTAAACCAATTGTTGGTGACACCTCGGATACCATATTTTTCCAGTTTACCTAATAGTATTTCGTGATTTATGGATGGTGTCAAAGGCCTTTGACAAATCCAGGAACAGTGCTAAGGTGCTGTTTTTTTTCTTGTTTATTATTTTCGATTGCGATGCTTTTAAGGAGCTGAAGAACTGGATGAATAGTACTATGTCGCTTTCGGAACCCATATTGGTGAGGGTATAAGATATTAAACCTATTGAGGAAACTAGCTAGCCTCAATTCCATGAGTTTTTCAATTACTTTTGAGAATACCGGAAGTATATTGATAGGTCTGTAATTTGTAAAGCTGTGCTCGTCACCCGCTTTAAATATGGGTATCACCTTCGCGATCTTCATCCTGTCTGGTACTTTGCCGTTTAGGAAAGAGTTGTTAATTACATGTGTTAGAGGATCCAATACTTCGGTTATCGTATGCTTAAGAAGACAGGTTGTGATGTCATCGCAGTCTTTAGATAATTTTGACTTCATTTCATTTACTACTCGGTTGACTTCTGTGGGATTTGTGGGTATTAAATAAAGATTTTTGGAGACGTTGTTGTCCATGTAATCTGTGTAGGGCTTATTAGTTTTCTGAATCTGTTCGGTTGTGTTTTTTCCAATGTTGATAAAGAAATTGTTGAATTCTTCTGCGATGGCATGGGGCTCGTTTAACTCGATGTTGTCCTGGATGAAGATCGAGGGTAATCTGGCTTCACGTTTTTCTTTATTGATGGCTTCGTTTAAAATCTGCCACGTTCTTCGCATATTGTTTTTGTTTTCGTTTAGGATATCTCTATAATAGGTAGCTTTACATTGTTTTTTACCTTGTTGAAGATTCTACAGTAGTGTTTATACTTTTCGGAGTTCCTTTCGGTGGGAGCTTGGAGTTTTTTCTTGTAGAATTTTTCTTTGTTGTTGGAGGATATTACAAGCCCCTTGTCATCCATGGCTGTTTTTTAATAATTTTTTTTGTTCTGGTGAACACGGTTGAGGGGAAATACTTTTTCATAGGCTTTCATATTCGATTGCTTATTGGGTTTGGGAATGTTTTTGATATACACAAGGGAGGTAACTGCATTATGGGAAATCAAGCGCTGGTAATTTTAAGACTTGGACGAGAGAACCAGAGATAGTTTGGACTGGACAGACTGTTAGTGATAGAGAAACATATGTAATGGGCATTAAAAATGGGATTCTGGGAAAATCAGGCCCTGTACTCCTATTCTATAGAACATACCCCCTGTACCCCTTGGTGCTATAGCATAACGTGTTATTTTTATATGCCCAAAATGGGACTTCACATGTCCGTTTGGGTGGTTTGGTGGAGATTTTTGTGGTCTGTAAGGGTGGTCGGGCCTATTTGGTAATTAGATATACTCTAGTTCAATCGAACACACCTCAGGGGTCCCTTCGGTACTACAGCACTACGTACTAAGCCGATAAAATGGGGAAATAAAGTCGTTTTCGGTGATTTGGAGGGATTGTCGGGTTGTTTGTGGTAGTTCTACGAATCCAGAAATTATCCTTCTACAAAGGAACACATCCTCCGAACATACCCCCGTCTTGTTGTAAGACTTGGTCACATAGCAACCACGTGCTACCAATGGACGACGGAAACACGTATCACCCTAACAACACGCGCTGCGCATGCGCACTCACACCACGTATCACTATGGAGATGACGTCACAAGATGGCCGCTCACGTGGGTCACCATGACAACCAAACATGGCGCCACCAGGTCACGTGACATGACGTCACTTCCCCTTCCCCTATTCCCTCCCCCCAATGAGGCACGATCCATCGCTCTCCCACTACTGACAATTAATACCAAATGAGCGCTCGAAGTGCCAAGGCTGTTAAACATCAGACCGAGATGTTTATGGGACGAAATTTATAATAAATATTTTAAAATGTGTTAATATATAATACAATTAAATTAATTTCAAAATTCTTGATATTAAAAAAAAAACCTATAGAAATGCTGAAAAAATCGGGACAAGTCGGTCCCAAAAATCGGGAGAAGTCGGCCCAAGAAGGGGCAGAGTTGTCCTGAAAAAATCACCTTGGGCCGAGTTGTCCCGAGGCCGAGTCGTTACGGACCCGAAATAACTCTCTTGTCCACTGTCCTTTCGAATTTTCCTCCAAGCTCCAGCGACCGCGACCTCAGCTTGAACAGCAGTGACTCTCCCAAAGCTGCCGCCAAGGTAGTCAGTCTTCAACACCTGGCTTCTCTTTATCATGCAGACAACTCGAAGATTTATTTGCTTTGAAACCCCCCCCCCCCCTCCCCCCCCCCCCCTCCCCCCTCCCCCCACCACCACCTCCACTCTCCACCAATTCCGGTTACAATCATCCATGACATTTTCTCTGACGATTTTTTTACCCTGGGTTGTACCTACTTTTGAGTCTGAGATCTCCAGTGAATAGTTCTCTATTACCTCAATCACTTGGTCCAACCACCCTGTCTTTGTATTTGAATTCCAAATACTCTGGAACATTAGTTTACACATTAGGCTGTCGGGAAGACAAATAGTTAGGATAACTGCATGCGTATATGATACGTGATTTCCGTCAATATTGAAGACAAGCGTCCACGGTGAGGTGGGACTCTTAGTTCAGATGAAGCTGTCTTTGAAATCATGTAAATTAATGGCTAAAACACGAACATTTTATAGTGTATTGGACTATTAATGTCATTAACTGTCATTGATAAGAACACTTCGACCGGCCGCTGATTTATCGTGGTCCTCAGGCTAGAAAGCCTTAACACTGTGGTCACTAAAGCCCACCTATCCCTGCTCCTCCCAAATGAACAATCACGAAATTTAGGTTGTGTTGGGAACACATTCTTGTTTTATCACGAGATTCTTGGGCCAAGTTGGGAGACGATTTAATTTCCAAAGATCTGAAATCTGCAAACATTTCATTGCTGTTTTGGAACCTGCGAGGCGATGTAATATATAACACATGGCACATTCACAGGAACATATTCAGCTGGCAATGCAATAATTGCGAGATACAGTCCCCAGTTGCAATGCTGAATCCGGAAACTACAGAAAGTTAAACAAGTTTAGAATCCTACTAAACACCAAAAAGAACCAAGATGAACGAAGAAGTTGAAAAATAAAGATACAATACCTTTTTGAATGCTTTATTTACTTATTATGGGTATGTAGTGAACTATATAAGTCACATTTAACGACGTTTGATGTATAAAAGTCCCGAAATACCGCTTAACATGTAACATGCGTGATCCAGAAAAGTACTTCTTGGTCTTTAGTAGGTTAGCGCTGCAGCTTGGTTTACTTCTTAGTGTTTAGTAGGTTAATTAAGCAGCTTGGTGTCTGATATGGCGGTTAATAGAAATTTCCTTCTGTTTTCAACTGGACTGGCGACCGACAGAAATTAATGTCTGGCAGCATTTGAGTTCTTACTCCCCCTGCTTTTATCCGGGCCTGGGACCGACAGGCAATGTATTCTGACCTGTTTTGCTATAGCATGAGTGGAGGTATGCTGTGGCTTTTCTATTTCATATATATGTGTTATTATTATTTATTGGTGCTTAAGGTCACATACTTATGCACAATGGCTAATCGTGACAGTTTTACGGGTGGAGGAAACTGAGTACCCGGAGAGAACCATCGAGCATCGACGAGCAACTGCTAGCTTCTCAACATTCGAACTCTGTTCAAGCTCCACCCAAGCAGGGTTACAGCGGTTGAGGACATGTGCACCATCGACGTACAGTACACGGCGTCATGGTTCCCCCCGTGTAGGCAACCGGGATAAAGTGCCTTGCCCAAGGACACAACGCGGGTCGTCTCGGACGGGGTCGAACTCGGGACCTCTAGCATGGAAGTCCAACAGTCTACCACTGAGCCATCGCGCTCCCTTATATATGTGTTAAATGCATTAATATAACATGACATTAACCCTTAGCCGGACATTTTTCGGAGATTTTTTTACTTTTTTAATCCAATGTTAGACTTTTTTGTCAGTGTGGACTTAGAAGAAAATTTCTGACCTGTTTTGCTGTTCATGCTTGGGGCTACCAACCGTATGCTGTGGCTTTCATATTGTAACAGGGGGAGAGATAAGTGCGGGAGCCTGGGTTCTGTAACAGGAGGAGAGATAAGTGCGGGAGCCGGGGTTCGAACCGTCGACCTCTAGCACACAAAGCGACCGATTTACCACGAGACTAAGAGATCCGGACCAACCAGGCTGGTTGGTAAATGGCCTTTATACCTCGACCGCTACAGTTCGAACCGTCGACCTCTAGCACACAAAGCGACTGATTTACCACGAGACTAAGAGATCCGGACCAACCAGGCTGGTTGGTAAATGGCCTTTATACCTTGACCGCTACAATATTTCATGTATGTCTAAGATGACCTTAACCATTGGCCGGGCATTTTACGGAGATTTTGGACTTTTTTAATGCAACTTGATGATGATGTTAGACTTTTTTTGTCAGCGTGGACTTGGAAAATTTCTGACCTGTTTTGCTATACATGAGTGGAGGCTATCACCAGTACGCTGTGGGTTTTGTATTTCATATATATGTTAAATGCATCAAAATAAGATGACATTAACCCTTGGCTGGACATGTTTTGGAAGTTTGTGACTTTTTTAATGCAATGTTAGACTTTTTTGTCACTGTGTACTTAGAAAATTCTTGACCTGTTTTGCTATGCATGTACATGACCGGACATTTTTTGCAGATTCGTAGTAAGCCTAGATTTATTGCATGCCTTGCGTTGGTGAGCTAATGGGGAAGGACACACACCCCTTGTTTTTTTGTTGCAACCATGTTTTTGTGAAACATGTTTGGCTGCTTTCTTGCAGTGTCTGTGACTGGTGCTCATAATTTTTTCTTTTCTTTTGTTGCTGTATTGCAGTATCTCTGGCGACTACTTATTTTTATTTTTTTTTTTTTTGGTAACATCTCTGGTTGCTTTCTTGATGAATGGATGGAAAGTTTCAGCACGCCGAAGGCGCACGGGGACGATGTGGGATTATGAACCCACAAAAGTCGGAAGCGATGGCCCATAATCTTATTTGGTTGGAGTGTGCGCACTAACAGTTGGGTATTTGGGACAGACCCCCCGAGAACCTCGAACTGGGAGGTGACCAGGGATTGTTCATAACAAGAATTCTGGTCTGTGTTTTATTTAGGATATTTACTGGGTAACGGGGTCGAGTAATGCCGCAGCACTAGAACCTTGGGTGGATGAGGAACAAGGACAGGGTGGACTTATTGAAACTCTGTTGTCTTAATTATTTGGTAAATCTCTCCGACAGCCGGTGGTGTAAAGTAATGTTCCAGAATGTTTTATTGTATGATAACATGACTTAACCACAACTACACTGGACATCGAATTTCAGGTGTGAAACAAACTGATAAACCAATAATTAACACTGTTCAATAACACTGTCAATGATCACAGTGATCACCAATGATCACCAAGCTGCAGTGCTTTCCTTCTATAGACCAAGACGTAATTTTCTGGATCGCGAGTTACATGTTAGGCGGTATTTCGGACTCTTTATACATCAAATGTCATTAAATGTGGATTATATAGTTGAGTACACCCGCTGGTAAGTGCATAAAGCATTTAAAATTGTCTTGTGTCTTTCTTTTTTATTTCTCGGTTCATCTTGGTGGTTAGTGGGACCGCAAGTTTCAGTAATGGTTTTGGCTGTTGTCGATGAGCAAAACATAAAACTGGAAAATTATGTTTGAAAACATAAATATATTCACACCAACAAACATTGCAGTCCTCACAATTGTACAATTATGAAAAAAAATAATTTGATTGTAGCCGAACTATATTTGTGACGTAAAGAAGGCTTGGTTTACTCTGTTAATCGAATAATAGAAGACCAAAGCTTCAGAAAGTTATTTTTCTATTCACCAAATAGGCCTATAGTGAATTTAGTACCATCGTAAGTTTAAATTTCTGCCTCGCTCAACCGCATTGTGTGTAAGATGGATCCACGTCGATTTTGATGGCAATTGTGTCTACCTCTCCTTATATGCCTCAAAGTGACGGCCAAGTTGAGAGGTTTAACAGAACCTTAGCGGCTATGTTAGCCTGCTTTGTAGAAGACAATCACAGCGACTGGGAATATTATCTTCCATTCGCCATGATGGCCTATAGGAGCGCCAAACATGAAACTACGGGGTTCACTCCCTTTAGTGTCATGTTTGGTAGAGAAATTACTTTACCTACAGAGTTAATTGCTGGTAAGACTCCTGATAGGGATTGTGCTCCCTCTCAGTATGTCAGTGATTTAGAGGGTCGTCTAGCCCAAATTTTCCAGTTAGTTTCGGCGAAATGTGATTCTGAGATTAGAAGAAGAAAGAAAATTTACGACAAACGAGTTTTCGGCAAACCTTTGACTGTTGGGGATAAGGTCTGGCTTTATTTACCTAGAGTGAATAAAGGCCAAACCTCAAAATTTGCTAAATTTTGGGTCGGTCCCTATATCATAAAAAGCAAACTCTCGGACGCAAATTACCTTGTGGTTCGCGTCGGGGGAGGTAAACCACAAGTTGTACATTTCAACCGTTTGAAGAAATGTTACACTCGTAAATCAGAGGTGGTTAATTCGGATTTGGGTGCCCCCATGTGTCCCATACCTGATAGTTCTAACGAAAATAATATAGTCCGGTCCTCGGTGGAGAGTCCTGAGGAGGAGGAGACGTTCCTCGCTGAAGGTCCGACAAGTAGGCGTGGCTGCACCCTCCGGCGACCGCACCGACTAGGTTCTCAAGAATTTGTATTTTATTAATTATTTATTGGGTTTTTTTTCTTACTTGAATTTTTTTCTGGCAACCCACTTGACATTTGACGTTAGATTGGCAGTTCGCCTGGGCTTGGTGTGTAAATTTTGTGTTAAGCGCGATAGTTGTTGTATAGATTTGAGTTTGGATTTTGCGCTTATAATCCGGCCTTCGACTTTGAACTGCCTTCGATGGGTATCTATGGTGGTACCAAAAATTCATATTTTGTACATATTTGGCTGCATGAGCATTGAACCGTCATATGAGCTGTATTGGCTTGTATTGCAATAATTATTTTTATAATTGCGTCATTTCCCTGACGTTGGGGAACTGCCGCTTGAGATATGGATCCGGAAAATTGAGTTTTGTGTGTTCATTCGTGGGGATCGTCATGGGGTTGATTTCCGGAAAGCCCCTGTGACGATAATTTCAGACTAGATCGGTTATAATTCAGTTCAAATACAAGTGTGGTTGCCTCTCTTTTTATACCCGTCTAGATTGTTCTTGAGCCCGCTGACCGGTTCATTTTTGCGATTCGGTGCGCAAGAGGGTTGAGCTTCATTGATGGGGATCTTTTATTGTGCGCGTGATTCGTGAAGGGTGGTGCGAGTTATATGCTAGTGTATGTATTAGTATGTTTAGGAATATTAGAGTTATGCAAGTTAAAGTCGGATCCGACTAAGTATAATTGAATTTTCGCGAGCGTTGTGTCCGAGGTAGAAATCTGAATTAATGAACGGGCCAGCTTGGTCGAAAGAATTATCTGATGGGAATTTATGAATATGAGTTTTTTTGGGAGTTGGTTCCCCATAACATTTCCATGTAAGGAAAAGATTGTGTAATCTTTTGTGGAGAAAATGATATTTTTATATCCAGATACTGTTCTCTGTGTAACTTTTTCCTTATGGCATAATGGAGATGGTAATTGGGCATTCGTTCGTGAGAAGAATTGGAACATGGACAGGGAAACTTCCTGATCGTCTGAAGTCGATTAAAATGTATGGAATCCCTGGAGCCAAACTTCAACATTTGGAACAGATTCATTGTGTTGGTGCAAAAACTGTACTGGTGCAGTCTGGTGAGAATGATTTGGACAGCGACAACTTCCATTTTGAACATTATAAACTATATGTTGAAAGACTCATTAATTATTTATTACGCCAAGGCGTTAAAACGATTATTATATTGGGTCTTTTTCCTCGGATAAAGACCAGAGTGGCTGGCACCCTATTCGAACTACGAAGGGCGGCTATTACCCAGTTCTATGGAACTCTTTCAGGCCCAAATGTGGTATATAAGTCTTTGTTTCTAAGTATCCCGTATGCATTTTTCCAGAGACGGGGTGCACTTGAATGACTTGGGCCAGTTTCTTTATGCAAGACATCTTGCTCTAGTCTTGGAGGAACAAAGCTCCTCTAATTGAATAATACTTCCAGTATAAGGACCTAAGTTTCTTGAGATTTGGAAAATATTTGTAAAAGCATAATGAATAGATTTAACGATATAAAAGGTAAATTGTATACCTAAGAATAGTCATTCATTCGAGGAAGGTATAAGTTCCAAGAGAACATTCATCTATGAAATCAAAGTGTTTTTTTACCTTAAATTACTGGAATAAATATCGTTTGATATATATGCTGGGGTTCTGGTTGTGACCATAAATTTAAAGGTTGTTGTTTTATGCTTGAATGGGTCCAATCTGACGTTTTCTATCTCCTGCGGCATGTAAAAGACGGTTTCAGGCAGTGCTGGTTTCAGTACTGGTCGGGGACCTATTTCGGCCTAAAGTGTAGCAATTGGCCCTAAACGGAACCCTATTTTAATATGTCCTTTGAAAATAATTTATTATTTAGAAAATAAAAAAAAAATAATTATTTAAAAAAGAAAAAAAAAAATTGTACTTGTCCCAGGGGGAACCAACCAACAATAACTAATACTCAGTATTAGAAGTTTTTTTAACTTTTATTTTTTACGGAAGGTTGTAAATATCACCCCCTTTTATTTTTTTCAACGGAGACGTTGAATCCTGGGGTGGGAGTAGTGTAAGAAAAAAAGGAAAATATATATAAGAAATTACCATACATAGGATATGTGCACACAAGCCTATAAATATGTATATATACAAACATATATATATATATATATATATATATATGTAGGTGTGTGTGCATGAATCTGGTGTATGAAGGCGAATTGGTCGCTTCGATACTGGAAGTGTTAAATCACTTTGTGGTGGCCTTAAGTTTTCGCACACATTAGTGAGAGATAGAAAAATGGGTTAATTTCCACGTCGGCTGATTGTCTCTTGTTGATCGTCGAGGTGAAACAACTCATGCGGTAATCAATGTGAACACACACGGATTATTAGTGATCTGGAAGTCGAAGTGATTGGGTTGATTCCCAATACTTTTGAGAAGACATCGGGACTTCATAGAGGTAGGTTGTACTTTTGTATTCTCCTCCAGATTAACTCCCCATCGGGGCCGGTCACTATACCATGGATTTCTGATCCTCGTCCTACGCCGAATTCCCAATGACGGCTCTATTAATTTAGTAAAAAGACAAGTTTATTCACGATTAGCCCGATGCATCTTATTTAGTTGTGAAATGCCTTGGTCTAATCGATGAAATTCGGCGTACGACGAGTTTCGGAGGGTCGATAGATTTGAAACCCCGCCCCTCCCATTTGGCAACTTTACGGAATTTTATGGTCGCATTCATTGGCACGATTCTACCCTTTGAATATGCGTATTTTTATTTAAGGGGGAAGAAGGTGAGATACGACGGGCAGGCTGTTTGGTGTAACGGCATAAATTTTTGATGTGTAGACAAAATTTGTGAGCGTGAGGGATTCAGATTGAACAGCTCTTGATATGAAAATTCGTAGTTTTATACGATTGTTGACGTAACCCTTCAGCCGGTAGAGAGTTTCGGGTGTTAGAACTTTTGGTTCTGACCTGTGTAGAGCTCCCCTTCTTTAGCCAAGGGTGGTAGCAGTTGTGAATAATTGCAGACATTTTGATGTGCAACTCTTCTGATGAGGGAGAGTTTTGGACGTTGGAACCTGGATTCCGACTTATGAGCGCTCCCCTTCTTTAGCCAAGGGTGGTAGCAGCCGTAATATTTATAAAAATCATCGATGTTTGGTATGTAACTCTTTTGCCGGGGAAGTGGGACTTGGTGATCGAAACAGTGGTTATGGCCTGAAAAGTGAATACCTAATAGACGGTAGAATAAATTTGTTTCCACCTATAGAGTGGAGATGTAGTTGTACATGCCAATTGAAATATGAAAAATGAAAATCCAAAATTCCATGTGACTTCCTCCGAAGTTGAAATAGTAATAGGGGGAATTGTAATAAACGTTAAATTAATATATCTATTCAAATCTTTCGCCATTTGTTGTTGTTTGTTTTTTTTTCAGCTTATAGCCCTTTCAGTGAGCCCTTGACCGGATATTATTTTTTTTTTTTTATCATTAAACGCGGTTCAATAGTGGATTTGAAACATGCCCTTTAAATTCACCTATGTGTATGATTACCCTCGGTTGGCTTTGCGACGGGGCTGTCGGCTAGAACTCATTTCTTATAAGTGGGTTCGAGCCGAGAGCAACGGCGCAAGAGGGATGCCAAGGCGGCGTTAAACGTTTGTGACAGTCCTAGGTGACTGAGAAAGGAAACTAATCCCTATTTAGGAACGAACCTGCAGAAACCCCGGACAACAAATTTGTGTACGGCTAGATCTTGCTTGACTTCTGTGCGAGGCTGTCTGCTGGAACTCACTTCTTGTAACTGAGTCTGGGTCGAGAGCGTCGGCTCAGAGGAAGGGTCTAGGCGGGGTCAGATCAGTGTCGTTACACATCAAGCAGTTCGTCTCCGAGTGTTTGGGGGAGAGAAGAAGCGTGGGAATAGGGGGGTAGTTGGGAGCACAAAATGAACGTTAGAAAGACCCCAATAATAGAACTTATTACCTAAACACAAATATTTTCCGAGACCGTTATCTGTGGGCGCTGGCTCGACGCCACTATGTCCACCTCTGTTGATTTTTCTTCAACGTCATCATCTCCTACTTTTGTTTCTTGTACTGATTCTGGGGCTCCGTTATACCGCATTTCCGCCCTGTAATCAAATTTCACATCTTGTGATTTCCAAAACTTATCCAGCTTTTTCTCAAATATCAGTAGATTTGGGGCATTTACTACATCTTGTGGTAAGTTGTTCCAGTTATTTGTAACTCTCTGGCTGAATAAATTTTTCTGGATATCTGTTCTTGCAGTTGATTTTGTTAGTTTGTAATTATGTCATCTTGTGACGCTGTCGATAACTTTGTTAAGTATACTTCCTACTTCCGGGTCGTAGCAATGGAATAATTTGTAACATTCAATCATGCCACTTCTGTGTCGTCTGTATTGTAATGTTGGCAGGTCTAGCTTCCTTAATCTTTCCTCATAGGTAAAATTTCTTAACTCCGGTACTAATTTCGTCGCTCGTTTCTGGACTTTTTCTATACTATGAATATGTTTCTGTTGATATGGCTTCCATACTGGTTGAGTATATTCCAGGTGCGGTCTTACCAGGGCTTTATACAGTTTTGTAAGTGTCTCACCATCTAGGTGTGTGAAGGATCGTCTGTTTGCACCTAATATTGCGTAGGCCTTCTGTACTTTTTGGTTAAACTGGCTGTCAAAACTTAAATTTGTGTCTGTTAGAACTCCTATATCTTTCTCTTCTGTGGTTACCTTTAATTCACATTTTGATCCGTCTGCCCTTTCTAGAGTATAACTTGGTTCATATTGCTGTTTGCCTATGTTCATTGCCAGACATTTATCAGGGGGGAATTTTAGAAGCATTTATTTGACCATTCTTGTAGGTTATCCGGGTCATATCCTGTAGTGTTTTTATATCAGTCTGATCCCTTATTTCTTTGAAGACTCTTGTATCGTCTGCAAACATGAACACTTCTGATAGCACCGACAGAGTGAGGTCATTTATGTATATGACAAACAACATAGATCTCAGTACACTACCCTGGGGTATGCCACTTATAACTTGGTGGTCTTCTGAGCTCTGTCCATTTACTATAACCCGTTGTGTTCTGCCAGACAAGAAATTCTCAATCCACCTATACACAGGTTCTTGAATTTTTAACTTGCCAATTTTTTTCAATAATCTTCTATGTGGGACTGTGTCAAAGGCTTTCATGAAATCCATGTGGACGACATGTGTTGAATATCCATTGTCAATTGTTTCTATCCATTTTTCTATGCTGTTAAGTAGCTGTAGGGTAGCTGATCTTCCCGATATAAATCCAGACTGTTTCTTGCTGAATAGCTTGTTTGTTTGCATGTGTTCTATTATACCACCCCTAATCAAGGATTCCATATGCATGTTAGACTAACTGGACGGTAATTACCAGCTGTTGATTTCTGTCCTTTCTTGTAAATCGCCGATATGTTTGCTTTTTTCCCGTCTTCTGGTAGTTTCCCCTGTTTTAAGCTGCTATTAAAATTATTCCAAAGTGCTTGCTCAGTATACTTGCCAATTCTTTCAGGATGTGTGGGTGTATACCATCTGGTCCTTGTGGTTTTGCTGGATTCAGTCCTCTAAGCTTTTTGTACACCATCCCTTCAGTTATTTCTTTGTCCACTTATTCCTTCTGTATCTTACTACCCTGTATGTCTGGTAGTTCACCGGGTGCCTCTTTGTTTCCATATTTTTTTCATGTAAAATGTTTTTTTTATAATTACTGAACACCCATAATAGCAAGAAATTAAGTGAGAAATATATACCTATAATTACATTTTGGAGGGTCAGATGGGATCTGGACAATTCGACGAAAGACAAACTCGACGAAATGGACTATTCGACGAGAAGACAATTCGACGGAAGACAGTTTCGACGGAATTTTTTTTAAAAGGGTCAATTCGACGAATATATTTAAAAAAAATGATGTTAGACACAATTGACCAAGCAATTTGTTTCTTGCCTTTTGTTAAACCGCTCTTTGAAGAGCAGTTTCCCAATGCCATTATACAGGGTTGCGTCTTTCATTGGACGCAGGCAGTCTGGCGAAAAGTGCAACAATGTGGTCTTTCAGAGACATATAGAAAACGCACCAACATATACAAGTTTATACGATGTTTGTTATGTCTTGCATTTCTGCCATCAACTCGCGTTGTTAGTTACTTTAATCCAATGAAAGAGCTTTGTAATAACACATCAAACAGTCCCCTCGCCAAACTGCTGGAATATACTCGGAACACGTGGATCGATAATCCTATGTTTCCTGTGTCAACTTGGTCTGTTTTTCACCAGCATGTGAGATCTAATAATGACACAGAAGGCTGGAATCGTCGTCTTACTACAAAGATTTCCAGCCCTGGCATGGACTTTTATCTTCTGGTAAATTTACTTTGGGAGGAGGGTGGGTTAATCCCGACACAAGCACAGCTGGTTTCTGAAGAGTTGCTTCAAACACATCAAAAATTAAGTTCGCGTAAACGCGAAAACAGCATACAAACATTATTTGAAAAGCTCAAACATTCTGAGATAACAACGAAGGAATTTATGGCATCCATGTCACTGATACATGTATGGTCCAAAAGAAAAATAAATGTTCTTCTTTTTTATGTTGCATCTGTAGTAAATTGCAATGGTGCTAAAAACTTCCCCAACAGAATTGTGTGTGTTTGTGGGAATGGGGATGGGTGGGGGGGGGGGGGGGGGATACATGTATCAATGAATCCATGTCAAAATGTTTATCATTAAAACAGGCTTGTTTAGCCATTTCCATTGAAATTTTTGGCGGTTTTGTTAAGGTAAAGAGTTAAATGAAAATTGCAGCCATAATTCTGTTGGGGAAGTTGTTCAAACGTTTGTTCATTTACGTTTCTTCTCCATTATGGTTTTTATTCTGTGCGCTATTGTTAACATAAGATAAGTTTTCTATTATATTTAAAATAAAAACATTGGTACCAATTCATTGTCTGTTATTTTTCAGTCAGCTTCATTGGGATGATCCATTCATTCATTAATTGATTTTATTTTTGACACCCTGATAATCCTATAATTGGCGCCTTAAGTGTGAGCGTCTCATAAATATAGGCTATGACACCTCATCTCTTTCATTCATCGTTCACTTTTTCATTCATCGTTCTCTTTTTCATTCATCGTTCATTCTCGTTCGCACCTTGGACTCCGAGGTGCTAACAACTAAACAATGGAGCTCCCACTTGTTATTCAAGACACACTTGTCAGAGTGAAGCCGACAAAAGCCCAAAAATTGAAACAAAAACTAAGACCGCTCGAATAAAAACTAGGGAATGATAAGGTGAACCTACAGGTAGAAAAACAGCTTAACTGTGGCCTTCTACCAGAAAGGGCTGCCTTCACCGACGCAAGTAAAATTACATCAGGATTAAATACTGTTAAAAACTAAATAAACAGGGAATGATAATTTGAATAAACAGGCAGAAAAACAGCTTAAGTGTGGCCGTCTATCAGAAAGGGCTGCCTTCACCGACTCAACTAAAAGTTACATCAGGAATAAATACTGTTATAAAAATTAAATAATAAATAGGGATTTGCGATCCCCGACGACCCCGAATACCCCTAAACTAAATTAAAATAAATAAGTCCGCAACCAGAGAAGGGTACAACAGGAAAGAAACACCCTCGGGTGTGGTCTAGTGTGCTAGACCTGTTGCCCTCCCGCTGACAGCCTCGGAAGCTCAACCCGCATTAAACGATCGCGATCCCCGGCACCCTCAACTTCAAATAAACTTAAACTAACCTAAATAAGGCCACTTCCAGCGAAGGACACAACAGGAAAGAAACACCCTCGGGTGTGGTCTAGTGTGCTAGACCTGTTACCGTCCTGCTGCAAACTCACTCGCAAACTAGGAAGCTCAGCCCACTTAAAACGCTCGCGATCCCCGGCACCTTAAAACTAAATAATAAATAGGGAACGATTGGGGTCCCAAGCACGAGAGTATGTTACTGCTCTTACGAATGTAAAGATTCGTGCATTTCATACTCTCCCCCATAGCGACAAGCACACACACACAGCACAACACCACACGAGAGTATGTTACTGCTCTTACGAATGTAAAGATTCGTGCATTCCATACTCTCCCCCCCCCCCCCCCCCCCCCCACACACACACAGGAGATACCACAAAGACACGCAACTAAAGAGTTACTACTTTTATCTTTACAGTTTACATATTCTAATGAAAACTAATTCTACCTTCTTCTTTTAAGCAGGTACACAGAAGATGTTTTTTTGACCAGCACCCCAATAACCGCTACAGACAGTCTAACCGTTATGGAAACAGTCACCCCCTTGGTTCCTGAACATCCACCGCTCCATCCCTAAAAGTGGTCAACCACTTTAAGGGAGGCGAGCGTTGGTCCTGCGTCCCGCCTCTGCCCCTTTTTATAAGCGCATTGCGCATCTTTTTGTCCCAACCCAATAGGATTACAATACAGGCCTGCCCCCGAACCAGGGAAGTTCGGGTCTTCTTCTTGGTGGTCCCCGAAAGGGGTCGTTGTTGTTTTCCTTCAAAGAGTCCAACTACTACAGAGACAGCCTGAGGCAGATTATACTTGCCAGTGATGGCCAGCACTCATAATCTTCCTCGAAGCGGCAGACTATACTTGCCCGAAAATCCAGATCGACTGCACCCTCGGGGAGAGGTAGTACCTTTGTGAGAGGACCCAACCTCCCACACTGGTCCTCACCCGAGGGTCCAACCGACATCAGTCAACGAGACCGCCTACCCACAACTGGAGACACCTGCCGAGTACCGGATCCTTTTCCTCCTTCAACACGCCTAGACATATGACAGCCATCATATACAGCTACCGAGGGTCGAAAGGGGCTTGTTCCCCATACTGTCCCTGCGCGCCTTTGGCGCGCGAAATCATTTCTTCTCAGAGTGAAGGCTACCCTTGCCACCACCTGGAGTATCCAGGTGCTCAAGGGTAAAATTCACCTGACAGTGGATTTTGATAGAGAATCGGAACCGCCGTCCGTGGAGAGGTGTAGTACCTTTCGTGAGGGGATTTCCACTCACACTGGTCACCCTCCTAGTGATGCGGATAAGCTGGATGAAGGCCGCCGGAGTAAGACAGCCAAGAAGAAGAGGACGAGAAAGAAGGGACCCTCCGCCAGACGACGAGATGCCCGCCGAATTACGGAGTTTCTGGAGAAGAAGAAGAAGGAGAAGGAAGAGAAGGAGGCAAGTGAGGGCGTCAAAGGGTCAACACCTGTCACCCCTGACCAACCCTTGTCCAGCTCCAGGAGGGTCCGGAGGACTATGGGTCGTCAGGTGAAAGATCGATCTCCAACCCATCTGACTCTTCATCTGAAGAGAAGATGGAGGAAGACGATCTGTCTATGGTACAGAAAGTTGTCCCAGACGACGCACCTTCCACCCCTCCAGCTCTTGCTTCTCCGGCTTCTTCGGACCAGGAGTCTGACCAGGAGGAGAGCATCCCGTATTCCGTGGAGACATTCCTCGGGGAGGAGATCCCGTGCGAGTATTTCCGTGCCACACTCCAGGAGACATACAACAACCAAAAAGAAGCAGGTACCTCATCCCAAATGACCAGGACAGTACTCAATATGATCATCGGACATTACAACAGCTCTCAAGAAAGTTCTCAAGAAACAGCAGCAAGGATCAGGCCGTACACCGCCAAAGAAGAGCCTACTCTTCCCCCTGATCCGAAAACACCACCTACAACTATCTCGCCGACGCATCCTCCTCCTCCCAAGAAAAACCGCAGGAGACACAGACGCCGTTGATTACCTAAACTCCTTCCCTCCTTTTCCACATCCAGACATGCCAAAAACTTATACAGTTAAAGAGGGTCGAAAGGGGCTTGTCCCCCAAATCGTCCCTGCGCGCCTTCGGCGCGTCAAACCATTTCGTTCGTTCATCTCTGGTCTGTTTCCTTCGAAGACATCCTATCAAACAGAGACAGCCTGAGGCAGATTATACTTGCCAGTGACGGCCAACACTTAAAATCATCTCCGAAGTGGCAGACTATACTTGCCCGAAAATCTAGACAGACTGCACCCTCGGGGAGAGGTAGTACCTTTGTGAGAGGACCCAACCTCCCACACTGGTCCTCACCCGAGGGTTCAACCGACATCAGTCAAAGAGACCTTCACGCCGCAACCGGTGACACCTGCCGAGTACCTGAACCTGTTCCTCCTTCAAAACGAGTAGACATGTGGAAATTAATCATTTACAGCCAATGAGGGTCGAAAGGGGCTTGCTCCCCATACCGTCCCTGCGCGCCTTCGGCGCGTTAAACCATTCCATTCAATTCTGGTCTCCAGTCTTCGTTCATCAAGCTGTTAACACCTCACAATTTTCATCAGCCTTCCAGGAAAGTGATTACAATCATATTCTGGAAAACTTAAAAGAGTCATAACTTACTTATACACATAGGTCCTAACACAGATAGATTTAAACCCAGGAAAATGACGTAGTTCACCAAATCATCATTTAACACTCAGGAAAAGAGAAGAGAAGAGAAGGATGACAGGAAAAACAAGAAGGACAGGGAGATAGCTGTAAGACGAGAGTCAGCAGGAAACAAGGTTAGTGCTGGTAATTTTTAAAAATTCCGGGGGGCAAGGGGGGAGTCGGAGGGGAGCAATGAGTTTCTGGGAAAGAAGTTAGAAGCTCTAACAAAGCAGATGGCTGAATTGAGGGAAGAACTCAAAGCAAAGGATGTCGAGATGAGGGAGGCGCTTAGGGCCAAAGACCTCCAAATTTCTGAGATGCTAAGAAATTCTTTTATTATGCAATTCCCACTATCACCTGGATCTCCAGCTAAAGAGATCCAAGTAGTGGCAGAGATCCATTCTGTACCAGACAGTAATGAGTCCAGCCCGATAGAGGTCCTGGCTTCCTCTGAGGGCATTCCTCCTGAAAAAGAAAGCAGTAGCGTCAATAGCGTCAACAATAAGATTGTAGGATAAAATACCCTCGGACAAAATACTCTTAGGACATAATACCCTAAAAAAACACCCTTAGGACATAATACCCTCAATGGGTAGGACAAAATACCCTCGGACAAAATACCCTCATATTTGTTTCATGTTCTGTGCTATCTGCCATTTATATTGTGCTTCATATTCAATTGCCATCTGCCATTGGTATTGTGCTTCATATCTATTTAGTTTAACCCTTTACCTAACCTGAAAAGCAGACGACACTTGCAAAGATAATTCTTGAATAACTAATTTTTTGTCTCAAAAACATAGGTTATGACCCCTCGTTGGAACGAGCTCGTTCCAACGAGGGGCCATAACCTATGTTTTTTGAGACAAAAAATGAAAAAGCAGCGAAAATTAATTGGCGATTTTTGAGAATAGCGCTGGCCGGTTTTGGCCGTTACTTTAGGTAAAGGGTTAATAAAAAAAATTAAAAATATTGGTACTTGTTATTTTCAAACAAAACACCGGCTAGTGCCTTAGATGCAATTGCCCCCCCCCCCCCACCCCCTCATCCACACCCCCACCCCAACACCAAAAATCCAACTTTATATACATTTGGTCTGAGGGTATTTTGTCCGAGGGTATTTTGTCCTACCCATTGAGGGTATTATGTCCTAAGGGTATTTTTTTTTAGGGTATTATGTCCTAAGGGTATTTTGTCCGGGGGTATTATGTCCGGATACCAACAAAAATGCCAATAGTCGTGGTGCCGGAAAGACAAGTAAAAGAGATTCCACAAGTTCAGCAGCCACATCATCGGAGGAGGGTAGCAGCTCAAAATCCTATGCTGAGGCTGCACGTGCTCGTGGAGTCAACTCCAAAGCAAATACAAAAATCACAGTGGATCCTCTGGGAACCAAATCCTTTAACCCGGATAGATCTCTGTCGTCGAATTTGTCTTTCGTCGAATAGTCCATAACCCCGGTCAGATTCGGTATTTAGTGGGACCCATTATGTCCGATGGGCACAAAGAAATCGGAAAAAAGATTTTTATATCCGATTTCTGTGGATAGGCATTTGACCTGACGATTTATGCCCCCTGGCTTGTTACACTTCGCTACATCGGAAAGAGTTTGAGACAGATTAATCAGTCCAATGGGCATTTTGATCGAGGGCATTATGACCTAAGGGTATTTTGTCCGGATACCGCTGAGATAAATAACGAACATGACGAATGTCAAGATACAATTCAATGCGTGTACCGGAACGTTAACAGTCCGTTTTTGAAGGAACAGGAACTTGTGGCGCGATTTAGGCGATTTTGGATCGAATTTGGGCGGGCATGGACCCTTCTTCTGGCATTTGAGAGGAGGATTTTGCCGCTACCATTCAAAGCTTTGTTATCTTGTTCGAAAATAAAATGTTTAGTTTTTTCGATTGTATTCGCTCACTGGCATTACTTGTAATAGCGATTGCTACCTCAACGAGAAAATGTGAAACATGGCTTCTGACCGACCTTGTAATTTCTTCACTAACAGACACAACGACACTTTTCTTATCGCTTCATGGTGCAAGATCCAACCATTCATCATCGACATTGCCGTCAGCTGCAATTGTATGATTCTTTTTTCTTATTTTCTTGCTTGGTGTGTTATACACTATAACCGATATGTTTGCGCATTTTCGCAATCTTTTTATTTTAAGGTGCTATATAAGTAATGGAATTTTGTTTATTTTGAAATTCCCACCTCTGATATTTCTTAAATTCAAATTCAATATACACAACATGGGCGGATCATGGAATTAAAATAAATACGGGGGGGGGGGGGGGGGCGTGCTGATGTGATCCAGCAGAGTCCTAGCATCTGTCGCTGAAGGCGACTGCCGCACGTGTCGGAGGGACGTGCGTTTGTGTGTGGGGGTCTCCCCAGAAAACTTTTGATTTTCAGGTGCTCTGAGGTGGCTTCTAAACTGCATTCTCAGGGACTGATACATGTATAAGCTTCATACACCATAACCATAAAATAGGTTACGGTGTGCCTAGCATACCGTAACCTGTAGTGTAGATTTCCGTAGTGTAGATATAAGGTAAATTATTAAGGTAATCGGTTTCCTACATCTTATTATAATACAGTATGTGCGACAGTAACGGGTCACGT